>JAYKQN010000020.1:600000-1085000 GCA_036785175.1 Eupleurogrammus muticus
GCAGAGTTTGTCAGTTGGAATCGTTAACGATCTCTTCTACATCAAAGAGTTGCAGGTGTGTGAGTATCCTAGCAACAGTCCCAGCTAATGCTGCATGACAGACAGAGCATTTTGGCTGTGGTTTTTCCTTAATACCTTTTGATATGAAGGTTGCAGGCTCACCAAACTTTGTGAGAGAAATAAAATTAAGGCTCTGCACTATTATAAGCTAAGTTCTGTCCACTACGGCGATGAATTCACTGTTTCAGAGCAAATTCATTCCCCATTTATTTCTATGGAGATAGTCTGCAGCACATTTGATTTGTGTTAACAGATACTGTAATTGACATCATAACCACCACAGAAAACACACAGCTTGGTGGCTGAGCTGTTTATTCCATCAGGCTGAAAGCTGATTGGCTGTTGGATTTTCCTTAATAACTTTGGATCTAAATGTCCGACAAATACCAAACTTGGCAGTAGTGACCAGAGGGACCACAGGATCACATCCCTAGCATCAAAATGTTTTAAAAAGCCATAGGAACGTCCCGATGCCCAGTCTGCAGCACATTTGATGTGTGTTAACAGATACTGTAATTGATATCATAATCACCACAGAAACAACACAGCTTGGTGGCTGAGCTGTTTATTCCATCAGGCTGAAAGCTGATTGGTTAGTGGTTTTTCCTTAATAACTATAGATCTTAAGGTTCTATAACTACCAAACGGATGACAATGGTAACTCCGGCATTATGACAGACTGACAGCTGATTGGCTGTTGGATTTTCCTTAATAACTTTTGATCTAAATGTCCAACACATACCAAACTTGGCAGTAGTGACCAGAGGAACCCTAGGATCACATCCATGCCATCAAAACGTTTTAACAAGCCACAGTAGAGTCCCGATGCCCAACGGTCCAGCCCGAACTCTCACAATTGCCGCGGGAATTGTCTAGTATCTATTTATCTTCTTCCGTAAAAAGTTTGGCTCGCTTCTCCTCCTAGGGAAAAGGACAAACCCCCACAATAGTTATATCAAATCGACCGGCTCGGCCGGGAATCGTGTGGTATGTCTTTTGGTGGCGATATTGGTTACTATGGCGACGTAGTCGCCATTTTTGTGCGAGATTTTGGCGCAATGCATTCCGGATGGGGAGTCTAGAGTGGTGATGTCATCGCTAGAGTGCAAAACACACAAAAAATTCCTCTGAAAAAAAATGTTCTAACTCGCAGCCGCGGCCACAGTTTTCACCGCACGTTAATAATTTTTACATCAAAACGTCGGCACGACCCTCCCGATCGCTCCAATGTGAGTAAAAAAGTGGAGAGTTGTATGGTTTTGGCGCTATGAGCCTCCAAGCGCAGCTTCGCGCTCCTGCTCTTCCTATCTCTCCCATTATAAATTTTCGCTGATTCACCCTGCATTTTTCTAAAACATTGAATTTCTAACCTGCTCCTGTGCGCACATTTTTCAAGCTACAGAAATAAAAAATACATCAACACGACCAGGAGACCCTCACCTCTCACACGATATGCTCATTTTGTTATCATGTTTCACGGTTTTTGAGTTATGAGCAGTTGTTCGGGGTCTATTTTAAATGAAACTGCCGTTTCTCCAGACACATTCAAAGCAGAGTTTGTCAGTTGGGACTTTGATGGCTCGTTTACATCAAAGAGCTTAACAGATGTGTAGGTCGCCGTAGCAACGGTCCACAGCTCCAGAATGAGAACATTTTGGCTGTGGTTTTTCCTTAATAACTTTTGATATAAAGGTTGTATCCTCACCAAACTTTGTGAGAGCAATACAATAAAAGCTCTGCACTATTATAAGCTAAGTTCTGTCCACTACGGCGATGTATTCACTGTTTCAGTGCAAATTCATTCCCCATTTATTTCTATGGAGATAGTCTGCAGCACATTTGATTTGTGTTAACAGATACTGTAATTGATATCATAATCACCACAGAAACAACACAGCTTGGTGGCTGAGTAAATTACTCCATCAGGCTGAAAGCTGATTGGTTGCTGGTTTTTCCTTAATAACTTTGGATCTAAATGTCCGACAAATACCAAACTTGGCAGTAATGATCAGAGGGACCACAGGATCACATCCCTAGCATCAAAATGTTTTAAAAAGCCACAGGAATGTCCCGATGCCCTGTCTGCAGCACATTTGATTTGTGTTAACAGATACTGTAATTGATATCATAATCACCACAGAAACAACACAGCTTGGTGGCTGAGTAAATTACTCCATCAGGCTGAAAGCTGATTGGTTGCTGGTTTTTCCTTAATAACTTTGGATCTTAAGGTCCTATAACTACCAAACTGATGACCATGGTAACTCCAGCAATATGACAAACTGACAGCTGATTGGCTGTTGGAATTTCCCTAATAACTTTGGATCTAAATGTCCGACACATACCAAACTTGGCAGTAATGATCAGAGGGACCCCAGGATCACATCCCCTGGCATCAAAATGTTTTAAAAAGCCACAGGAACGTCCGGATGTCCAGTCTGCCGCACATTTGATTTGTGTTAACAGATACTGTAATTGATATCATAATCACCACAGAAACAACACAGCTTGGTGGCTGAGCTGTTTATTCCATCAGGCTGAAAGCTGATTGGTTGCTGTTTTTTCTTTAATAACTTTGGATCTTAAGGTCCTATAACTACCAAACTGATGACCATGGTAACTCCAGCAATATGACAAACTGACAGCTGATTGGCTGTTGGAATTTCCTTAATAACTTTGGATGTAAATGTCCGACACATACCAAACTTGGCTGTAGTGACCAGAGGGACCCCAGGATCACATCCCTGGCATCAAAAGGTTTTAAAAAGCCACAGGAGAGTCCTGACGCCCAACGGCCCAGCCCGAACTCTCACAATTGCCGCGGGAATTGTCTAGTATCTATCTATCTTCTTCCGTAAAAAGTTTGGCTCGCTTCTCCTCCTGGGGAAAAGGACAAACCCCCACAATAGTTATATCAAATCGACCGGCTCGGCCGGGAATCGTGTGGTATGTCTTTTGGTGGCGATATTGGTTACTATGGCGACGTAGTCGCCATTTTTGTGCGAGATTTTGGCCCAATGCATTCCGGATGGGGAGTCCAGAGTGGTGATGTCATCGGCAGAGTGCGAAAGAACAAAAAATTCCTTTGAAAAAAAAATTTCTAACTCGCAGCCGCGGCCACAGTTTTCACCGCACATTAATAATTTTTACATCAAAACGTCGGCACGACCCTCCCGATCGCTCCAATGTGAGTAAAAAAGCGGAGAGTTGTATGGTTTTGGCGCTATGAGCCTCCAAGCGCAGCTTCGCGCTCCTGCTCTTCCTATCTCTCCCATTATAAATTTTCGCTGATTCACCCTGCATTTTTCTAAAACATTGAATTTCTTACCTGCTCCTGTGCGCACATTTTTCAAGCTACAGAAATAAAAAATACATCAACACGACCAGGAGACCCTCACCTCTCACACGATATGCTCATTTTGTTATCATGTTTCACGGTTTTTGAGTTATGAGCAGTTGTTCGGGGTCTATTTTAAATGAAACTGCCGTTTCTCCAGACACATTCAAAGCAGAGTTTGTCAGTTGGGACTTTGATGGCTCGTTTACATCAAAGAGCTTAACAGATGTGTAGGTCGCCGTAGCAACGGTCCACAGCTCCAGAATGAGAACATTTTGGCTGTGGTTTTTCCTTAATAACTTTTGATATAAAGGTTGTATCCTCACCAAACTTTGTGAGAGCAATACAATAAAAGCTCTGCACTATTATAAGCTAAGTTCTGTCCACTACGGCGATGTATTCACTGTTTCAGTGCAAATTCATTCCCCATTTATTTCTATGGAGATAGTCTGCAGCACATTTGATTTGTGTTAACAGATACTGTAATTGATATCATAATCACCACAGAAACAACACAGCTTGGTGGCTGAGTAAATTACTCCATCAGGCTGGAAGCTGATTGGTTGCTGGTTTTTCCTTAATAACTTTGGATCTAAATGTCCGACAAATACCAAACTTGGCAGTAATGATCAGAGGGACCCCAGGATCACATCCCCTGGCATCAAAATGTTTTAAAAAGCCACAGGAAACGTCCGGATGCCCAGTCTGCCGCACATTTGATTTGTGTTAACAGATACTGTAATTGATATCATAATCACCACAGAAACAACACAGCTTGGTGGCTGAGTAAATTACTCCATCAGGCTGAAAGCTGATTGGTTGCTGGTTTTTCCTTAATAACTTTGGATCTAAATGTCCGACAAATACCAAACTTGGCAGTAATGATCAGAGGGACCACAGGATCACATCCCTAGCATCAAAATGTTTTAAAAAGCCACAGGAATGTCCCGATGCCCTGTCTGCAGCACATTTGATTTGTGTTAACAGATACTGTAATTGATATCATAATCACCACAGAAACAACACAGCTTGGTGGCTGAGTAAATTACTCCATCAGGCTGAAAGCTGATTGGTTGCTGGTTTTTCCTTAATAACTTTGGATCTTAAGGTCCTATAACTACCAAACTGATGACCATGGTAACTCCAGCAATATGACAAACTGACAGCTGATTGGCTGTTGGAATTTCCCTAATAACTTTGGATCTAAATGTCCGACACATACCAAACTTGGCAGTAATGATCAGAGGGACCCCAGGATCACATCCCCTGGCATCAAAATGTTTTAAAAAGCCACAGGAACGTCCGGATGTCCAGTCTGCCGCACATTTGATTTGTGTTAACAGATACTGTAATTGATATCATAATCACCACAGAAACAACACAGCTTGGTGGCTGAGCTGTTTATTCCATCAGGCTGAAAGCTGATTGGTTGCTGTTTTTTCTTTAATAACTTTGGATCTTAAGGTCCTATAACTACCAAACTGATGACCATGGTAACTCCAGCAATATGACAAACTGACAGCTGATTGGCTGTTGGAATTTCCTTAATAACTTTGGATGTAAATGTCCGACACATACCAAACTTGGCTGTAGTGACCAGAGGGACCCCAGGATCACATCCCTGGCATCAAAAGGTTTTAAAAAGCCACAGGAGAGTCCTGACGCCCAACGGCCCAGCCCGAACTCTCACAATTGCCGCGGGAATTGTCTAGTTATTATTATTAGTTCGGGCTGGTGCAGCCAGGCCAACTCTCGGCACAGTGCACAGAGTGCACTAGCCGAGAGTTGGGCTGGCAAAGCCAGCCCAACTCTTAATCTTTCTATATTTATTATTATATCTATCTATCTTCTTCCGTAAAAAGTTTGGCTCGCTTCTCCTCCTAGGGAAAAGGACAAACCCCCACAATAGTTATATCAAATCGACCGGCTCGGCCGGGAATCGTGTGGTATGACTTTTGGTGGCGATATCGGTTACTATGGCGACGTAGTCGCCATTTTTGTGCGAGATTTTGGCGCAATGCATTCCGGATGGGGAGTCTAGAGTGGTGATGTCATCGCTAGAGTGCAAAACACACAAAAAATTCCTCTGAAAAAAAATTTTCTAACTCGCAGCCGCGGCCACAGTTTTCACCGCACGTTAATAATTTTTACATCAAAACGTCGGCACGACCCTCCCGATCGCTCCAATGTGAGTAAAAAAGCGGAGAGTTGTATGGTTTTAGCGCTATGAGCCTCCAAGCGCAGCTTCGCGCTCCTGCTCTTCCTATCTCTCCCATTATAAATTTTCGCTGATTCACCCTGCATTTTTCTAAAACATTGAATTTCTAACCTGCTCCTGTGCGCACATTTTTCAAGCTACAGAAATAAAAAATACATCAACACGACCAGGAGACCCTCACCTCTCACACGATATGCTCATTTTGTTATCATGTTTCACGGTTTTTGAGTTATGAGCAGTTGTTCGGGGTCTATTTTAAATGAAACAGCCGTTTCTCCAGACACATTCAAAGCAGAGTTTGTCAGTTGGAATCGTTAACGATCTCTTCTACATCAAAGAGTTGCAGGTGTGTGAGTATCCTAGCAACAGTCCCAGCTAATGCTGCATGACAGACAGAGCATTTTGGCTGTGGTTTTTCCTTAATACCTTTTGATATGAAGGTTGCAGGCTCACCAAACTTTGTGAGAGAAATAAAATTAAGGCTCTGCACTATTATAAGCTAAGTTCTGTCCACTACGGCGATGAATTCACTGTTTCAGAGCAAATTCATTCCCCATTTATTTCTATGGAGATAGTCTGCAGCACATTTGATTTGTGTTAACAGATACTGTAATTGACATCATAACCACCACAGAAAACACACAGCTTGGTGGCTGAGCTGTTTATTCCATCAGGCTGAAAGCTGATTGGCTGTTGGATTTTCCTTAATAACTTTGGATCTAAATGTCCGACAAATACCAAACTTGGCAGTAGTGACCAGAGGGACCACAGGATCACATCCCTAGCATCAAAATGTTTTAAAAAGCCATAGGAACGTCCCGATGCCCAGTCTGCAGCACATTTGATGTGTGTTAACAGATACTGTAATTGATATCATAATCACCACAGAAACAACACAGCTTGGTGGCTGAGCTGTTTATTCCATCAGGCTGAAAGCTGATTGGTTAGTGGTTTTTCCTTAATAACTATAGATCTTAAGGTTCTATAACTACCAAACGGATGACAATGGTAACTCCGGCATTATGACAGACTGACAGCTGATTGGCTGTTGGATTTTCCTTAATAACTTTTGATCTAAATGTCCAACACATACCAAACTTGGCAGTAGTGACCAGAGGAACCCTAGGATCACATCCATGCCATCAAAACGTTTTAACAAGCCACAGTAGAGTCCCGATGCCCAACGGTCCAGCCCGAACTCTCACAATTGCCGCGGGAATTGTCTAGTTAGTTCGGGCTGGTGCAGCCAGGCCAACTCTCGGCACAGTGCACAGAGTGCACTAGCCGAGAGTTGGGCTGGCGAAGCCAGCCCAACTCTTAATCTTTCTCATTAGTTCGGGCTGGTGCAGCCAGGCCAACTCTCGGCACAGTGCACAGAGTGCACTCGCCGAGAGTTGGGCTGGCGAAGCCAGCCCAACTCTTAATCTTTCTCATATTTATTATATCTATCTATCTATCTATCTATCTATCTATCTTCTTCCGTAAAAAGTTTGGCTCGCTTCTCCTCCTAGGGGAAAGGACAAACCCCCACAATAGTTATATCAAATCGACCGGCTCGGCCGGGAATCGTGTGGTATGTCTTTTGGTGGCGATACTGGTTACTATGGCGACGTAGTCGCCATTTTTGTGCGAGATTTTGGCGCAATGCATTCCGGATGGGGAGTCCAGAGTGGTGATGTCATCGCTAGAGTGCAAAACACACAAAAAATTCCTCTGAAAAAAAATTTCTAACTCGCAGCCGTGGCCACAGTTTTCACCGCACATTAATAATTTTTACATCAAAACGTCGGCACGACCCTCCCGATCGCTCCAATGTGAGTAAAAAAGCATAGACTTGTACGGTTTTGACGCTATGAGCCTCCAAGCGCAGCTTCGCGCTCCTGCTCTTCCTATCTCTCCCATTATAAATTTTCGCTGATTCACCCTGCATTTTTCTAAAACATTGAATTTCTAACCTGCTCCTGTGGGCACATTTTTCAAGCTACAGAAATAAAAAATACATCAACACGACCAGGAGACCCTCACCTCTCACACGATATGCTCATTTTGTTATCATGTTTCACGGTTTTTGAGTTATGAGCAGTTGTTCGGGGTCTATTTTAAATGAAACAGCCGTTTCTACACACACATTCAAAGCAGAGTTTGTCAGTTGGAATCGTTAACGATCTCTTCTACATCAAAGAGTTGCAGGTGTGTGAATATCCTAGTAACAGTCCCAGCTAATGCTGCATGACAGACAGAGCATTTTGGCTGTGGTTTTTCCTTAATAACTTTTGATATAAAGGTTGCAGGCTCACCAAACTTTGTGAGAGAAATAAAATTAAGGCTCTCCACTATTATAAGCTAAGTTCTGTCCACTACAGCAATGTATTCACTGTTTCAGTGCAAATTCATTCCCCATTTATTTCTATGGAGATAGTCTGCAGCACATTTGATTTGTGTTAACAGATACTGTAATTGATATCATAATCACCACAGAAACAACACAGCTTGGTGGCTGAGCTGTTTATTCCATCAGGCAGAAAGCTGATTGGTTAGTGGTTTTTCCTTAGTAACTTTGGATCTTAAGGTCCTATATTTACCAAACTGATGACCATGGTAACTCCAGCAATATGATAGACTGACAGCTGATTGGCTGTTGGATTTTCCTTAATAACTTTGGATCTAAATGTCCGACACATACCAAACTTGGCTGTAATGATTATCAAGACATCAGCATCCTACTTGTTGTGTTGAACTTCTGTATTAAGCCACAGTAGAGTCCCGACGCCCAACGGCCCAGCCCGAACTCTCACAATTGCCGCGGGAATTGTCTAGTATTTATTATTATATCTATCTATCTTCTTCCGTAAAAAGTTTGGCTCGCTTCTCCTCCTAGGGGAAAGGACAAACCCCCACAATAGTTATATCAAATCGACCGGCTCGGCCGGGAATCGTGTGGTATGTCTTTTGGTGGCGATATTGGTTACTATGGCGACGTAGTCGCCATTTTTGTGCGAGATTTTGGCGCAATGCATTCCGGATGGGGACTCCAGAGTGGTGATGTCATCGGCAGAGTGCAAAAGGAGAAAAAATTCCTTTGAAAAAAAAATTTCTAACTCGCAGCCGTGGCCACAGTTTTCACCGCACGTTAATAATTTTTACATCAAAACGTCGGCACGACCCTCCCGATCGCTCCAATGTGAGTAAAAAAGCGGAGAGTTGTACGGTTTTGGCGCTATGAGCCTCCAAGCGCAGCTTCGCGCTCCTGCTCTTCCTATCTCTCCCATTATAAATTTTCGCTGATTCACCCTGCATTTTTCTAAAACATTGAATTTCTAACCTGCTCCTGTGCGCACATTTTTCAAGCTACAGAAATAAAAAATACATCAACACGACCAGGAGACCCTCACCTCTCACACGATATGCTCATTTTGTTATCATGTTTCACGGTTTTTGAGTTATGAGCAGTTGTTCGGGGTCTATTTTAAATGAAACAGCCGTTTCTCCAGACACATTCAAAGCAGAGTTTGTCAGTTGGGACTTTGATGGCTCGTTTACATCAAAGAGCTTCACAGATGTGTAGGTCGCCGTAGCAACGGTCCACAGCTCCAGAATGAGAACATTTTGGCTGTGGATTTTCCTTAGTAACATTTGATGTCTGTCCACTACGGCGATGTATTCACTGTTTCAGTGCAAATTCATTCCCCATTTATTTCTATGGAGATAGTCTGCAGCACATTTGATTTGTGTTAACAGATACTGTAATTGATATCATAATCACCACAGAAACAACACAGCTTGGTGGGTGAGCTGTTTATTCCATCAGGCTGAAAGCTGATTGGTTGCTGGTTTTTCCTTAATAACTTTAGATCTTAAGGTTCTATAACTACCAAACTGAAGACCATGGTAACTCCAGCAATATGACACACTGACGGCTGATTGGCTGTTGGATTTTCCTTAATAACTTTTGATATAAAGGTCGCATGGTCACCAAACTTTGGGAGAGAAATAAAATTAAGGCTCTGCACTAACACAAGCTAAGTTCTGTCCACTATGGCGATGTTTTCGCTGTTTCAGTGCAAATTCATTCCCCATTTATTTATATGGAGATAGTCTGCAGCACATATGATTGATGTTAACAGATACTGTAAATGACATCATAATCACCACAGAAACAACACAGCTTGGTGGCTGAGCTGTTTACTCCATCAGGCTGAAAGCGGATTGGTTGCTGTTTTTTCTTTAATAACTTTGGATCTTAAGGTCCTAAAATTACCAAACTGATGACCATGGTAATTCAAGCAATATGACAGACTGACAGCTGATTGGCTGTTGGAATTTCCTTAATAACTTTGGATCTAAATGTCCGACACATACCAAACTTGGCGGTAGTGACCAGAGGGACCCCAGGATCACATCCCTGGCATCAACAGGTTTTAAAAAGCCACAGTAGAGTCCCGACGCCCAACGGCCCAGCCCGAACTCTCACAATTGCCGCGGGAATTGTCTAGTATCTATTTATCTTCTTCCGTAAAAAGTTTGGCTCGCTTCTCCTCCTAGGGAAAAGGACAAACCCCCACAATAGTTATATCAAATCGACCGGCTCGGCCGGGAATCGTGTGGTATGTCTTTTGGTGGCGATATTGGTTACTATGGCGACGTAGTCGCCATTTTTGTGCGAGATTTTGGCGCAATGCATTCCGGATGGGGAGTCTAGAGTGGTGATGTCATCGCTAGAGTGCAAAACACACAAAAAATTCCTCTGAAAAAAAATGTTCTAACTCGCAGCCGCGGCCACAGTTTTCACCGCACGTTAATAATTTTTACATCAAAACGTCGGCACGACCCTCCCGATCGCTCCAATGTGAGTAAAAAAGTGGAGAGTTGTATGGTTTTGGCGCTATGAGCCTCCAAGCGCAGCTTCGCGCTCCTGCTCTTCCTATCTCTCCCATTATAAATTTTCGCTGATTCACCCTGCATTTTTCTAAAACATTGAATTTCTAACCTGCTCCTGTGCGCACATTTTTCAAGCTACAGAAATAAAAAATACATCAACACGACCAGGAGACCCTCACCTCTCACACGATATGCTCATTTTGTTATCATGTTTCACGGTTTTTGAGTTATGAGCAGTTGTTCGGGGTCTATTTTAAATGAAACTGCCGTTTCTCCAGACACATTCAAAGCAGAGTTTGTCAGTTGGGACTTTGATGGCTCGTTTACATCAAAGAGCTTAACAGATGTGTAGGTCGCCGTAGCAACGGTCCACAGCTCCAGAATGAGAACATTTTGGCTGTGGTTTTTCCTTAATAACTTTTGATATAAAGGTTGTATCCTCACCAAACTTTGTGAGAGCAATACAATAAAAGCTCTGCACTATTATAAGCTAAGTTCTGTCCACTACGGCGATGTATTCACTGTTTCAGTGCAAATTCATTCCCCATTTATTTCTATGGAGATAGTCTGCAGCACATTTGATTTGTGTTAACAGATACTGTAATTGATATCATAATCACCACAGAAACAACACAGCTTGGTGGCTGAGTAAATTACTCCATCAGGCTGAAAGCTGATTGGTTGCTGGTTTTTCCTTAATAACTTTGGATCTAAATGTCCGACAAATACCAAACTTGGCAGTAATGATCAGAGGGACCACAGGATCACATCCCTAGCATCAAAATGTTTTAAAAAGCCACAGGAATGTCCTGATGCCCTGTCTGCAGCACATTTGATTTGTGTTAACAGATACTGTAATTGATATCATAATCACCACAGAAACAACACAGCTTGGTGGCTGAGTAAATTACTCCATCAGGCTGAAAGCTGATTGGTTGCTGGTTTTTCCTTAATAACTTTGGATCTTAAGGTCCTATAACTACCAAACTGATGACCATGGTAACTCCAGCAATATGACAAACTGACAGCTGATTGGCTGTTGGAATTTCCCTAATAACTTTGGATCTAAATGTCCGACACATACCAAACTTGGCAGTAATGATCAGAGGGACCCCAGGATCACATCCCCTGGCATCAAAATGTTTTAAAAAGCCACAGGAACGTCCGGATGTCCAGTCTGCCGCACATTTGATTTGTGTTAACAGATACTGTAATTGATATCATAATCACCACAGAAACAACACAGCTTGGTGGCTGAGCTGTTTATTCCATCAGGCTGAAAGCTGATTGGTTGCTGTTTTTTCTTTAATAACTTTGGATCTTAAGGTCCTATAACTACCAAACTGATGACCATGGTAACTCCAGCAATATGACAAACTGACAGCTGATTGGCTGTTGGAATTTCCTTAATAACTTTGGATGTAAATGTCCGACACATACCAAACTTGGCTGTAGTGACCAGAGGGACCCCAGGATCACATCCCTGGCATCAAAAGGTTTTAAAAAGCCACAGGAGAGTCCTGACGCCCAACGGCCCAGCCCGAACTCTCACAATTGCCGCGGGAATTGTCTAGTTATTATTATATCTATTTATCTTCTTCCGTAAAAAGTTTGGCTCGCTTCTCCTCCTAGGGAAAAGGACAAACCCCCACAATAGTTATATCAAATCGACCGGCTCGGCCGGGAATCGTGTGGTATGTCTTTTGGTGGCGATATTGGTTACTATGGCGACGTAGTCGCCATTTTTGTGCGAGATTTTGGCGCAATGCATTCCGGATGGGGAGTCTAGAGTGGTGATGTCATCGCTAGAGTGCAAAACACACAAAAAATTCCTCTGAAAAAAAATGTTCTAACTCGCAGCCGCGGCCACAGTTTTCACCGCACGTTAATAATTTTTACATCAAAACGTCGGCACGACCCTCCCGATCGCTCCAATGTGAGTAAAAAAGTGGAGAGTTGTATGGTTTTGGCGCTATGAGCCTCCAAGCGCAGCTTCGCGCTCCTGCTCTTCCTATCTCTCCCATTATAAATTTTCGCTGATTCACCCTGCATTTTTCTAAAACATTGAATTTCTAACCTGCTCCTGTGCGCACATTTTTCAAGCTACAGAAATAAAAAATACATCAACACGACCAGGAGACCCTCACCTCTCACACGATATGCTCATTTTGTTATCATGATTCACGGTTTTTGAGTTATGAGCAGTTGTTCGGGGTCTATTTTAAATGAAACAGCCGTTTCTCCAGACACATTCAAAGCAGACTTTGTCAGTTGGGACTTTGATGGCTCGTTTACATCAAAGAGCTTCACAGATGTGTAGGTCGCCGTAGCAACGGTCCACAGCTCCAGAATGAGAACATTTTGGCTGTGGTTTTTCCTTAGTAACTTTTGATGTAAAGGTTGTATCCTCACCAAACTTTGTGAGAGCAATACAATAAAAGCTCTGCACTATTATAAGCTAAGTTCTGTCCACTACGGCGATGTATTCACTGTTTCAGTGCAAATTCATTCCCCATTTATTTCTATGGAGATAGTCTGCAGCACATTTGATTTGTGTTAACAGATACTGTAATTGATATCATAATCACCACAGAAACAACACAGCTTGGTGGCTGAGTAAATTACTCCATCAGGCTGAAAGCTGATTGGTTGCTGGTTTTTCCTTAATAACTTTGGATCTAAATGTCCGACAAATACCAAACTTGGCAGTAATGATCAGAGGGACCCCAGGATCACATCCCCTGGCATCAAAATGTTTTGAAAAGCCACAGGAACGTCCAGATGCCCAGTCTGCCGCACATTTGATTTGTGTGAACAGATACTGTAATTGATATCATAATCACCACAGAAACAACACAGCTTGGTGGCTGAGCTGTTTATTCCATCAGGCTGAAAGCTGATTGGTTGCTGTTTTTTCTTTAATAACTTTGGATCTTAAGGTCCTATAACTACCAAACTGATGACCATGGTAACTCCAGCAATATGACAAACTGACAGCTGATTGGCTGTTGGAATTTCCTTAATAACTTTGGATCTAAATGTCCGACACATACCAAACTTGGCGGTAGTGACCAGAGGGACCCCAGGATCACATCCCTGGCATCAAAATGTTTTAAAAAGCCACAGGAACGTCCCGATGCCCAGTCTGCAGCACATTTGATTTATGTTAACAGATACTGTAATTGATATCATAGTCACCACAGAAACCACACAGCTTGGTGGCTGAGCTGTTTATTCCATCAGGCTGAAAGCGGATTGGTTGCTGGTTTTTCCTTAATAACTTTAGATCTTAAGGTCCTATAATTACCAAACCGATGACCATGGTAACCCTAGCAATATTATAGACTGACAGCTGATTGGCTGTTGGAATTTCCTTAATAACTTTGGATCTAAATGTCCGACACATACCAAACTTGGCGGTAGTGACCAGAGGGACCCCAGGATCACATCCCTGGCATCAAAAGGTTTTAAAAAGCCACAGGAGAGTCCCGACGCCCAACGGCCCAGCCCGAACTCTCACAATTGCCGCGGGAATTGTCTAGTTAGTTCGGGCTGGTGCAGCCAGGCCAACTCTCGGCACAGTGCACAGAGTGCACTAGCCGAGAGTTGGGCTGGCGAAGCCAGCCCAACTCTTAATCTTTCTCATATTTATTATTATATCTATCTATCTATCTATCTTCTTCCGTAAAAAGTTTGGCTCGCTTCTCCTCCTAGGGAAAAGGACAAACCCCCACAATAGTTATATCAAATCGACCGGCTCGGCCGGGAATCGTGTGGTATGTCTTTTGGTGGCGATATTGGTTACTATGGCGACGTAGTCGCCATTTTTGTGCGAGATTTTGGCGCAATGCATTCCGGATGGGGACTCCAGAGTGGTGATGTCATCAGTAGAGTGCAAAAGGACAAAAAATTCCTTTGAAAAAAAAATTTCTAACTCGCAGCCGCGGCCACAGTTTTCACCGCACGTTAATAATTTTTACATCAAAACGTCGGCACGACCCTCCCGATCGCTCCAATGTGAGTAAAAAAGCGGAGAGTTGTATGGTTTTGGCGCTATGAGCCTCCAAGCGCAGCTTCGCGCTCCTGCTCTTCCTATCTCTCCCATTATAAATTTTCGCTGATTCACCCTGCATTTTTCTAAAACATTGAATTTCTAACCTGCTCCTGTGCGCACATTTTTCAAGCTACAGAAATAAAAAATACATCAACACGACCAGGAGACCCTCACCTCTCAGAGAATGTGTTTGTTTTGTTATCATGATTCACGGTTTTTGAGTTATGAGCAGTTGTTTGGGGTCTATTTTAAATGAAACAGCCGTTTCTCCACACACATTCAAAGCAAAGTTTGTCAGTTGGGACTTTGATGGCTCGTTTACATCAAAGAGCTTCACAGATGTGTAGGTCACCGTAGCAACGGTCCACAGCTCCAGAATGAGAACATTTTGGCTGTTGGTTTTTCCTTAATAACTTTTGATATAAAGGTTGCAGGCTCACCAAACTTTGTGAGAGAAATACAATAAAAGCTCTGCACTATTATAAGCTAAGTTCTGTCCACTACGGCGATGTATTCACTGTTTCAGTGCAAATTCATTCCCCATTTTTTTCTATCGAGATAGTCTGCAGCACATTTGATTTGTGTTAACAGATACTGTAATTGATATCATAATCACCACAGAAACAACACAGCTTGGTGGCTGAGTTAATTACTCCATCAGGCTGAAAGCTGATTGGTTGCTGGTTTTTCCTGAATAACTTTAGATCTTAAGGTCCTATAATTACCAAACTGATGACCATGGTAACTCCAGCAATATGACACACTGACGGCTGATTGGCTGTTGGATTTTCCTTAATAACTTTGGATCTAAATGTCCCACAAATACCAAACTTGGCAGTAATGATCAGAGCGACCGCAGGATCACATCCCTGGCATCAAAATGTTTTAAAAAACCACAGGAACGTCCCGATGCCCAGTCTGCAGCACATTTGATTTGTGTTAACAGATACTATAATTGATATCATAACCACCACAGAAACAACACAGCTGGGTGGCTGAGTAAATTACTCCATCGGGCTGAAAGCTGATTGGCTGCTGAGTGTTCCTTAATAACTTTGGACCATAAGGTCCTATAACTACCAAACTGATGACCATGGTAACTCCAGCAATATGACAGACTGACAGCTGATTGGCTGTTGGAATTTCCTTAATAACTTTGGATCTAATTGTCCGACACATACCAAACTTGGCGGTAATGACCAGAGGGACCCTAGGATCACATCCCTGCCATCAAAGGGTTTTAAAAAGCCACAGGAGAGTCCCGAAGCCCAACGGCCCAGCCCGAACTCTCACAATTGCCGCGGGAATTGTCTAGTTAGTTCGGGCTGGTGCAGCCAGGCCAACTCTCGGCACAGTGCACAGAGTGCACTAGCCGAGAGTTGGGCTGGCGAGTTTGTTTGTCAGTTGGGACTTTGATGGCTCGTTAACATCAAAGAGCTTCACAGATGTGTAGGTCGCCGTAGCAACGGTCCACAGCTCCAGAATGAGAACATTTTGGCTGTTGGTTTTTCCTTAATAACTTTTGATATAAAGGTTGTATACTCACCAAACTTTGTGAGAGCAATACAATAAAAGCTCTGCACTATTATAAGCTAAGTTCTGTCCACTACGGCGATGTATTCACTGTTTCAGTGCAAATTCATTCCCCATTTATTTCTATGGAGATAGTCTGCAGCACATTTGATTTGTGTGAACAGATGCTGTAATTGATATCATAATCACCACAGAAACAACACAGCTTGGTGGCTGAGCTGTTTACTCCATCAGGCTGAAAGCTGATTGGTTAGTGGTTTTTCCTTAATAACTTCAGATCTTAAGGTTCTATAACTACCAAACTGATGCCCATGGTAACTCCAGTAATATGACAGACTGACAGCTGATTGGCTGTTGGATTTTCCTTAATAACTTTTGATATAAAGGTTGCAGGCTCACCAAACTTTGTGAGAGAAATAAAATTAAGGCTCTGCACTAACACAAGCTAAGTTCTGTCCACTATGGCGATGTTTTCGCTGTTTCAGTGCAAATACATTCCCCATTTATTTCTATGGAGATAGTCTGCAGCACATTTGATTTGTGTTAACAGATACTGTAAATGATATCATAATCACCACAGAAACAACACAGCTTGGTGGCTGAGCTGTTTATTCCATCAGGCTGAAAGCTGATTGGTTAGTGGTTTTTCCTTAATAACTTTAGATCTTAAGGTCCTATAATTACCAAACTGATGACCATGGTAACTCCAGCAATATGACACACTGACGGCTGATTGGCTGTTGGATTTTCCTTAATAACTTTGGATCTAAATGTCCCACAAATACCAAACTTGGCAGTAATGATCAGAGCGACCGCAGGATCACATCCCTGGCATCAAAATGTTTTAAAAAACCACAGGAACGTCCCGATGCCCAGTCTGCAGCACATTTGATTTGTGTTAACAGATACTATAATTGATATCATAACCACCACAGAAACAACACAGCTGGGTGGCTGAGTAAATTACTCCATCGGGCTGAAAGCTGATTGGCTGCTGAGTGTTCCTTAATAACTTTGGACCATAAGGTCCTATAACTACCAAACTGATGACCATGGTAACTCCAGCAATATGACAGACTGACAGCTGATTGGCTGTTGGAATTTCCTTAATAACTTTGGATCTAATTGTCCGACACATACCAAACTTGGCGGTAATGACCAGAGGGACCCTAGGATCACATCCCTGCCATCAAAGGGTTTTAAAAAGCCACAGGAGAGTCCCGAAGCCCAACGGCCCAGCCCGAACTCTCACAATTGCCGCGGGAATTGTCTAGTTAGTTCGGGCTGGTGCAGCCAGGCCAACTCTCGGCACAGTGCACAGAGTGCACTAGCCGAGAGTTGGGCTGGCGAAGCCAGCCCAACTCTTAATCTTTCTCATATTTATTATTATATCTATCTATCTTCTTCCGTAAAAAGTTTGGCTCGCTTCTCCTCCTAGGGAAAAGGACAAACCCCCACAATAGTTATATCAAATCGACCGGCTCGGCCGGGAATCGTGTGGTATGACTTTTGGTGGCGATATTGGTTACTATGGCGACGTAGTCGCCATTTTTGTGCAAGATTTTGGCGCAATGCATTCCGGATGGGGAGTCTAGAGTGGTGATGTCATCGCTAGAGTGCAAAACACACAAAAAATTCCTCTGAAAAAAACTTTTCTAACTCGCAGCCGCGGCCACAGTTTTCACCGCACGTTAATAATTTTTACATCAAAACGTCGGCACGACCCTCCCGATCGCTCCAATGTCAGTAAAAAAGCGGAGAGTTGTATGGTTTTGGCGCTATGAGCCTCCAAGCGCAGCTTCGCGCTCCTGCTCTTCCTATCTCTCCCATTATAAATTTTCGCTGATTCACCCTGCATTTTTCTAAAACATTGAATTTCTAACCTGCTCCTGTGCGCACATTTTTCAAGCTACAGAAATAAGAAATACATCAACACGACCAGGAGACCCTCACCTCTCACACGATATGCTCATTTTGTTATCATGTTTCACGGTTTTTGAGTTATGAGCAGTTGTTCGGGGTCTATTTTAAATGAAACAGCCGTTTCTCCAGACACATTCAAAGCAGAGTTTGTCAGTTGGGACTTTGATGGCTCGTTAACATCAAAGAGCTTCACAGATGTGTAGGTCGCCGTAGCAACGGTCCACAGCTCCAGAATGAGAACATTTTGGCTGTTGGTTTTTCCTTAATAACTTTTGATATAAAGGTTGTATACTCACCAAACTTTGTGAGAGCAATACAATAAAAGCTCTGCACTATTATAAGCTAAGTTCTGTCCACTACGGCGATGTATTCACTGTTTCAGTGCAAATTCATTCCCCATTTATTTCTATGGAGATAGTCTGCAGCACATTTGATTTGTGTGAACAGATGCTGTAATTGATATCATAATCACCACAGAAACAACACAGCTTGGTGGCTGAGCTGTTTACTCCATCAGGCTGAAAGCTGATTGGTTAGTGGTTTTTCCTTAATAACTTCAGATCTTAAGGTTCTATAACTACCAAACTGATGCCCATGGTAACTCCAGTAATATGACAGACTGACAGCTGATTGGCTGTTGGATTTTCCTTAATAACTTTTGATATAAAGGTTGCAGGCTCACCAAACTTTGTGAGAGAAATAAAATTAAGGCTCTGCACTAACACAAGCTAAGTTCTGTCCACTATGGCGATGTTTTCGCTGTTTCAGTGCAAATACATTCCCCATTTATTTCTATGGAGATAGTCTGCAGCACATTTGATTTGTGTTAACAGATACTGTAAATGATATCATAATCACCACAGAAACAACACAGCTTGGTGGCTGAGCTGTTTATTCCATCAGGCTGAAAGCTGATTGGTTAGTGGTTTTTCCTTAATAACTTTAGATCTTAAGGTCCTATAATTACCAAACTGATGACCATGGTAACTCCAGCATTATGACAGACTGACAGCTGATTGGCTGTTGGATTTTCCTTAATAACTTTGGATCTAAATGTCCGACACATACCAAACTTGGCAGTAATGAGCAGAGGGACCCCAGGATCACATCTCTGGCATCAAAATGTTTTAAAAAGCCACAGGAACGTCCCGATGCCCAGTCTGCAGCACATTTGATTTTTGTTAACAGATACTGTAATTGATATCATAATCACCACAGAAACAACACAGCTTGGTGGCTGAGTAAATTACTCCATCAGGCTGAAAGCGGATTGGTTGCTGGTATTTCCTTAATAACTTTAGATCTTAAGGTCCTAAAATTACCAAACTGATGACCATGGTAATTCAAGCAATATGACAGACTGACAGCTGATTGGCTGTTGGAATTTCCTTAATAACTTTGGATCTAAATGTCCGACACATACCAAACTTGGCGGTAGTGACCAGAGGGACCCCAGGATCACATCCCTGGCATCAAAAGGTTTTAAAAAGCCACAGTAGAGTCCCGACGCCCAACGTCCCAGCCCGAACTCTCACAATTGCCGCGGGAATTGTCTAGTTATTATATCTATCTATCTATCTTCTTCCGTAAAAAGTTTGGCTCGCTTCTCCTCCTAGGGGAAAGGACAAACCCCCACAATAGTTATATCAAATCGACCGGCTCGGCCGGGAATCGTGTGGTATGACTTTTGGTGGCGATATTGGTTACTATGGCGACGTAGTCGCCATTTTTGTGCGAGATTTTGGCGCAATGCATTCCGGATGGGGAGTCTAGAGTGGTGATGTCATCGGTAGAGTGCAAAAGAACAAAAACTTCCTTTGAAAAAAAAATTTCTAACTCGCAGCTGCGGCCACAGTTTTCACCGCACATTAATAATTTTTACATCAAAACGTCGGCACGACCCTCCCGATCGCTCCAATGTGAGTAAAAAAGCGGAGAGTTGTATGGTTTTGGCGCTATGAGCCTCCAAGCGCAGCTTCGCGCTCCTGCTCTTCCTATCTCTCCCATTATAAATTTTCGCTGATTCACCCTGCATTTTTCTAAAACATTGAATTTCTAACCTGCTCCTGTGCACACATTTTTCAAGCTACAGAAATAAAAAATACATCAACACGACCAGGAGACCCTCACCTCTCAGAGAATGTGCTTGTTTTGTTATCATGATTCACGGTTTTTGAGTTATGAGCAGTTGTTCGGGGTCTATTTTAAATGAAACAGCCGTTTCTCCAGACACATTCAAAGCAGAGTTTGTCAGTTGGGACTTTGATGGCTCGTTTACATCAAAGAGCTTCACAGATGTGTAGGTCGCCGTAGCAACGGTCCACAGCTCCAGAATGAGAACATTTTGGCTGTGGTTTTTCCTTAATAACTTTTGATATAAAGGTTGTATCCTCACCAAACTTTGTGAGAGCAATACAATAAAAGCTCTGCACTATTATAAGCTAAGTTCTGTCCACTACGGCGATGTATTCACTGTTTCAGTGCAAATTCATTCCCCATTTATTTCTATGGAGATAGTCTGCAGCACATTTGATTTGTGTTAACAGATACTGTAATTGATATCATAATCACCACAGAAACAACACAGCTTGGTGGCTGAGCTGTTTATTCCATCAGGCTGAAAGCTGATTGGTTAGTGGTTTTTCCTTAATAACTTTAGATCTTAAGGTCCTATAATTACCAAACTGATGACTATGGTAACTCCAGCAATATGACACACTGACGGCTGATTGGCTGTTGGATTTTCCTTAATAACTTTGGATCTAAATGTCCGACACATACCAAACTTGGCAGTAATGAGCAGAGGGACCCCAGGATCACATCTCTGGCATCAAAATGTTTTAAAAAGCCACAGGAACGTCCCGATGCCCAGTCTGCAGCACATTTGATTTTTGTTAACAGATACTGTAATTGATATCATAATCACCACAGAAACAACACAGCTTGGTGGCTGAGTAAATTACTCCATCAGGCTGAAAGCTGATTGGTTGCTGGTTTTTCCTTAATAACTTTAGATCTTAAGGTCCTAAAATTACCAAACTGATGACCATGGTAATTCAAGCAATATGACAGACTGACAGCTGATTGGCTGTTGGAATTTCCTTAATAACTTTGGATCTAAATGTCCGACACATACCAAACTTGGCAGTAATGATCAGAAAGACATCAGCATCCCACCTGTTGTGTTAAACTTCTGTATTAAGCCACAGTAGAGTCCCGACGCCCAACGGCCCAGCCCGAACTCTCACAATTGCCGCGGGAATTGTCTAGTTAGTTCGGGCTGGTGCAGCCAGGCCAACTCTCGGCACAGTGCACAGAGTGCACTCGCCGAGAGTTGGGCTGGCGAAGCCAGCCCAACTCTTAATCTTTCTCATATTTATTATTATATCTATCTATCTATCTTCTTCCGTAAAAAGTTTGGCTCGCTTCTCCTCCTAGGGGAAAGGACAAACCCCTACAATAGTTATATCAAATCGACCGGCTCGGCCGGGAATCGTGTGGTATGACTTTTGGTGGCGATATTGGTTACTATGGCGACGTAGTCGCCATTTTTGTGCGAGATTTTGGCGCAATGCATTCTGGATGGGGAGTCTAGAGTGGTGATGTCATCGCTAGAGTGCAAAACACACAAAAAATTCCTCTGAAAAAAAAATTTCTAACTCGCAGCCGCGGCCACAGTTTTCACCGCACATTAATAATTTTTACATCAAAACGTCGGCACGACCCTCCCGATCGCTCCAATGTGAGTAAAAAAGCGGAGAGTTGTATGGTTTTGGCGCTATGAGCCTCCAAGCGCAGCTTCGCGCTCCTGCTCTTCCTATCTCTCCCATTATAAATTTTCGCTGATTCACCCTGCATTTTTCTAAAACATTGAATTTCTAACCTGCTCCTGTGCGCACATTTTTCAAGCTACAGAAATAAAAAATACATCAACACGACCAGGAGACCCTCACCTCTCAGAGAATGTGTTTGTTTTGTTATCATGATTCACGGTTTTTGAGTTATGAGCAGTTGTTTGGGGTCTATTTTAAATGAAACAGCCGTTTCTCCACACACATTCAAAGCAAAGTTTGTCAGTTGGGACTTTGATGGCTCGTTTACATCAAAGAGCTTCACAGATGTGTAGGTCACCGTAGCAACGGTCCACAGCTCCAGAATGAGAACATTTTGGCTGTTGGTTTTTCCTTAATAACTTTTGATATAAAGGTTGCAGGCTCACCAAACTTTGTGAGAGAAATACAATAAAAGCTCTGCACTATTATAAGCTAAGTTCTGTCCACTACGGCGATGTATTCACTGTTTCAGTGCAAATTCATTCCCCATTTTTTTCTATCGAGATAGTCTGCAGCACATTTGATTTGTGTTAACAGATACTGTAATTGATATCATAATCACCACAGAAACAACACAGCTTGGTGGCTGAGTTAATTACTCCATCAGGCTGAAAGCTGATTGGTTGCTGGTTTTTCCTGAATAACTTTAGATCTTAAGGTCCTATAATTACCAAACTGATGACCATGGTAACTCCAGCAATATGACACACTGACGGCTGATTGGCTGTTGGATTTTCCTTAATAACTTTGGATCTAAATGTCCCACAAATACCAAACTTGGCAGTAATGATCAGAGCGACCGCAGGATCACATCCCTGGCATCAAAATGTTTTAAAAAACCACAGGAACGTCCCGATGCCCAGTCTGCAGCACATTTGATTTGTGTTAACAGATACTATAATTGATATCATAACCACCACAGAAACAACACAGCTGGGTGGCTGAGTAAATTACTCCATCGGGCTGAAAGCTGATTGGCTGCTGAGTGTTCCTTAATAACTTTGGACCATAAGGTCCTATAACTACCAAACTGATGACCATGGTAACTCCAGCAATATGACAGACTGACAGCTGATTGGCTGTTGGAATTTCCTTAATAACTTTGGATCTAATTGTCCGACACATACCAAACTTGGCGGTAATGACCAGAGGGACCCTAGGATCACATCCCTGCCATCAAAGGGTTTTAAAAAGCCACAGGAGAGTCCCGAAGCCCAACGGCCCAGCCCGAACTCTCACAATTGCCGCGGGAATTGTCTAGTTATTATATCTATCTATCTATCTTCTTCCGTAAAAAGTTTGGCTCGCTTCTCCTCCTAGGGGAAAGGACAAACCCCCACAATAGTTATATCAAATCGACCGGCTCGGCCGGGAATCGTGTGGTATGACTTTTGGTGGCGATATTGGTTACTATGGCGACGTAGTCGCCATTTTTGTGCGAGATTTTGGCGCAATGCATTCCGGATGGGGAGTCTAGAGTGGTGATGTCATCGGTAGAGTGCAAAAGAACAAAAACTTCCTTTGAAAAAAAAATTTCTAACTCGCAGCTGCGGCCACAGTTTTCACCGCACATTAAGAATTTTTACATCAAAACGTCGGCACGACCCTCCCGATCGCTCCAATGTGAGTAAAAAAGCGGAGAGTTGTATGGTTTTGGCGCTATGAGCCTCCAAGCGCAGCTTCGCGCTCCTGCTCTTCCTATCTCTCCCATTATAAATTTTCGCTGATTCACCCTGCATTTTTCTAAAACATTGAATTTCTAACCTGCTCCTGTGCGCACATTTTTCAAGCTACAGAAATAAAAAATACATCAACACGACCAGGAGACCCTCACCTCTCAGAGAATGTGCTTGTTTTGTTATCATGATTCACGGTTTTTGAGTTATGAGCAGTTGTTCGGGGTCTATTTTAAATGAAACGGCCGTTTCTCCAGACACATTCAAAGCAGAGTTTGTCAGTTGGGACTTTGATGGCTCGTTTACATCAAAGAGCTTCACAGATGTGTAGGTCGCCGTAGCAACGGTCCACAGCTCCAGAATGAGAACATTTTGGCTGTGGTTTTTCCTTAATAACTTTTGATATAAAGGTTGTATCCTCACCAAACTTTGTGAGAGCAATACAATAAAAGCTCTGCACTATTATAAGCTAAGTTCTGTCCACTACGGCGATGTATTCACTGTTTCAGTGCAAATTCATTCCCCATTTATTTCTATGGAGATAGTCTGCAGCACATTTGATTTGTGTTAACAGATACTGTAATTGATATCATAATCACCACAGAAACAACACAGCTTGGTGGCTGAGCTGTTTATTCCATCAGGCTGAAAGCTGATTGGTTAGTGGTTTTTCCTTAATAACTTTAGATCTTAAGGTCCTATAATTACCAAACTGATGACTATGGTAACTCCAGCAATATGACACACTGACGGCTGATTGGCTGTTGGATTTTCCTTAATAACTTTGGATCTAAATGTCCGACACATACCAAACTTGGCAGTAATGAGCAGAGGGACCCCAGGATCACATCTCTGGCATCAAAATGTTTTTAAAAGCCACAGGAACGTCCCGATGCCCTGTCTGCAGCACATTTGATTTATGTTAACAGATACTGTAATTGATATCATAGTCACCACAGAAACAACACAGCTTGGTGGCTGAGCTGTTCATTCCATCAGGCTGAAAGCTGATTGGTTAGTGTTTTTTCTTTAATAACTTTAGATCTTAAGGTTCTATAACTACCAAACTGATGACCATGGTAACTCCAGTAATATGACAGACTGACAGCTGATTGGCTGTTGGATTTTCCTCAATAACTTTGGATCTAAATGTCTGACACATACCAAACTTGGCAGTAATGATCAGAGGGACCGCAGGACCACATCCCTGGCATCAAAATGTTTTAAAAAGCCACAGGAACGTCCCGATGCCCAGTCTGCAGCACATTTGATGTGTGTTATCAGATACTGTAATTGATATCATAATCCCCACAGAAACAAAACAGCTGGGTGGCTGAGTAAATTACTCCATCAGGCTGAAAGCTGATTGGTTGCTGGTTTTTCCTTAATAACTTTAGATCTTAAGGTCCTATAATTACCAAACTGATGACCATGGTAACTCCAGCATTATGACAGACTGACAGCTGATTGGCTGTTGGATTTTCCTTAATAACTTTGGATCTAAATGTCCGACACATACCAAACTTGGCAGTAATGACCAGAGGGACCCCAGGATAACATCTCTGGCATCAAAAGTTTTTAAAAAGCCACAGTTGAGTCCCGACGCCCAACGGCCCAGCCCGAACTCTCACAATTGCCGCGGGAATTGTCTAGTTATTAGTTCGGGCTGGTGCAGCCAGGCCAACTCTCGGCACAGTGCACAGAGTGCACTCGCCGAGAGTTGGGCTGGCGAAGCCAGCCCAACTCTTAATCTTTCTCATATTTATTATATCTATCTATCTATCTATCTTCTTCCGTAAAAAGTTTGGCTCGCTTCTCCTCCTAGGGGAAAGGACAAACCCCCACAATAGTTATATCAAATCGACCGGCTCGGCCGGGAATCGTGTGGTATGTCTTTTGGTGGCGATATTGGTTACTATGGCGACGCAGTCGCCATTTTTGTGCGAGATTTTGGCCCAATGCATTCCGGATGGGGAGTCCAGAGTGGTGATGTCATCGCTAGAGTGCAAAACACACAAAAAATTACTCTGAAAAAAAATTTCTAACTCGCAGCCACGGCCACAGTTTTCACCGCACATTAATAATTTTTACATCAAAACGTCGGCACGACCCTCCCGATCGCTCCAATGTGAGTAAAAAAGCGGAGAGTTGTATGGTTTTGGCGCTATGAGCCTCCAAGCGCAGCTTCGCGCTCCTGCTCTTCCTATCTCTCCCATTATACATTTTCGCCGATTCACCCTGCATTTTTCTAAAACATTGAATTTCTAACCTGCTCCTGTGCGCACAGTTTTCAAGCTACAGAAATAAGAAATACATCAACACGACCAGGAGACCCTCACCTCTCAGAGAATGTGCTTGTTTTGTTATCATGATTCACGGTTTTTGAGTTATGAGCAGTTGTTCGGGGTCTATTTTAAATGAAACAGCCGTTTCTACACACACAGTCAAAGCAGGTTTTGTCAGTTGGGACTTTGATGGCTCGTTTACATCAAAGAGCTTCACAGATGTGTAGGTTGCCTAGCAACGGTCCCAGATAATGCTGCATGACAGACAGAGCATTTTGGCTGTGGTTTTTCCTTAATAACTTTTGATATAAAGGTTGCAGGCTCACCAAACTTTGTGAGAGAAATAAAATTAAGGCACTGCACTATTATAAGCTAAGTTCTGTCCACTACAGCGATGTATTCACTGTTTCAGTGCAAATTCATTCCCCATTTATTTCTATGGAGATAGTCTGCAGCACATTTGATTTGTGTTAACAGATACTGTAATTGATATCATAATCACCACAGAAACAACACAGCTTGGTGGCTGAGCTGTTTATTCCATCAGGCTGAAAGCTGATTGGTTGCTGGTTTTTCCTTAATAACTTTAGATCTTAAGGTTCTATAACTACCAAACTGATGACCATGGTAACTCCAGCAATATGACACACTGACGGCTGATTGGCTGTTGGATTTTCCTTAATAACTTTGGATCTAAAAGTCCGACAAATACCAAACTTGCCAGTAATGATCAGAGGGACCACAGGATCACATCCCTAGCATCAAAATGTTTTTAAAAGCCACAGGAACGTCCCGATGCCCTGTCTGCAGCACATTTGATTTATGTTAACAGATACTGTAATTGATATCATAGTCACCACAGAAACAACACAGCTTGGTGGCTGAGCTGTTTATTCCATCAGGCTGAAAGCTGATTGGTTGCTGGTTTTTCCTTAATAACTTTGGATCTAAATGTCCGACACATACCAAACTTGGCAGTAATGATCAGAAAGACATCAGCATCCCACCTGTCGTGTTAAACTTCTGTATTAAGCCACAGTAGAGTCCCGACGCCCAACGGCCCAGCCCGAACTCTCACAATTGCCGCGGGAATTGTCTAGTTATTATTATATCTATCTATCTATCTTCTTCCGTAAAAAGTTTGGCTCGCTTCTCCTCCTAGGGAAAAGGACAAACCCCCACAATAGTTATATCAAATCGACCGGCTCGGCCGGGAATCGTGTGGTATGACTTTTGGTGGCGATATTGGTTACTATGGCGACGTAGTCGCCATTTTTGTGCGAGATTTTGGCGCAATGCATTCCGGATGGGGAGTCCAGAGTGGTGATGTCATCGCTAGAGTGCAAAACACACAAAAAATTCCTCTGAAAAAAAATTTTCTAACTCGCAGCCGCGGCCACAGTTTTCACCGCACGTTAATAATTTTTACATCAAAACGTCGGCACGACCCTCCCGATCGCTCCAATGTCAGTAAAAAAGCGGAGAGTTGTATGGTTTTGGCGCTATGAGCCTCCAAGCGCAGCTTCGCGCTCCTGCTCTTCCTATCTCTCCCATTATAAATTTTCGCCGATTCACCCTGCATTTTTCTAAAACATTGAATTTCTAACCTGCTCCTGTGCGCACATTTTTCAAGCTACAGAAATAAAAAATACATCAACACGACCAGGAGACCCTCACCTCTCACACGATATGCTCATTTTGTGATCATGTTTCACGGTTTTTGAGTTATGAGCAGTTGTTCGGGGTCTATTTTAAATGAAACAGCCGTTTCTCCAGACACATTCAAAGCAGAGTTTGTCAGTTGGGACTTTGATGGCTCGTTTACATCAAAGAGCTTCACAGATGTGTAGGTCGCCGTAGCAACGGTCCACAGCTCCAGAATGAGAACATTTTGGCTGTGGTTTTTCCTTAATAACTTTTGATATAAAGGTTGCAGGCTCACCAAACTTCGTGAGAGAAATAAAATAAGGCTCTGCACTATTATAAGAGAAGTTCTGTCCACTACAGCGATGTATTCACTGTTTCAGTGCAAATTCATTCCCCATTTATTTCTATGGAGATAGTCTGCAGCACATTTGATTTGTGTTAACAGATACTGTAATTGATATCATAATCACCACAGAAACAACACAGCTTGGTGGCTGAGCTGTTTATTCCATCAGGCTGAAAGCTGATTGGTTAGTGGTTTTTCCTTAATAACTTTAGATCTTAAGGTTCTATAACTACCAAACTGATGACCATGGTAACTCCAGCAATATGACACACTGACGGCTGATTGGTTGTTGGATTTTCCTTAATAACTTTTGATGTAAAGGTTGTATACTCACCAAACTTTGTGAGAGCAATACAATAAAAGCTCTGCACTATTATAAATAAGTTCTGTCCACTACGGCGATGTATTCACTGTTTCAGTGCAAATTCATTCCCCATTTATTTCTATGGAGATAGTCTGCAGCACATTTGATTTGTGTTAACAGATACTGTAATTGATATCATAATCACCACAGAAACAACACAGCTTGGTGGGTGAGCTGTTTATTCCATCAGGCTGAAAGCTGATTGGTTGCTGGTTTTTCCTTAATAACTTTAGATCTTAAGGTTCTATAACTACCAAACTGAAGACCATGGTAACTCCAGCAATATGACACACTGACGGCTGATTGGTTGTTGGATTTTCCTTAATAACTTTTGATGTAAAGGTTGTATACTCACCAAACTTTGTGAGAGCAATACAATAAAAGCTCTGCACTATTATAAGCTAAGTTCTGTCCACTACGGCGATGTATTCACTGTTTCAGTGCAAATTCATTCCCCATTTATTTCTATGGAGATAGTCTGCAGCACATTTGATTTGTGTTAACAGATACTGTAATTGATATCATAATCACCACAGAAACAACACAGCTTGGTGGGTGAGCTGTTTATTCCATCAGGCTGAAAGCTGATTGGTTAGTGGTTTTTCCTTAATAACTTTAGATCTTAAGGTTCTATAACTACCAAACTGATGACCATGGTAACTCCAGCAATATGACTGACAGCTGATTGGCTGTTGGATTTTCCTTAATAACTTTGGATCTAAATGTCCGACACATACCAAACTTGGCGGTAGTGACCAGAGGGACCCCAGGATCACATCTTTGGCATCAAAAGTTTTTAAAAGGCCACAGTTGAGTCCCGACGCCCAACGGCCCAGCCCGAACTCTCACAATTGCCGCGGGAATTGTCTAGTTATTATATCTATCTATCTATCTTCTTCCGTAAAAAGTTTGGCTCGCTTCTCCTCCTAGGGGAAAGGACAAACCCCTACAATAGTTATATCAAATCGACCGGCTCGGCCGGGAATCGTGTGGTATGACTTTTGGTGGCGATATTGGTTACTATGGCGACGTAGTCGCCATTTTTGTGCGAGATTTTGGCGCAATGCATTCTGGATGGGGAGTCTAGAGTGGTGATGTCATCGCTAGAGTGCAAAACACACAAAAAATTCCTCTGAAAAAAAAATTTCTAACTCGCAGCCGCGGCCACAGTTTTCACCGCACATTAATAATTTTTACATCAAAACGTCGGCACGACCCTCCCGATCGCTCCAATGTGAGTAAAAAAGCGGAGAGTTGTATGGTTTTGGCGCTATGAGCCTCCAAGCGCAGCTTCGCGCTTCTGCTCTTCCTATCTCTCCCATTATAAATTTTCGCTGATTCACCCTGCATTTTTCTAAAACATTGAATTTCTAACCTGCTCCTGTGTGCACATTTTTCAAGCTACAGAAATAAAAAATACATCAACACGACCAGGAGACCCTCACCTCTCAGAGAATGTGCTTGTTTTGTTATCATGATGCACGGTTTTTGAGTTATGAGCAGTTGTTCGGGGTCTATTTTAAATGAAACAGCCGTTTCTCCAGACACATTCAAAGCAGAGTTTGTCAGTTGGGACTTTGATGGCTCGTTTACATCAAAGAGCTTCACAGATGTGTAGGTCGCCGTAGCAACGGTCCACAGCTCCAGAATGAGAACATTTTGGCTGTGGTTTTTCCTTAATAACTTTTGATATAAAGGTTGTATCCTCACCAAACTTTGTGAGAGCAATACAATAAAAGCTCTGCACTATTATAAGCTAAGTTCTGTCCACTACAGCGATGTATTCACTGTTTTAGTGCAAATTCATTCCCCATTTATTTCTATGGAGATAGTCTGCAGCACATTTGATTTGTGTTAACAGATACTGTAATTGATATCATAATCACCACAGAAACAACACAGCTTGGTGGCTGAGTAAATTACTCCATCAGGCTGAAAGCTGATTGGTTGCTGGTTTTTCCTTAATAACTTTGGATCTAAATGTCCGACAAATACCAAACTTGGCAGTAATGATCAGAGGGACCCCAGGATCACATCCCCTGGCATCAAAATGTTTTAAAAAGCCACAGGAACGTCCGGATGCCCAGTCTGCCGCACATTTGATTTGTGTTAACAGATACTGTAATTGATATCATAATCACCACAGAAAAAACACAGCTGGGTGGCTGAGCTGTTTATTCCATCAGGCTGAAAGCTGATTGGTTGCTGTTTTTTCTTTAATAACTTTGGATCTTAAGGTCCTATAACTACCAAACTGATGACAATGGTAACTCCAGCATTATGACAGACTGACAGCTGATTGGCTGTTGGATTTTCCTTAATAACGTTGGATCTAAATGTCCGACACATACCAAACTTGGCAGTAATGACCAGAGCGACCCCAGGATCACATCTCTGGCATCAAAATGTTTTAAAAAGCCACAGGAACGTCCCGATGCCCAGTCTGCAGCACATTTGATGTGTGTTAACAGATACTGTAATTGATATCATAATCACCACAGAAACAACACAGCTGGGTGGCTGAGTAAATTACTCCATCAGGCTGAAAGCTAATTGGTTGCTGGTTTTTCCTTAATAACTTTGGATCTAAATGTCCGACACATACCAAACTTGGCGGTAGTGACCAGAGGGACCCCAGGATCACATCCCTGGCATCAAAAGGTTTAAAAAGCCACAGGAGAGTCCCGACGCCCAACGGCCCAGCCCGAACTCTCACAATTGCCGCGGGAATTGTCTAGTTAGTTCGGGCTGCTGCAGCCAGGCCAACTCTCGGCACAGTGCACAGAGTGCACTCGCCGAGAGTTGGGCTGGCGAAGCCAGCCCAACTCTTAATCTTTCTCATATTTATTATTATATCTATCTATCTATCTTCTTCCGTAAAAAGTTTGGCTCGCTTCTCCTCCTAGGGAAAAGGACAAACCCCCACAATAGTTATATCAAATCGACCGGCTCGGCCGGGAATCGTGTGGTATGTCTTTTGGTGGCGATATTGGTTACTATGGCGACGTAGTCGCCATTTTTGTGCGAGATTTTGGCGCAATGCATTCCGGATGGGGAGTCTAGAGTGGTGATGTCATCGGCAGAGTGCAAAAGAACAAAAAATTCCTTTAAAAAAAAAACTTTTTAACTCGCAGCCGCGGCCACAGTTTTCACCGCACATTAATAATTTTTACATCAAAACGTCGGCACGACCCTCCCGATCGCTCCAATGTGAGTAAAAAAACATAGACTTGTACGGTTTTGGCGCTATGAGCCTCCAAGCGCAGCTTCGCGCTTCTGCTCTTCCTATCTCTCCCATTATAAATTTTCGCTGATTCACCCTGCATTTTTCTAAAACATTGAATTTCTAACCTGCTCCTGTGCGCACATTTTTCAAGCTACAGAAATAAAAAATACATCAACACGACCAAGAGACCCTCACCTCTCACACGATATGCTCATTTTGTTATCATGTTTCACGGTTTTTGAGTTATGAGCAGTTGTTCGGGGTCTATTTTAAATGAAACAGCCGTTTCTCCACACACATTCAAAGCAGACTTTGTCAGTTGGGACTTTGATGGCTCGTTTACATCAAAGAGCTTCACAGATGTGTAGGTCGCCGTAGCAACGGTCCACAGCTCCAGAATGAGAACATTTTGGCTGTGGTTTTTCCTTAATAACTTTTGATATAAAGGTTGTATCCTCACCAAACTTTGTGAGAGCAATACAATAAAAGCTCTGCACTATTATAAGCTAAGTTCTGTCCACTACGGCGATGTATTCACTGTTTCAGTGCAAATTCATTCCCCATTTATTTCTATGGAGATAGTCTGCAGCACATTTGATTTGTGTTAACAGATACTGTAATTGATATCATAATCACCACAGAAACAACACAGCTTGGTGGCTGAGTAAATTACTCCATCAGGCTGAAAGCTGATTGGTTGCTGGTTTTTCCTTAATAACTTTGGATCTAAATGTCCGACAAATACCAAACTTGGCAGTAATGATCAGAGGGACCCCAGGATCACATCCCCTGGCATCAAAATGTTTTAAAAAGCCACAGGAACGTCCGGATGTCCAGTCTGCCGCACATTTGATTTGTGTTAACAGATACTGTAATTGATATCATAATCACCACAGAAACAACACAGCTTGGTGGCTGAGCTGTTTATTCCATCAGGCTGAAAGCTGATTGGTTAGTGGTTTTTCTTTAATAACTTTAGATCTTAAGGTTCTATAACTACCAAACTGATGACCATGGTAACTCCATCAATATGACACACTGACGGCTGATTGGCTGTTGGATTTTCCTCAATAAATTTGGATCTAAATGTCTGACACATACCAAACTTGGCAGTAATGATCAGAGGGACCGCAGGACCACATCCCTGGCATCAAAATGTTTTAAAAAGCCACAGGAACGTCCCGATGCCCAGTCTGCAGCACATTTGATGTGTGTTAACAGATACTGTAATTGATATCATAATCACCACAGAAACAACACAGCTGGGTGGCTGAGTAAATTACTCCATCAGGCTGAAAGCTAATTGGTTGCTGGTTTTTCCTTAATAACTTTGGATCTAAATGTCCGACACATACCAAACTTGGCAGTAATGATCAGAAAGACATCAGCATCCCACCTGTCGTGTTAAACTTCTGTATTAAGCCACAGTAGAGTCCCGACGCCCAACGGCCCAGCCCGAACTCTCACAATTGCCGCGGGAATTGTCTAGTATCTATCTATCTTCTTCCGTAAAAAGTTTGGCTCGCTTCTCCTCCTAGGGGAAAGGACAAACCCCCACAATAGTTATATCAAATCGACCGGCTCGGCCGGGAATCGTGTGGTATGACTTTTGGTGGCGATATTGGTTACTATGGCGACGTAGTCGCCATTTTTGTGCGAGATTTTGGCGCAATGCATTCCGGATGGGGAGTCTAGAGTGGTGATGTCATCGGCAGAGTGCAAAAGAACAAAAAATTCCTTTGAAAAAAAAATTTCTATCTCGCAGCCGCGGCCACAGTTTTCACCGCACATTAATAATTTTTACATCAAAACGTCGGCACGACCCTCCCGATCGCTCCAATGTGAGTAAAAAAGCGGAGAGTTGTATGGTTTTGGCGCTATGAGCCTCCAAGCGCAGCTTCGCGCTCCTGCTCTTCCTATCTCTCCCATTATAAATTTTCGCTGATTCACCCTGCATTTTTCTAAAACATTGAATTTCTAACCTGCTCCTGTGCGCACATTTTTCAAGCTACAGAAATAAAAAAATACATCAACACGACCAGGAGACCCTCACCTCTCAGAGAATGTGCTTGTTTTGTTATCATGATTCACGGTTTTTGAGTTATGAGCAGTTGTTCGGGGTCTATTTTAAATGAAACAGCCGTTTCTACACACACAGTCAAAGCAGGTTTTGTCAGTTGGGACTTTGATGGCTCGTTTACATCAAAGAGCTTCACAGATGTGTAGGTTGCCTAGCAACGGTCCCAGATAATGCTGCATGACAGACAGAGCATTTTGGCTGTGGTTTTTCCTTAATAACTTTTGATATAAAGGTTGCAGGCTCACCAAACTTTGTGAGAGAAATAAAATTAAGGCACTGCACTATTATAAGCTAAGTTCTGTCCACTACAGCGATGTATTTACTGTTTCAGTGCAAATTCATTCCCCATTTATTTCTATGGAGATAGTCTGCAGCACATTTGATTTGTGTTAACAGATACTGTAATTGATATCATAGTCACCACAGAAACAACACAGCTTGGTGGCTGAGTAGATTACTCCATCAGGCTGAAAGCTGATTGGTTGCTGGTTTTTCCTTAATAACTTTAGATCTTAAGGTCCTATAATTACCAAACTGATGACCATGGTAACTCCAGCATTATGACAGACTGACAGCTGATTGGCTGTTGGATTTTCCTTAATAACTTTGGATCTAAATGTCTGACACATACCAAACTTGGCAGTAATGATCAGAGGGACCGCAGGACCACATCCCTGGCATCAAAATGTTTTAAAAAGCCACAGGAACGTGCCGATGCCCATTCTGCAGCACATTTGATGTGTGTTATCAGATACTGTAATTGATATCATAATCACCACAGAAACAAAACAGCTGGGTGGCTGAGTAAATTACTCCATCAGGCTGAAAGCTGATTGGTTGCTGGTTTTTCCTTAATAACTTTAGATCTTAAGGTCCTATAATTACCAAACTGATGACCATGGTAACTCCAGCATTATGACAGACTGACAGCTGATTGGCTGTTGGATTTTCCTTAATAACTTTGGATCTAAATGTCCGACACATACCAAACTTGGCGGTAGTGACCAGAGGGACCCCAGGATCACATCCCTGCCATCAAAAGGTTTTAAAAAGCCACAGGAGAGTCCCGACGCCCAACGGCCCAGCCCGAACTCTCACAATTGCCGCGGGAATTGTCTAGTTATTATATCTATCTATCTATCTATCTATCTTCTTCCGTAAAAAGTTTGGCTCGCTTCTCCTCCTAGGGAAAAGGACAAACCCCCACAATAGTTATATCAAATCGACCGGCTCGGCCGGGAATCGTGTGGTATGTCTTTTGGTGGCGATAGTGGTTACTATGGCGACGTAGTCGCCATTTTTGTGCGAGATTTTGGCGCAATGCATTCCGGATGGGGACTCCAGAGTGGTGATGTCATCGGCAGAGTGCGAAAGAACAAAAAATTCCTTTGAAAAAAAAATTTCTAACTCGCAGCCGCGGCCACAGTTTTCACCGCACATTAATAATTTTTACATCAAAACGTCGACACGACCCTCCCGATCGCTCCAATGTGAGTAAAAAAACATAGACTTGTACGGTTTTGGCGCTATGAGCCTCCAAGCGCAGCTTCGCGCTCCTGCTCTTCCTATCTCTCCCATTATAAATTTTCGCTGATTCACCCTGCATTTTTCTAAAACATTGAATTTCTAACCTGCTCCTGTGCGCACATTTTTCAAGCTACAGAAATAAAAAATACATCAACACGACCAGGAGACCCCCACCTCTCACACGATATGCTCATTTTGTTATCATGATTCACGCTTTCTGAGTTATGAGCAGTTGTTCGGGGTCTATTTTAAATGAAACAGCCGTTTCTCCACACACATTCAAAGCAGACTTTGTCAGTTGGGACTTTGATGGCTCGTTTACATCAAAGAGCTTCACAGATGTGTAGGTCGCCGTAGCAACGGTCCACAGCTCCAGAATGAGAACATTTTGGCTGTTGGTTTTTCCTTAATAACTTTTGATATAAAGGTTGCAGGCTCACCAAACTTTGTGAGAGAAATAAAATTAAGGCTCTGCACTATTATAAGCTAAGTTCTGTCCACTACAGCGATGTATTCACTGTTTCAGTGCAAATTCATTCCCCATTTATTTCTATGGAGATAGTCTGCAGCACATTTGATTTGTGTTAACAGATACTGTAATTGATATCATAATCACCAGAGAAACAACACAGCTTGGTGGCTGAGTAAATTACTCCATCAGGCTGAAAGCTGATTGGTTGCTGGTTTTTCCTTAATAACTTTAGATCTGCGACACGGTGGTGCGGTGGGTAGCACTGTTGCCTCACAGCAAGAAGGTCGCAGGTTCAAGACCCGCCTTGGGCCTGGGTCTGGGGCCTTTCTGTGTGGAGTTTGCATGTTCTCCCCGTGTCTGCGTGGGTTTTCCCCGGGTACTCCGGTTTCCTCCCACAATACAAAAAAAAACATGCTCAGGTTAATTGGTAAACTCTAAATTGCCCATAGGTGTGAGTGTGAGAGTGAATGGTGTGTGAATGGTGTGTGTGCCCCACGATTGGCTGGCGACCATCTGGGGTGTATCCCTGCCTCTCGCCTTAACGCGCTGGGATAGGCTCCAGCAGACCCCTGCGACCCCGAAAGGGAATAAGCGGGATAGACAATGGATGGATGGATGGATGAACTTTAGATCTTAAGGTTCTACAACTACCAAACTGATGACCATGGTAACTCCAGCAATATGACACACTGACGGCTGATTGGCTGTTGGATTTTCCTTAATAACTTTGGATCTAAATGTCCCACAAATACCAAACTTGGCAGTAATGATCAGAGGGAGCGCAGGATCACATCCCTGGCATCAAAATGTTTTAAAAAGCCACAGGAATGTCCCGATGCCCTGTCTGCAGCACATTTGATTTGTGTTAACAGATACTATAATTGATATCATAACCACCACAGAAACAACACAGCTGGGTGGCTGAGTAAATTACTCCATCGGGCTGAAAGCTGATTGGCTGCTGAGTGTTCCTTAATAACTTTGGATCTAAATGTCCGACAAATACCAAACTTGGCAGTAATGATCAGAGGGACCCCAGGATCACATCCCCTGGCATCAAAATGTTTTAAAAAGCCACAGGAACGTCCGGATGCCCAGTCTGCCGCACATTTGATTTGTGTTAACAGATACTGTAATTGATATCATAATCACCACAGAAACAACACAGCTTGGTGGCTGAGCTGTTTATTCCATCAGGCTGAAAGCTGATTGGTTGCTGTTTTTTCTTTAATAACTTTGGATCTTAAGGTCCTATAACTACCAAACTGATGACCATGGTAACTCCAGCAATATGACAAACTGACAGCTGATTGGCTGTTGGAATTTCCTTAATAACTTTGGATCTAAATGTCCGACACATACCAAACTTGGCGGTAGTGACCAGAGGGACCCCAGGATCACATCCCTGGCATCAAAAGGTTTTAAAAAGCCACAGTAGAGTCCCGACGCCCAACGTCCCAGCCCGAACTCTCACAATTGCCGCGGGAATTGTCTAGTTAGTTCGGGCTGGTGCAGCCAGGCCAACTCTCGGCACAGTGCACAGAGTGCACTCGCCGAGAGTTGGGCTGGCGAAGCCAGCCCAACTCTTAATCTTTCTCATATTTATTAGTTCGGGCTGGTGCAGCCAGGCCAACTCTCGGCACAGTGCACAGAGTGCACTCGCCGAGAGTTGGGCTGGCGAAGCCAGCCCAACTCTTAATCTTTCTCATATTTATTATATCTATCTATCTATCTATCTATCTATCTTCTTCCGTAAAAAGTTTGGCTCGCTTCTCCTCCTAGGGAAAAGGACAAAGCCCCACAATAGTTATATCAAATCGACCGGCTCGGCCGGGAATCGTGTGGTATGTCTTTTGGTGGCGATATTGGTTACTATGGCGACGTAGTCGCCATTTTTGTGCGAGATTTTGGCGCAATGCATTCCGGATGGGGAGTCCAGAGTGGTGATGTCATCGCTAGAGTGCAAAAGGACAAAAAATTCCTTTGAAAAAAAATTTTCTAACTCGCAGCCGCAGCCACAGTTTTCACCGCACGTTAATAATTTTTACATCAAAACGTCGGCACGACCCTCCCGATCGCTCTAATGTGAGTAAAAAAGCGGAGAGTTGTATGGTTTTGGCGCTATGAGCCTCCAAGCGCAGCTTCGCGCTCCTGCTCTTCCTATCTCTCCCATTATAAATTTTCGCTGATTCACCCTGCATTTTTCTAAAACACTGAATTTCTAACCTGCTCCTGTGCGCACATCTTTCAAGCTACAGAAATAAAAAATACATCAACACGACCAGGAGACCCTCACCTCTCACACGATATGCTCATTTTGTTATCATGATTCACGGTTTCTGAGTTATGAGCAGTTGTTCGGGGTCTACTTTAGCCCTCTCACAGCATGAAACAGCCGTTTCTCCACACACATTGAAAGCAGGTTTTGTCAGTTAGGACTTTGATGGCTCGTTTACATCAAAGAGCTTCACAGATGTGTAGGTTGCCTAGCAACGGTCCCAGATAATGCTGCATGACAGACAGAGCATTTTGGCTGTGGTTTTTCCTTAATAACTTTTGATATAAAGGTTGCAGGCTCACCAAACTTTGTGAGAGAAATAAAATTAAGGCTCTGCACTATTATAAGCTAAGTTCTGTCCACTACAGCGATGTATTCACTGTTTCAGTGCAAATTCATTCCCCATTTATTTCTATGGAGATAGTCTGCAGCACATTTGATTTGTGTTAACAGATACTGTAAATTATATCATAATCACCACAGAAACAACACAGCTTGGTGGCTGAGCTCTTTACTCCATCAGGCTGAAAGCTGATTGGTTGCTGGTTTTTCCTTAGTAACTTTGGATCTTAAGGTCCTATAATTACAGAACTGATGACCATGGTAACTCCAGCAATATGACAGACTGACAGCTGATTGGCTGTTGGATTTCCCTTAATAAATTTGGATCTAAATGTCCGACAAATACCAAACTTGGCAGTAATGATCAGAGAGACCTCAGGATCACATCCCTGGCATCAAAATGTTTTAAAAAGCCACAGGAACGTCCCGATGCCCAGTCTGCAGCACATTTGATGTGTGTTGACAGATACTGTAATTGATATCATAATCACCACAGAAACAACACAGCTTGGTGGCTGAGTAAATTACTCCATCAGGCTGAAAGCTGATTGGTTGCTGGTTTTTCCTTAATAACTTTAGATCTTAAGGTCCTATAATTACCAAACTGATGACCATGGTAACTCCAGCATTATGACAGACTGACAGCTGATTGGCTGTTGGATTTTCCTTAATAACTTTGGATCTAAATGTCCGACACATACCAAACTTGGCAGTAATGAGCTGAGGGACCCCAGGATCACATCTCTGGCATCAAAATGTTTTAAAAAGCCACAGGAACGTCCCGATGCCCAGTCTGCAGCACATTTGATTTTTGTTAACAGATACTGTAATTGATATCATAATCACCACAGAAACAACACAGCTTGGTGGCTGAGCTGTTTATTCCATCAGGCTGAAAGCTGATTGGTTAGTGGTTTTTCCTTAATAACTTTAGATCTTAAGATTCTATGAATACCAAACTGATGACCATGGTAACCCTAGCAATATTATAGACTGACAGCTGATTGGCTGTTGGAATTTCCTTAATAACTTTGGATCTAAATGTCCGACACATACCAAACTTGGCGGTAGTGACCAGAGGGACCCTAGGATCACATCCCTGCCATCAAAAGGTTTTAAAAAGCCACAGGAGAGTCCCGATGCAGCACATTTGATGTGTGTTAACAGATGCAGCACATTTGATGTGTGTTAACAGATACTGTAATTGATATCATAATCACCACAGAAACAACACAGCTTGGTGGGTGAGCTGTTTATTCCATCAGGCTGAAAGCTGATTGGTTGCTTGTTTTTCCTTAATAACTTTGGATCTAAATGTCCGACAAATACCAAACTTGGCAGTAATGATCAGAAAGACATCAGCATCCCACCTGTTGTGTTAAACTTCTGTATAAAGCCACAGGAGAGTCCCGACGCACAACGGCCCAGCCCGAACTCTCACAATTGCCGCGGGAATTGTCTAGTATCTATCTATCTTCTTCCGTAAAAAGTTTGGCTCGCTTCTCCTCCTAGGGAAAAGGACAAACCCCCACAATAGTTATATCAAATCGACCGGCTCGGCCGGGAATCGTGTGGTATGTCTTTTGGTGGCGATATTGGTTACTATGGCGACGTAGTCGCCATTTTTGTGCGAGATTTTGGCGCAATGCATTCCGGATGGGGAGTCTAGAGTGGTGATGTCATCGCTAGAGTGCAAAACACACAAAAAATTCCTCTGAAAAAAAACGTTCTAACTCGCAGCCGCGGCCACAGTTTTCACCGCACGTTAATAATTTTTATATCAAAACGTCGGCACGACCCTCCCGATCGCTCCAATGTGAGTAAAAAAGCGGAGAGCTGTATGGTTTTGGCGCTATGAGCCTCCAAGCGCAGCTTCGCGCTCCTGCTCTTCCTATCTCTCCCATTATAAATTTTCGCTGATTCACCCTGCATTTTTCTAAAACATTGAATTTCTAACCTGCTCCTGTGCGCACATTTTTCAAGCTACAGAAATAAAAAATACATCAACATGACCAGGAGACCCTCACCTCTCAGAGAATGTGCTTGTTTTGTTATCATGATGCACGGTTTTTGAGTTATGAGCAGTTGTTCGGGGTCTATTTTAAATGAAACAGCCGTTTCTACACACACATTCAAAGCAGAGTTTGTCAGTTGGGACTTTGATGGCTCGTTTACATCAAAGAGCTTCACAGATGTGTAGGTCACCGTAGCAACGGTCCACAGCTCTAGAATGAGAACATTTTGGCTGTTGGTTTTTCCTTAATAACTTTTGATATAAAGGTTGCAGGCTCACCCAACTTTGTGAGAGCAATACAATAAAAGCTCTGCACTATTATAAGCTAAGTTCTGTCCACTACGGCGATGTATTCACTGTTTCAGTGCAAATTCATTCCCCATTTTTTTCTATCAAGATAGTCTGCAGCACATTTGATTTGTGTTAACAGATACTGTAATTGATATCATAATCACCACAGAAACAACACAGCTTGGTGGCTGAGCTCTTTACTCCATCAGGCTGAAAGCTGATTGGTTGCTGGTTTTTCCTTAGTAACTTTGGATCTTAAGGTCCTATAATTACAGAACTGATGACCATGGTAACTCCAGCAATATGACAGACTGACAGCTGATTGGCTGTTGGATTTTCCTTAATAACTTTGGATCTAAATGTCCCACAAATACCAAACTTGGCAGTAATGATCAGAGGGAGCGCAGCATCACATCCCTGGCATCAAAATGTTTTAAAAAGCCACAGGAACGTCCCGATGCCCAGTCTGCAGCACATTTGATGTGTGTTAACAGATACTGTAATTGATATCATAATCACCACAGAAACAACACAGCTTGGTGGCTGAGTAAATTACTCCATCAGGCTGAAAGCTGATTGGTTGCTGGTTTTTCCTTAATAACTTTGGATCTAAATGTCCGACACATACCAAACTTGGCAGTAATGATCAGAAAGACATCAGCATCCCACCTGTTGTGTTAAACTTCTGTATTAAGCCACAGTAGAGTCCCGACGCCCAACGGCCCAGCCCGAACTCTCACAATTGCCGTGGGAATTGTCTAGTTAGTTCGGGCTGGTGCAGCCAGGCCAACTCTCGGCACAGTGCACAGAGTGCACTAGCCGAGAGTTGGGCTGGCGAAGCCAGCCCAACTCTTAATCTTTCTCATATTTATTATATCTATCTATCTATCTATCTATCTATCTATCTATCTTCTTCCGTAAAAAGTTTGGCTCGCTTCTCCTCCTAGGGAAAAGGACAAACCCCCACAATAGTTATATCAAATCGACCGGCTCGGCCGGGAATCGTGTGGTATGTCTTTTGGTGGCGATATTGGTTACTATGGCGACGTAGTCGCCATTTTTGTGCGAGATTTTGGCCCAATGCATTCCGGATGGGGAGTCCAGAGTGGTGATGTCATCGGTAGAGTGCAAAACACACAAAAAATTCCTCTGAAAAAAAATTTCTAACTCGCAGCCGCGGCCACAGTTTTCACCGCATATTAATAATTTTTACATCAAAACGTCGGCACGACCCTCCCGATCGCTCCAATGTGATTAAAAAAGCGGAGAGTTGTATGGTTTTGGCGCTATGAGCCTCCAAGCGCAGCTTCGCGCTCCTGCTCTTCCTATCTCTCCCATTATAAATTTTCGCCGATTCACCCTGCATTTTTCTAAAACATTGAATTTCTAACCTGCTCCTGTGCGCACATTTTTCAAGCTACAGAAATAAAAAATACATCAACACGACCAGGAGACCCTCACCTCTCACACGATATGCTCATTTTGTTATCATGTTTCACGGTTTTTGAGTTATGAGCAGTTGTTCGGGGTCTATTTTAAATGAAACAGCCGTTTCTCCAGACACATTCAAAGCAGAGTTTGTCAGTTGGGACTTTGATGGCTCGTTTACATCAAAGAGCTTCACAGATGTGTAGGTCGCCGTAGCAACGGTCCACAGCTCCAGAATGAGAACATTTTGGCTGTGGTTTTTCCTTAATAACTTTTGATATAAAGGTTGTATCCTCACCAAACTTTGTGAGAGCAATACAATAAAAGCTCTGCACTATTATAAGCTAAGTTCTGTCCAATACGGCGATGTATTCACTGTTTCAGTGCAAATTCATTCCCCATTTATTTCTATGGAGATAGTCTGCAGCACATTTGATTTGTGTTAACAGATACTGTAATTGATATCATAATCACCACAGAAACAACACAGCTGGGTGGTTGAGTAAATTACTCCATCGGGCTGAAAGCTGATTGGCTGCTGAGTGTTCCTTAATAACTTTGGATCTTAATGTCCTATAACTACCAAACTTGGCAGTAATGATCAGAGGGACCCCAGGATCACATCCCCTGGCATCAAAATGTTTTAAAAAGCCACAGGAACGTCCGGATGCCCAGTCTGCCGCACATTTGATTTGTGTTAACAGATACTGTAATTGATATCATAATCACCACAGAAACAACACAGCTTGGTGGCTGAGCTGTTTATTCCATCAGGCTGAAAGCTGATTGGTTGCTGTTTTTTCTTTAATAACTTTGGATCTTAAGGTCCTATAACTACCAAACTGATGACCATGGTAACTCCAGCAATATGACAAACTGACAGCTGATTGGCTGTTGGAATTTCCTTAATAACTTTGGATCTAAATGTCCGACACATACCAAACTTGGCGGTAGTGACCAGAGGGACCCCAGGATCACATCCCTGGCATCAAAAGGTTTTAAAAAGCCACAGGAGAGTCCCGACGGCCAACGGCCCAGCCCGAACTCTCACAATTGCCGCGGGAATTGTCTAGTTATTATATCTATCTATCTATCTATCTATCTATCTTCTTCCGTAAAAAGTTTGGCTCGCTTCTCCTCCTAGGGAAAAGGACAAACCCCCACAATAGTTATATCAAATCGACCGGCTCGGCCGGGAATCGTGTGGTATGTCTTTTGGTGGCGATATTGGTTACTATGGCGACGTAGTCGCCATTTTTGTGCGAGATTTTGGCGCAATGCATTCCGGATGGGGAGTCCAGAGTGGTGATGTCATCGCTAGAGTGCAAAACACACAAAAAATTCCTCTGAAAAAAAATTTCTAACTCGCAGCCACGGCCACAGTTTTCACCGCACATTAATAATTTTTACATCAAAACGTCGGCACGACCCTCCCGATCGCTCCAATGTGAGTAAAAAAGCGGAGAGTTGTATGGTTTTGGCGCTATGAGCCTCCAAGCGCAGCTTCGCGCTCCTGCTCTTCCTATCTCTCCCATTATAAATTTTCGCCGATTCACCCTGCATTTTTCTAAAACATTGAATTTCTAACCTGCTGCTGTGCGCACATTTTTCAAGCTACAGAAATAAAAAATACATCAACACGACCAGGAGACCCTCACCTCTCACACGATATGCTCATTTTGTTATCATGTTTCACGGTTTTTGAGTTATGAGCAGTTGTTCGGGGTCTATTTTAAATGAAACAGCCGTTTCTACACACACATTCAAAGCAGAGTTTGTCAGTTGGGACTTTGATGGCTCGTTTACATCAAAGAGCTTCACAGATGTGTAGGTCGCCGTAGCAACGGTCCACAGCTCCAGAATAAGAACATTTTGGCTGTGGTTTTTCCTTAATAACTTTTGATATAAAGGTTGTATCCTCACCAAACTTTGTGAGAGCAATACAATAAAAGCTCTGCACTATTATAAGCTAAGTTCTGTCCACTATGGCGATGTATTCACTGTTTCAGTGCAAATTCATTCCCCATTTGTATACATTTGTATACATTTATAATTCATATTTATAATTCATTTATAATTCACATTTATAATTCATATTTATATATACCTGTATATATCTGTATATATCTGTATATTGTTTTTTAATTTAATTTTTAAATTTTTTTTCCTTTTTACATTTTTAAAAAACATTTTTGTAACTTTTCTAACTTTTCTAACTGCTGCTGTAGCACTGTAAATTTCCCCACTGTGGGACAATAAAGGAGCTATCTAATCTAATCTAAATCTAATTTATTTCTATGGAGATAGTCTGCAGCACATTTGATTTGTGTTAACAGATACTGTAATTGATATCATAATAACCACAGAAACAACACAGCTTGGTGGCTGAGTAAATTACTCCATCAGGCTGAAAGCTGATTGGTTAGTGGTTTATCCTTAATAACTTTAGATCTTAAGGTTCTATAACTACCAAACTGATTACCATGGTAACTCCGGCATTATGACAGACTGACAGCTGATTGGCTGTTGGATTTTCCTTAATAACTTTGGATCTAAATGTCCGACAAATACCAAACTTGGCGGTAGTGACCAGAGGGACCCCAGGATCACATCCCTGCCATCAAAAGGTTTTAAAAAGCCACAGGAGAGTCCCGACGCCCAACGGCCCAGCCCGAACTCTCACAATTGCCGCGGGAATTGTCTAGTTATTAGTTCGGGCTGGTGCAGCCAGGCCAACTCTCGGCACAGTGCACAGAGTGCACTAGCCGAGAGTTGGGCTGGCGAAGCCAGCCCAACTCTTAATCTTTCTCATATTTATTATATCTATCTATCTATCTATCTATCTTCTTCCGTAAAAAGTTTGGCTCGCTTCTCCTCCTAGGGGAAAGGACAAACCCCCACAATAGTTATATCAAATCGACCGGCTCGGCCGGGAATCGTGTGGTATGTCTTTTGGTGGCGATATTGGTTACTATGGCGACGTAGTCGCCATTTTTGTGCGAGATTTTGGCGCAATGCATTCCGGATGGGGAGTCCAGAGTGGTGATGTCATCGGCAGAGTGCGAAAGAACAAAAAATTCCTTTGAAAAAAAAATTTCTAACTCGCAGCCGTGGCCACAGTTTTCACCGCACATTAATAATTTTTACATCAAAACGTCGGCACGACCCTCCCGATCGCTCCAATGTGAGTAAAAAAGCGGAGAGTTGTATGGTTTTGGCGCTATGAGCCTCCAAGCGCAGCTTCGCGCTCCTGCTCTTCCTATCTCTCCCATTATAAATTTTCGCTGATTCACTCTGCATTTTTCTAAAACATTGAATTTCTAACCTGCTCCTGTGCGCACATTCTTCAAGCTACAGAAATAAAAAATACATCAACACGACCAGGAGACCCTCACCTCTCACACGATATGCTCATTTTGTTATCATGTTTCACGGTTTTTGAGTTATGAGCAGTTGTTCGGGGTCTATTTTAAATGAAACAGCCGTATCTCCAGACACATTCAAAGCAGAGTTTGTCAGTTGGGACTTTGATGGCTCCTTTACATCAAAGAGCTTCACAGGTGTGTAGGTTGCCTAGCAACGGTTCCAGCTAATGCTGCATGACAGACAGAGCATTTTGGCTGTGGTTTTTCCTTAATAACTTTTGATATTAAGGTTGCAGGCTCACCAAACTTTGTGAGAGAAATAAAATTAAGGCTTTGCACTATTATAAGCTAAGTTCTGTCCACTACGGCGATGTATTCACTGTTTCAGTGCAAATTCATACCCCATTTATTTCTATGGAGATAGTCTGCAGCACATTTGATTTGTGTTAACAGATACTGTAATTGATATCATAATCACCACAGAAACAACACAGCTTGGTGGCTGAGCTGTTTATTCCATCAGGCTGAAAGCTGATTGGTTGCTGGTTTTTCCTTAATAACTTTAGATCTTAAGGTTCTATAACTACCAAACTGATGACCATGGTAACTCCAGCAATATGACACACTGACGGCTGATTGGCTGTTGGATTTTCCTTAATAACTTTGGATCTAAAAGTCCGACAAATACCAAACTTGCCAGTAATGATCAGAGGGACCACAGGATCACATCCCTAGCATCAAAATGTTTTTAAAAGCCACAGGAACGTCCCGATGCCCTGTCTGCAGCACATTTGATTTATGTTAACAGATACTGTAATTGATATCATAGTCACCACAGAAACAACACAGCTTGGTGGCTGAGCTGTTTATTCCATCAGGCTGAAAGCTGATTGGTTGCTGGTTTTTCCTTAATAACTTTGGATCTAAATGTCCGACACATACCAAACTTGGCAGTAATGATCAGAAAGACATCAGCATCCCACCTGTCGTGTTAAACTTCTGTATTAAGCCACAGTAGAGTCCCGACGCCCAACGGCCCAGCCCGAACTCTCACAATTGCCGCGGGAATTGTCTAGTTAGTTCGGGCTGGTGCAGCCAGGCCAACTCTCGGCACAGTGCACAGAGTGCACTCGTCTTAATCTTTCTCATATTTAGTTCGGGCTGGTGCAGCCAGGCCAACTCTCGGCACAGTGCACAGAGTGCACTAGCCGAGAGTTGGGCTGGCGAAGCCAGCCCAACTCTTAATCTTTCTCATATTTATTATTATATCTATCTATCTTCTTCCGTAAAAAGTTTGGCTCGCTTCTCCTCCTAGGGAAAAGGACAAACCCCCACAATAGTTATATCAAATCGACCGGCTCGGCCGGGAATCGTGTGGTATGACTTTTGGTGGCGATATTGGTTACTATGGCGACGTAGTCGCCATTTTTGTGCGAGATTTTGGCGCAATGCATTCCGGATGGGGAGTCTAGAGTGGTGATGTCATCGCTAGAGTGCAAAACACACAAAAAATTCCTCTGAAAAAAACTTTTCCAACTCGCAGCCGCGGCCACAGTTTTCACCGCACGTTAATAATTTTTACATCAAAACGTCGGCACGACCCTCCCGATCGCTCCAATGTCAGTAAAAAAGCGGAGAGTTGTATGGTTTTGGCGCTATGAGCCTCCAAGCGCAGCTTCGCGCTCCTGCTCTTCCTATCTCTCCCATTATAAATTTTCGCTGATTCACCCTGCATTTTTCTAAAACATTGAATTTCTAACCTGCTCCTGTGCGCACATTTTTCAAGCTACAGAACTAAAAAATACATCAACACGACCAGGAGACCCTCACCTCTCACACGATATGCTCATTTTGTTATCATGTTTCACGGTTTTTGAGTTATGAGCAGTTGTTCGGGGTCGATTTTAAATGAAACAGCCGTTTCTCCAGACACATTCAAAGCAGACTTTGTCAGTTGGGACTTTGATGGCTCGTTTACATCAAAGAGCTTCACAGATGTGTAGGTTGCCTAGCAACGGTCCCAGATAATGCTGCATGACAGACAGAGCATTTTGGCTGTGGTTTTTCCTTAATAACTTTTGATATAAAGGTTGCAGGCTCACCAAACTTTGTGAGAGAAATAAAATTAAGGCTCTGCACTATTAAAAGCTAAGTTCTGTCCACTACAGCGATGAATTCACTGTTTCAGAGCAAATTCATTCCCCATTTATTTCTGTGGAGATAGTCTGCAGCACATTTGATTTGTGTTAACAGATACTGTAATTCACATCATAACCACCACAGAAAACACACAGCTTGGTGGCTGAGCTGTTTATTCCATCAGGCTGAAAGCTGATTGGCTGTTGGATTTCCCTTAATAACTTTGGATCTAAATGTCCGACAAATACCAAACTTGGCAGTAATGATCAGAGAGACCTCAGGATCACATCCCTGGCATCAAAATGTTTTAAAAAGCCACAGGAACGTCCCGATGCCCAGTCTGCAGCACATTTGATGTGTGTTGACAGATACTGTAATTGATATCATAATCACCACAGAAACAACACAGCTGGGTGGCTGAGTAAATTACTCCATCAGGCTGAAAGCTGATTGGTTAGTGGTTTTTCCTTAATAACTATAGATCTTAAGGTCCTATAACTACCAAACTGGTGACCATGGTAACTCCAGCATTATGACAGACTGACAGCTGATTGGCTGTTGGATTTTCCTTAATAACTTTGGATCTAAATGTCCGACACATACCAAACTTGGCGGTAGTGACCAGAGGGACCCCAGGATAACATCTCTGGCATCAAAAGTTTTTAAAAGGCCACAGTTGAGTCCCGACGCCCAACGGCCCAGCCCGAACTCTCACAATTGCCGCGGGAATTGTCTAGTATCTATCTATCTTCTTCCGTAAAAAAGTTTGGCTCGCTTCTCCTCCTAGGGAAAAGGACAAACCCCCACAATAGTTATATCAAATCGACCGGCTCGGCCGGGAATCGTGTGGTATGTCTTTTGGTGGCGATATTGGTTACTATGGCGACGTAGTCGCCATTTTTGTGCGAGATTTTGGCGCAATGCATTCCGGATGGGGAGTCCAGAGTGGTGATGTCATCAGTAGAGTGCAAAAGGACAAAAAATTCCTTTGAAAAAAAAATTTCTAACTCGCAGCCGTGGCCACAGTTTTCACCGCACATTAATGATTTTTACATCAAAACGTCGGCACGACCCTCCCGATTGCTCCAATGTGAGTAAAAAAGCGGAGAGTTGTATGGTTTTGGCGCTATGAGCCTCCAAGCGCAGCTTCGCGCTCCTGCTCTTCCTATCTCTCCCATTATAAATTTTCGCTGATTCACCCTGCATTTTTCTAAAACATTGAATTTCTAACCTGCTCCTGTGCGCACATTTTTCAAGCTACAGAAATAAAAAATACATCAACACGACCAGGAGACCCTCACCTCTCACACGATATGCTCATCTTGTTATCATGATTCACGGTTTTTGAGTTATGAGCAGTTGTTCGGGGTCTATTTTAAATGAAACAGCTGTTTCTCCAGACACATTCAAAGCAGAGTTTGTCAGTTGGGACTTTGATGGCTCGTTTACATCAAAGAGCTTCACAGATGTGTAGGTTGCCTAGCAACGGTCCCAGCTAATGCTGCATGACAGACAGAGCATTTTGGCTGTGGTTTTTCCTTAATAACTTTTGATATAAAGGTTGCAGGCTCACCAAACTTTGTGAGAGAAATAAAATTAAGGCTCTGCACTATTATAAGCTAAGTTCTGTCCACTACAGCGATGTATTTACTGTTTCAGTGCAAATTCATTCCCCATTTATTTCTATGGAGATAGTCTGCAGCACATTTGATTTGTGTGAACAGATACTGTAATTGATATCATAACCACCACAGAAAACACACAACTTGGTGGCTGAGCTGTTTATTCCATCAGACTGAAAGCTGATTGGCTGTTGGATTTTCCTTAATAACTTTGTATCTAAATGTCTGACACATACCAAACTTGGCAATAATGCCCAGAGGGACCCCAGGATCACATCCCCTGGCATCAAAATGTTTTAAAAAGCCACAGGAACGTCCGGATGCCCAGTATGCCGCACATTTGATTTGTGTTAACAGATACTGTAATTGATATCATAATCACCACAGAAAACACACAGCTTGGTGGCTGAGCTGTTTATTCCATCAGGCTGAAAGCTGATTGGCTGTTGGTTTTTCCTTAATAACTTTGGATCTAAATGTCGGACAAATACCAAACTTGGCAGTAATGATCAGAGGGACTGCAGGATCACATCCCTGGAATCAAAATGTTTTAAAAAGCCACAGGAACGTCCCGATGCCCAGTCTGCAGCACATTTGATGTGTGTTAACAGATACTGTAAGTGATATCATAATCACCACAGAAACAACACAGCTTGGTGGCTGAGTAAATTACTCCATCAGGCTGAAAGCTGATTGGTTGCTGGTTTTTCCTTAATAACTTTGGATCTAAATGTCCGACACATACCAAACTTGGCAGTAATGATCAGAAAGACATCAGCATCCCACCTGTCGTGTTAAACTTCTGTATTAAGCCACAGTAGAGTCCCGACGCCCAACGGCCCAGCCCGAACTCTCACAATTGCCGCGGGAATTGTCTAGTTATTATATCTATCTATCTATCTTCTTCCGTAAAAAGTTTGGCTCGCTTCTCCTCCTAGGGAAAAGGACAAACCCCCACAATAGTTATATCAAATCGACCGGCTCGGCCGGGAATCGTGTGGTATGTCTTTTGGTGGCGATATTGGTTACTATGGCGACGTAGTCGCCATTTTTGTGCGGGATTTTGGCGCAATGCATTCCGGATGGGGAGTCCAGAGTGGTGATGTCATCGCTAGAGTGCAAAACACACAAAAAATTCCTCTGAAAAAAAATTTTCTAACTCGCAGCCGCGGCCACAGTTTTCACCGCACGTTAATAATTTTTACATCAAAACGTCGGCACGACCCTCCCGATCGCTCCAATGTGACTAAAAAAGCGGAGAGTTGTATGGTTTTGGCGCTATGAGCCTCCAAGCGCAGCTTCGCGCTCCTGCTCTTCCTATCTCTCCCATTATAAATTTTCGCTGATTCACCCTGCATTTTTCTAAAACATTGATTTTCTAACCTGCTCCTGTGCGCACATTTTTCAAGCTACAGAAATAAAAAATACATCAACACGACCAGGAGACCCTCACCTCTCACACGATATGCTCATTTTGTTATCATGTTTCACGGTTTTGGAGTTATGAGCAGTTGTTCGGGGTCTATTTTAAATGAAACAGCCGTTTCTCCAGACACATTCAAAGCAGAGTTTGTCAGTTGGGACTTTGATGGCTCGTTTACATCAAAGAGCTTCACAGATGTGTAGGTCGCCGTAGCAACGGTCCACAGCTCCAGAATGAGAACATTTTGGCTGTGGTTTTTCCTAATAACTTTTGATATAAAGGTTGCAGGCTCACCAAACTTTGTGAGAGAAATAAAATTAAGGCTCTGCACTATTATAAGCTAAGTTCTGTCCACTACAGCGATGTATTCACTGTTTCAGTGCAAATTCATTCCCCATTTATTTCTATGGAGATAGTCTGCAGCACATTTGATTTGTGTTAACAGATACTGTAATTGATATCATAACCACCACAGAAAACACACAGCTTGGTGGCTGATTAAATGACTCCATCAGGCTGAAAGCTGATTGGTTTCTGGTTTTTCCTTAATAACTTTAGATCTTAAGGTTCTATAACTACCAAACTGAAGACCATGGTAACTCCAGCATTATGACAGACTGACAGCTGATTGGCTGTTGGATTTTCCTTAATAACTTTGGATCTAAATGTCCGACACATACCAAACTTGGCAGTAATGAGCAGAGGGAGCCCAGGATCACATCTCTGGCATCAAAATGTTTTAAAAAGCCACAGGAACGTCCCGATGCCCAGTCTGCAGCACATTTGATTTTTGTTAACAGATACTGTAATTGATATCATAATCACCACAGAAACAACACAGCTTGGTGGCTGAGTAAATTACTCCATCAGGCTGAAAGCTGATTGGTTGCTGGTTTTTCCTTAATAACTTTAGATCTTAAGGTCCTAAAATTACCAAACTGATGACCATGGTAATTCAAGCAATATGACAGACTGACAGCTGATTGGCTGTTGGAATTTCCTTAATAACTTTGGATCTAAATGTCCGACACATACCAAACTTGGCGGTAGTGACCAGAGGGACCCCAGGATCACATCCCTGGCATCAAAAGGTTTTAAAAAGCCACAGGAACGTCCGGATGCCCAGTCTGCCGCACATTTGATTTGTGTTAACAGATACTGTAATTGATATCATAATCACCACAGAAACAACACAGCTTGGTGGCTGAGCTGTTTATTCCATCAGGCTGAAAGCTGATTGGTTGCTGTTTTTTCTTTAATAACTTTGGATCTTAAGGTCCTATAACTACCAAACTGATGACCATGGTAACTCCAGCAATATGACAAACTGACAGCTGATTGGCTGTTGGAATTTCCTTAATAACTTTGGATCTAAATGTCCGACACATACCAAACTTGGCGGTAGTGACCAGAGGGACCCCAGGATCACATCCCTGGCATCAAAAGGTTTTAAAAAGCCACAGGAGAGTCCCGACGCCCAACGGCCCAGCCCGAACTCTCACAATTGCTGCGGGAATTGTCTAGTTAGTTCGGGCTGGTGCAGCCAGGCCAACTCTCGGCACAGTGCACAGAGTGCACTAGCCGAGAGTTGGGCTGGCAAAGCCAGCCCAACTCTTAATCTTTCTCATATTTATTATATCTATCTATCTATCTATCTATCTTCTTCCGTAAAAAGTTTGGCTCGCTTCTCCTCCTAGGGGAAAGGACAAACCCCCACAATAGTTATATCAAATCGACCGGCTCGGCCGGGAATCGTGTGGTATGTCTTTTGGTGGCGATATTGGTTACTATGGCGACGTAGTCGCCATTTTTGTGCGAGATTTTGGCGCAATGCATTCCGGATGGGGAGTCTAGAGTGGTGATGTCATCGGTAGAGTGCAAAACACACAAAAAATTCCTTTGAAAAAAAATTTTCTAACTCGCAGCCGCGGCCACAGTTTTCACCGCACGTTAATAATTTTTACATCAAAACGTCGGCACGACCCTCCCGATCGCTCCAATGTGAGTAAAAAAGCGGAGAGTTGTACGGTTTTGGCGCTATGAGCCTCCAAGCGCAGCTTCGCGCTCCTGCTCTTCCTATCTCTCCCATTATAAATTTTCGCTGATTCACCCTGCATTTTTCTAAAACATTGAATTTCTAACCTGCTCCTGTGCGCACATTTTTCAAGCTACAGAAATAAAAAATACATCAACACGACCAGGAGACCCTCACCTCTCACACGATATGCTCATTTTGTTATCATAATTCACGGTTTTTGAGTTATGAGCAGTTGTTCGGGGTCTATTTTAAATGAAACAGCCGTTTCTCCAGACACATTCAAAGCAGACTTTGTCAGTTGGCACTTTGATGGCTCGTTTACATCAAAGAGCTTCACAGATGTGTAGGTCGCCGTAGCAACGGTCCACAGCTCCAGAATGAGAACATTTTGGCTGTGGTTTTTCCTTAATAACTTTTGATATAAAGGTTGCAGGCTCACCAAACTTTGTGAGAGAAATAAAATTAAGGCTCTGCACTATTATAAGCTAAGTTCTGTCCACTACAGCGATGTATTCACTGTTTCAGTGCAAATTCATTCCCCATTTATTTCTATGGAGATAGTCTGCAGCACATTTGATTTGTGTTAACAGATACTGTAATTGATGTCATAACCACCACAGAAAACACACAGCTTGGTGGCTGATTAAATGACTCCATCAGGCTGAAAGCTGATTGGTTTCTGGTTTTTCCTTAATAACTTTAGATCTTAAGGTCCTATAATTACCAAACTGATGACCATGGTAACTCCAGCATTATGACAGACTGACAGCTGATTGGCTGTTGGATTTTCCTTAATAACTTTGGATCTAAATGTCCGACACATACCAAACTTGGCAGTAATGAGCAGAGGGACCCCAGGATCACATCTCTGGCATCAAAATGTTTTAAAAAGCCACAGGAATTTCCGATGCCCAGTCTGCAGCACATTTGATTTGTGTTAACAGATACTGTAATTGATATCATAATCACCACAGAAACAACACAGCTTGGTGGCTGAGCTGTTTATTCCATCAGGCTGAAAGCTGATTGGTTGCTGTTTTTTCTTTAATAACTTTGGATCTTAAGGTCCTATAACTACCAAACTGATGACCATGGTAACTCCAGCAATATGACAAACTGACAGCTGATTGGCTGTTGGAATTTCCTTAATAACTTTGGATCTAAATGTCCGACACATACCAAACTTGGCGGTAGTGACCAGAGGGACCCCAGGATCACATCCCTGGCATCAAAAGGTTTTAAAAAGCCACAGGAGAGTCCCGACGCCCAACGGCCCAGCCCGAACTCTCACAATTGCCGCGGGAATTGTCTAGTTAGTTCGGGCTGGTGCAGCCAGGCCAACTCTCGGCACAGTGCACAGAGTGCACTCGCACACTCTTAATCTTTCTCATATTTATTATTATATCTATCTATCTATCTATCTATCTATCTTCTTCCGTAAAAAGTTTGGCTCGCTTCTCCTCCTAGGGGAAAGGCATACCCCCACAATAGTTATATCAAATCGACCGGCTCGGCCGGGAATCGTGTGGTATGTCTTTTGGTGGCGATATTGGTTACTATGGCGACGTAGTCGCCATTTTTGTGCGAGATTTTGGCGCAATGCATTCCGGATGGGGAGTCCAGAGTGGTGATGTCATCGCTAGAGTGCAAAACACACAAAAAATTTCTTTGAAAAAAATTTTTCTAACTCGCAGCCGCGGCCACAGTTTTCACCGCACGTTAATAATTTTTACATCAAAACGTCGGCACGACCCTCCCGATCGCTCCAATGTGAGTAAAAAAGCGGAGAGTTGTATGGTTTTGGCGCTATGAGCCTCCAAGCGCAGCTTCGCGCTCCTGCTCTTCCTATCTCTCCCATTATAAATTTTCGCTGATTCACCCTGCATTTTTCTAAAACATTGAATTTCTAACCTGCTCCTGAGCCCACATTTTTCAAGCTACAGAAATAAAAAATACATCAACACGACCAGGAGACCCTCACCTCTCACACGATATGCTCATTTTGTTATCATGTTTCACGGTTTTTGAGTTATAAGCAGTTGTTCGGGGTCTATTTTAAATGAAACAGCCGTTTCTCAAGACACATTCAAAGCAGAGTTTGTCAGTTGGAATCGTTAACGATCACTTCTACATCAAAGAGTTGCAGGTGTGTGAGTATCCTAGCAACAGTCCCAGCTAATGCTGCATGACAGACAGAGCATTTTGGCTGTGGTTTTTCCTTAATAACTTTTGATATAAAGGTTGCAGGCTCACCAAACTTTGTGAGAGAAATAAAATTAAGGCTCTGCACTATTATAAGCTAAGTTCTGTCCACTACGGCGATGTATTCACTATTTCAGTGCAAATTCATTCCCCATTTATTTCTATGGAGATAGTCTGCAGCACGCCCCACGATTGGCTGGCGACCATCTGGGGTGTATCCCCCTGCCTCTCGCCTTAACGCGCTGGGATAGGCTCCAGCAGACCCCTGCGACCCCGAAAGGGAATAAGCGGGATAGACAATGGATGGATGGATGGATAGTCTGCAGCACATTTGATTTGTGTTAACAGATACTGTAATTGATATCATAATCACCACAGAAACAACACAGCTTGGTGGCTGAGCTGTTTATTCCATCAGGCTGAAAGCTGATTGGTTAGTGGTTTTTCCTTAATAACTTTAGATCTTAAGGTTCTATAACTACCAAACTGATGACCATGGTAACTCCAGTAATATGACAGACTGACAGCTGATTGGCTGTTGGATTTTCCTTAATAACTTTGGATCTAAATGTCCGACACATACCAAACTTGGCGGTAGTGACCAGAGGGACCCTAGGATCACATCCCTGCCATCAAAAGGTTTTAAAAAGCCACAGGAGAGTCCCGATGCAGCACATTTGATGTGTGTTAACAGATGCAGCACATTTGATGTGTGTTAACAGATACTGTAATTGATATCATAATCACCACAGAAACAACACAGCTGGGTGGCTGAGTAAATTACTCCATCGGGCTGAAAGCTGATTGGCTGCTGAGTGTTCCTTAATAACTTTGGATCTTAATGTCCTATAACTACCAAACTGATGACCATGGTAACTCCAGCAATATGACACACTGACAGCTGATTGGCTGTTGGATTTTCCTTAATAACTTTGGATCTAAATGTCCGACACATACCAAACTTGGCGGTAGTGACCAGAGGGACCCCAGGATCACATCCCTGGCATCAAAAGGTTTTAAAAAGCCACAGTAGAGTCCCGACGCCCAACGGCCCAGCCCGAACTCTCACAATTGCCGCGGGAATTGTCTAGTTATTAGTTCGGGCTGGAGCAGCCAGGCCAACTCTCGGCACAGTGCACAGAGTGCACTCGCCGAGAGTTGGGCTGGCGAAGCCAGCCCAACTCTTAATCTTTCTCATATTTATTATATCTATCTATCTATCTATCTATCTATCTTCTTCCGTAAAAAGTTTGGCTCGCTTCTCCTCCTAGGGGAAAGGACAAACCCCCACAATAGTTATATCAAATCGACCGGCTCGGCCGGGAATCGTGTGGTATGACTTTTGGTGGCGATATTGGTTACTATGGCGACGTAGTCGCCATTTTAGTGCGAGATTTTGGCCCAATGCATTCCGGATGGGGAGTCCAGAGTGGTGATGTCATCGGTAGAGTGCAAAACACAAAAAAAATTCCTCTGAAAAAAAATTTCTAACTCGCAGCCGCGGCCACAGTTTTCACCGTACATTAATAATTTTTACATCAAAACGTCGGCACGACCCTCCCGATCGCTCCAATGTGAGTAAAAAAGCGGAGAGTTGTATGGTTTTGGCGCTATGAGCCTCCAAGCGCAGCTTCGCGCTCCTGCTCTTCCTATCTCTCCCATTATAAATTTTCGCTGATTCACCCTGCATTTTTCTAAAACATTGTATTTCTAACCTGCTCCTGTGCGCACATTTTTCAAGGAGACCCTCACCTCTCTCACGATATGCTCATTTTGTTATCATGTTTCACGGTTTTTGAGTTATGAGCAGTTGTTCGGGGTCTATTTTAAATGAAACAGCTGTTTCTCCAGACACATTCAAAGCAGAGTTTGTCAGTTGGGACTTTGATGGCTCGTTTACATCAAAGAGCTTCACAGATGTGTAGGTCGCCGTAGCAACGGTCCACAGCTCCAGAATGAGAACATTTTGGCTGTGGTTTTTCCTTAATAACTTTTGATATAAAGGTTGCAGGCTCACTAAACTTTGTGAGAGAAATAAAATTAAGGCTCTGCACTATTATAAGCTAAGTTCTGTCCACTACAGCGATGTATTCACTGTTTCAGTGCAAATTCATTCCCCTTTTATTTCTATGGAGATAGTCTGCAGCACATTTGATTTGTGTTAACAGATACTGTAATTGATATCATAACCACCACAGAAAACACACAGCTTGGTGGCTGAGCTGTTTATTCCATCAGGCTGAAAGCTGATTGGCTGTTGGATTTTCCTTAATAACTTTGGATCTCAATGTCCCACAAATACCAAACTTGGCAGTAATGATCAGAGCGACCGCAGGATCACATCCCTAGCATCAAAATGTTTTAAAAAGCCACAGGAACGTCCCGATGCCCAGTCTGCAGCACATTTGATTTGTGTTAACAGATACTATAATTGATATCATAACCACCACAGAAACAACACAGCTGGGTGGCTGAGTAAATTACTCCATCGGGCTGAAAGCTGATTGGCTGCTGAGTGTTTCTTAATAACTTTGGACCATAAGGTCCTATAACTACCAAACTGATGACCATGGTAACTCCAGCAATATGACAGACTGACAGCTGATTGGCTGTTGGAATTTCCTTAATAACTTTGGATCTAAATGTCCGACGCATACCAAACGTGGCGGTAGTGACCTGAGGGACCCCAGGATCACATCCCTGGCATCAAAAGGTTTTAAAAAGTCACAGTAGAGTCCCGACGCCCAACGGCCCAGCCCGAACTCTCACAATTGCCGCGGGAATTGTCTAGTATCTATCTATCTTCTTCCGTAAAAAGTTTGGCTCGCTTCTCCTCCCAGGGGAAAGGACAAACCCCCACAATAGTTATATCAAATCGACCGGCTCGGCCGGGAATCGTGTGGTATGTCTTTTGGTGGCGATATTGGTTACTATGGCGACGTAGTCGCCATTTTTGTGCGAGATTTTGGCGCAATGCATTCCGGATGGGGAGTCCAGAGTGGTGATGTCATCAGTAGAGTGCAAAAGGACAAAAAATTCCTTTGAAAAAAATTTTTCTAACTCGCAGCCGCGGCCACAGTTTTCACCGCACGTTAATAATTTTTACATCAAAAGGTCGGCACGACCCTCCCGATCGCTCCAATGTGAGTAAAAAAGCGGAGAGTTGTATGGTTTTGGCGCTATGAGCCTCCAAGCGCAGCTTCGCGCTCCTGCTCTTCCTATCTCTCCCATTATAAATTTTCGCTGATTCACCCTGCATTTTTCTAAAACATTGAATTTCTAACCTGCTCCTGTGCGCACATTTTTCAAGCTACAGAAATAAAAAATACATCAACACGACCAGGAGACCCTCACCTCTCACACGATATGCTCATTTTGTTAACATGTTTCACGGTTTTTGAGTTATGAGCAGTTGTTCGGGGTCTATTTTAAATGAAACAGCCGTTTCTCCACACACATTCAAAGCAGGTTTTGTCAGTTGGGACTTTGATGGCTCGTTTACATCAAAGAGCTTCACAGATGTGTAGGTTGCCTAGCAACGGTCCCAGATAATGCTGCATGACAGACATAGCATTTTGGCTGTGGTTTTTCCTTAATAACTTTTGATATAAAGGTTGCAGGCTCACCAAACTTTGTGAGAGAAATAAAATTAAGGCTCTGCACTATTATAAGCTAAGTTCTGTCCACTACGGCGATGTATTCACTGTTTCAGTGCAAATTCATTCCCCATTTATTTCTATGGAGATAGTCTGCAGCACATTTGATTTGTGTTAACAGATACTGTAATTGACATCATAATCACCACAGAAACAACACAGCTTGGTGGCTGAGTAAATTACTCCATCAGGCTGAAAGCTGATTGGTTGCTGGTTTTTCCTTAATAACTTTGGATCTAAATGTCCGACACATACCAAACTTGGCAGTAATGATCAGAGGGACCCCAGGATCACATCCCCTGGCATCAAAATGTTTTAAAAAGCCACAGGAACGTCCGGATGCCCAGTCTGCCGCACATTTGATTTGTGTTAACAGATACTGTAATTGATATCATAATAACCACAGAAACAACACAGCTTGGTGGCTGAGCTGTTTATTCCATCAGGCTGAAAGCTGATTGGTTAGTGGTTTTTCCTTAATAACTATAGATCTGAAGGTCCTATAACTACCAAACTGATGACCATGGTAACTCAAGCAATATGATAGACTGACAGCTGATTGGCTGTTGGATTTTCCTTAATAACTTTGGATCTAAATGTCCGACACATACCAAACTTGGCAGTAGTGACCAGAGGGACCACAGGATCACATCCCTAGCATCAAAATGTTTTAAAAAGCCACAGGAACGTCCCGATGCCCAGTCTGCAGCACATTTGATGTATGTTAACAGATACTGTAATTGATATCATAATCACCACAGAAACAACACAGCTTGGTGGCTGAGTAAATTACTCCATCAGGTTGAAAGCTGATTGGTTGCTGGTTTTTCCTTAATAACTTTAGATCTTAAGGTACTATAATTACCAAACTGATGACCATGGTAACTCCAGCAATATGACAGCTGATTGGCTGTTGGATTTTCCTTAATAACTTTGGATCTAAATGTCGAACACATACCAAACTTGGCGGTAGTGACCAGAGGGACCCCAGGATCACATCCCTGGCATCAAAAGGTTTTAAAAAGCCACAGGAGAGTGCCGACGCCCAACGGCCCAGCCCGAACTCTCACAATTGCCGCGGGAATTGTCTAGTTAGTTCGGGCTGGTGCAGCCAGGCCAACTCTCGGCACAGTGCACAGAGTGCACTAGCCGAGAGTTGGGCTGGCGAAGCCAGCCCAACTCTTAATCTTTCTCATATTTATTATTATTAGTTCGGGCTGGTGCAGCCAGGCCAACTCTCGGCACAGTGCACAGAGTGCACTCGCCGAGAGTTGGGCTGGCGAAGCCAGCCCAACTCTTAATCTTTCTCATATTTATTATTATATCTATCTATCTTCTTCCGTAAAAAGTTTGGCTCGCTTCTCCTCCTAGGGGAAAGGACAAACCCCCACAATAGTTATATCAAATCGACCGGCTCGGCCGGGAATCGTGTGGTATGACTTTTGGTGGCGATATTGGTTACTATGGCGACGTAGTCGCCATTTTTGTGCGAGATTTTGGCGCAATGCATTCCGGATGGGGAGTCCAGAGTGGTGATGTCATCGCTAGAGTGCAAAACACACAAAAAATTCCTCTGAAAAAAAATTTTCTAACTCGCAGCCGCGGCCACAGTTTTCACCGCACGTTAATAATTTTTACATCAAAACGTCGGCACGACCCTCCCGATCGCTCCAATGTGAGTAAAAAAGCGGAGAGTTGTATGGTTTTGGCGCTATGAGCCTCCAAGCGCAGCTTCGCGCTCCTGCTCTTCCTATCTCTCCCATTATAAATTTTCGCTGATTCACCCTGCATTTTTCTAAAACACTGAATTTCTAACCTGCTCCTGTGCGCACATCTTTCAAGCTACAGAAATAAAAAATACATCAACACGACCAGAAGACCCTCACCTCTCACACGATATGCTCATTTTGTTATCATGATTCACGGTTTCTGAGTTATGAGCAGTTGTTCGGGGTCTATTTTAAATGAAACAGCCGTTTCTCCAGACACATTCAAAGCAGAGTTTGTCAGTTGGAATCGTTAACGATCTCTTCTACATCAAAGAGTTGCAGGTGTGTGAGTATCCTAGCAACAGTCCCAGCTAATGCTGCATGACAGACAGAGCATTTTGGCTGTGGTTTTTCATTAATACCTTTTGATATGAAGGTTGCAGGCTCACCAAACTTTGTGAGAGAAATAAAATTAAGGCTCTGCACTATTATAAGCTAAGTTCTGTCCACTACGGCGATGAATTCACTGTTTCAGAGCAAATTCATTCCCCATTTATTTCTATGGAGATAGTCTGCAGCACATTTGATTTGTGTTAACAGATACTGTAATTGATATCATAATCACCACAGAAACAACACAGCTTGGTGGCTGAGTAAATTACTCCATCAGGCTGAAAGCTGATTGGTTGCTGGTTTTTCCTTAATAACTTTGGATCTAAATGTCCGACAAATACCAAACTTGGCAGTAATGATCAGAGGGACCCCAGGATCACATCCCCTGGCATCAAAATGTTTTAAAAAGCCACAGGAACGTCCGCATGCCCAGTCTGCCGCACATTTGATTTGTGTTAACAGAAACTGTAATTGATATCATAATCACCACAGAAACAACACAGCTTGGTGGCTGAGCTGTTTATTACATCAGGCTGAAAGCTGATTGGTTGCTGTTTTTTCTTTAATAACTTTGGATCTTAAGGTCCTATAACTACCAAACTGATGACCATGGTAACTCCAGCAATATGACAAACTGACAGCTGATTGGCTGTTGGAATTTCCTTAATAACTTTGGATCTAAATGTCCGACACATACCAAACTTGGCGGTAGTGACCAGAGGGACCCCAGGATCACATCTCTGTCATCAAAAGGTTTTAAAAAGCCACAGGAGAGTCCCGACGCCCAACGGCCCAGCCCGAACTCTCACAATTGCCGCGGGAATTGTCTAGTATCTATCTATCTTCTTCCGTAAAAAGTTTGGCTCGCTTCTCCTCCTAGGGAAAAGGACAAACCCCCACAATAGTTATATCAAATCGACCGGCTCGGCCGGGAATCGTGTGGTATGACTTTTGGTGGCGATATTGGTTACTATGGCGACGTAGTCGCCATTTTTGTGCGAGATTTTGGCGCAATGCATTCCGGATGGGGAGTCTAGAGTGGTGATGTCATCGCTAGAGTGCAAAACACACAAAAAATTCCTCTGAAAAAAAAATTTCTAACTCGCAGGCGCGACCACAGTTTTCACCGCACGTTAATAATTTTTACATCAAAACGTCGGCACGACCCTCCCGATCGCTCCAATGTGAGTAAAAAAGCGGAGAGTTGTATGGTTTTGGCGCTATGAGCCTCCAAGCGCAGCTTCGCGCTCCTGCTCTTCCTATCTCTCCCATTATAAATTTTCGCTGATTCACCCTGCATTTCTCTAAAACATTGAATTTCTAACCTGCTCCTGTGCGCACATTTTTCAAGCTACAGAAATAAAAAATACATCAACACGACCAGGAGACCCTCACCTCTCACACGATATGCTCATTTTGTTATCATGTTTCACGGTTTTTGAGTTATGAGCAGTTGTTCGGGGTCTATTTTAAATGAAACAGACGTTTCTCCACACACATTCAAAGCAGAGTTTGTCAGTTGGGACTTTGATGGCTCGTTTACATCAAAGAGCTTCACAGATGTGTAGGTTGCCTAGCAACAGTCCCAGATAATGCTGCATGACAGACAGAGCATTTTGGCTGTGGTTTTTCCTTAATAACTTTTGATATAAATGTTGCAGGCTCACCAAACTTTGTGAGAGAAATAAAATTAAGGCTCTGCACTATTAAAAGCTAAGTTCTGTCCACTACAGCGATGTATTCACTGTTTCAGTGCAAATTCATTCCCCATTTATTTCTATGGAGATAGTCTGCAGCACATTTGATTTGTGTTAACAGATACTGTAATTGATATCATAGTCACCACAGAAACAACACAGCTTGGTGGCTGAGTAGATTACTCCATCAGGCTGAAAGCTGATTGGTTGCTGGTTTTTCCTTAATAACTTTAGATCTTAAGGTCCTATAATTACCAAACTGATGACCATGGTAACTCCAGCATTATGACAGACTGACAGCTGATTGGCTGTTGGATTTTTCTTAATAACTTTGCATCTAAATGTCCGACACATACCAAACTTGGCAGTAATGATCAGAGGGACTGCAGAATCACATCCCTGGCATCAAAACGTTTTAAAAAGCCACAGGAACGTCCCGATGCCCAGTCTGCAGCAGATTTGATTTATGTTAACAGATACTGTAATTGATATCATAGTCACCACAGAAACCACACAGCTTGGTGGCTGAGCTGTTTATTCCATCAGGCTGAAAGCTGATTGGTTGCTGGTTTTTCCTTAATAACTTTGGATCTAAATGTCCGACACATACCAAACTTGGCAGTAATGATCAGAAAGACATCAGGATCCCACCTGTTGTGTTAAACTTCTGTATTAAGCCACAGGAGAGTCCCGAAGCCCAACGGCCCAGCCCGAACTCTCACAATTGCCGCGGGAATTGTCTAGTATCTATCTATCTTCTTCCGTAAAAAGTTTGGCTCGCTTCTCCTCCTAGGGGAAAGGACAAACCCCCACAATAGTTATATCAAATCGACCGGCTCGGCCGGGAATCGTGTGGTATGACTTTTGGTGGCGATATTGGTTACTATGGCGACGTAGTCGCCATTTTTGTGCGAGATTTTGGCGCAATGCATTCCGGATGGGGAGTCTAGAGTGGTGATGTCATCGCTAGAGTGCAAAACACACAAAAAATTCCTCTGAAAAAAATGTTTCTAACTCGCAGCCGCGGCCACAGTTTTCACCGCACGTTAATAATTTTTACATCAAAACGTCGGCGCGACCCTCCCGATCGCTCCAATGTGAGTAAAAAAGCGGAGAGTTGTATGGTTTTGGCGCTATGAGCCTCCAAGCGCAGCTTCGCGCTCCTGCTCTTCCTATCTCTCACATTATAAATTTTCGCCGATTCACCCTGCATTTTTCTAAAACATTGAATTTCTAACCTGCTCCTGTGCGCACATTTTTCAAGCTACAGAAATAAAAAATACATCAACACGACCAGGAGACCCTCACCTCTCACACGATATGCTCATTTTGTTATCATGTTTCACGGTTTTTGAGTTATGAGCAGTTGTTTGGGGTCTATTTTAAATGAAACAGCCGTTTCTCCAGACACATTCAAAGCAGAGTTTGTCAGTTGGGACTTTGATGGCTCGTTTACATCAAAGAGCTTCACAGATGTGTAGGTCGCCGTAGCAACGGTCCACAGCTCCAGAATGAGAACATTTTGGCTGTGGTTTTTCCTTAATAACTTTTGATGTAAAGGTTGTATCCTCACCAAACTTTGTGAGAGCAATACAATAAAAGCTCTGCACTATTATAAGCTAAGTTCTGTCCACTACAGCGATGTATTCACTGTTTCAGTGCAAATTCATTCCCCATTTATTTCTATGGAGATAGTCTGCAGCACATTTGATTTGTGTGAACAGATGCTGTAATTGATATCATAATCACCACAGAAACAACACAGCTTGGTGGGTGAGCTGTTTATTCCATCAGGCTGAAAGCTGATTGGTTGCTGGTTTTTCCTTAATAACTTTAGATCTTAAGGTTCTATAACTACCAAACTGAAGACCATGGTAACTCCAGCAATATGACACACTGACGGCTGATTGGCTGTTGGATTTTCCTTAATAACTTTGGATCTAAATGTCCGACAAATACCAAACTTGGCAGTAGTGACCAGAGGGACCACAGGATCACATCCCTAGCATCAAAATGTTTTAAAAAGCCACAGGAACGTCCCGATGCCCAGTCTGCAGCACATTTGATGTGTGTTAACAGATACTGTAATTGATATCATAATCACCACAGAAACAACACAGCTTGGTGGCTGAGCTGTTTACTCCATCAGGCTGAAAGCTGATTGGTTTGTGGTTTTTCCTTAATAACTTTAGATCTTAAGGTTCTATAACTACCAAAATGAAGACCATGGTAACTCCAGCAATATGACACACTGACGGCTGATTGGCTGTTGGATTTTCCTTAATAACTTTGGATCTAAATGTCCGACAAATACCAAACTTGGCAGTAGTGACCAGAGGGACCACAGGATCACATCCCTAGCATCAAAATGTTTTAAAAAGCCACAGGAACGTCCCGATGCCCAGTCTGCAGCACATTTGATGTGTGTTAACAGATACTGTAATTGATATCATAATCACCACAGAAACAACACAGCTTGGTGGCTGAGCTGTTTATTCCATCAGGTTGAAAGCTGATTGGTTGCTGGTTTTTCCTTAATAACTTTAGATCTTAAGGTACTATAATTACCAAACTGATGACCATGGTAACTCCAGCAATATGACACACTGACGGCTGATTGGCTGTTGGATTTTCCCTTAATAACTTTGGATCTAAATGTCCGACACATACCAAACTTGCCAGTAATGATCAGAGGGAGCGCAGGATCACATCCCTGGCATCAAAATGTTTTAAAAAGCCACAGGAACGTCCCGATGCCCAGTCTGCAGCACATTTGATTTATGTTAACAGATACTGTAATTGATATCATAATCACCACAGAAACAACACAGCTTGGTGGCTGAGCTGTTTATTTCATCAGGCTGAAAGCTGATTGGTTAGTGGTTTTTCTTTAATAACTTTAGATCTTAAGGTTCTATAACTACCAAACTGATGACCATGGTAACTGCAGCAATATGACACACTGACGGCTGATTGGCTGTTAGATTTTCCTTAATAACTTTGGATCTAAATGTCCAACAAATACCAAACTTGGCAGTAGTGACCAGAGGGACCACAGGATCACATCCCTAGCATCAAAATGTTTTAAAAAGCCACAGGAACGTCCCGATGCCCAGTCTGCAGCACATTTGATGTGTGTTAACAGATACTGTAATTGATATCATAATCACCACAGATACAACACAGCTTGGTGGCTGAGTAAATTACTCCATCAGGTTGAAAGCTGATTGGTTGCTGGTTTTTCCTTAATAACTTTAGATCTTAAGGTACTATGATTACCAAACTGATGACCATGGTAACTCCAGCAATATGACACACTGACGGCTGATTGGCTGTTGGATTTTCCCTTAATAACTTTGGATCTAAATGTCCGACACATACCAAACTTGCCAGTAATGATCAGAGGGAGCGCAGGATCACATCCCTGGCATCAAAATGTTTTAAAAAGCCACAGGAACGTCCCGATGCCCAGTCTGCAGCACATTTGATTTATGTTAACAGATACTGTAATTGATATCATAATCACCACAGAAACAACACAGCTTGGTGGCTGAGCTGTTTATTCCATCAGGCTGAAAGCTGATTGGTTAGTGGTTTTTCTTTAATAACTTTAGATCTTAAGGTTCTATAACTACCAAACTGATGACCATGGTAACTGCAGCAATATGACACACTGACGGCTGATTGGCTGTTAGATTTTCCTTAATAACTTTGGATCTAAATGTCCAACAAATACCAAACTTGGCAGTAGTGACCAGAGGGACCACAGGATCACATCCCTAGCATCAAAATGTTTTAAAAAGCCACAGGAACGTCCCGATGCCCAGTCTGCAGCACATTTGATGTGTGTTAACAGATACTGTAATTGATATCATAATCACCACAGATACAACACAGCTTGGTGGCTGAGTAAATTACTCCATCAGGTTGAAAGCTGATTGGTTGCTGGTTTTTCCTTAATAACTTTAGATCTTAAGGTACTATAATTACCAAACTGATGACCATGGTAACTCCAGCAATATGACACACTGACGGCTGATTGGCTGTTGGATTTTCCCTTAATAACTTTGGATCTAAATGTCCGACACATACCAAACTTGCCAGTAATGATCAGAGGGAGCGCAGGATCACATCCCTGGCATCAAAATGTTTTAAAAAGCCACAGGAACGTCCCGATGCCCAGTCTGCAGCACATTTGATTTATGTTAACAGATACTGTAATTGATATCATAATCACCACAGAAACAACACAGCTTGGTGGCTGAGTAAATTACTCCATCAGGCTGAAAGCTGATTGGTTGCTGGTTTTTCCTTAATAACTTTGGATCTAAATGTCCGACACATACCAAACTTGGCAGAAATGATCAGAAAGACATCAGCATCCCACCTGTTGTGTTAAACTTCTGTATTAAGCCACAGTAGAGTTCCGACGCCCAACGGCCCAGCCCGAACTCTCACAATTGCCGCGGGAATTGTCTAGTTAGTTCGGGCTGGTGCAGCCAGGCCAACTCTCGGCACAGTGCACAGAGTGCACTCGCCGAGAGTTGGGCTGGCGAAGCCAGCCCAACTCTTAATCTTTCTCATATTTATTATTAGTTCGGGCTGGTGCAGCCAGGCCAACTCTCGGCACAGTGCACAGAGTGCACTCGCCGAGAGTTGGGCTGGCGAAGCCAGCCCAACTCTTAATCTTTCTCATATTTATTATATCTATCTATCTATCTTCTTCCGTAAAAAGTTTGGCTCGCTTCTCCTCCTAGGGGAAAGGACAAACCCCCACAATAGTTATATCAAATCGACCGGCTCGGCCGGGAATCGTGTGGTATGTCTTTTGGTGGCGATATTGGTTACTATGGCGACGTAGTCGCCATTTTTGTGCGAGATTTTGGCGCAATGCATTCCGGATGGGGAGTCTAGAGTGGTGATGTCATCGCTAGAGTGCAAAAGGACAAAAAATTCCTTTGAAAAAAGAATTTCTAACTCGCAGCCGCGGCTACAGTTTTCACCGCACATTAATAATTTTTACATCAAAACGTCGGCACGACCCTCCCGATCGCTCCAATGTGACTAAAAAAGAGGAGAGTTGTATGGTTTTGGCGCTATGAGCCTCCAAGCGCAGCTTCGCGCTCCTGCTCTTCCTATCTCTCCCATTATAAATTTTCGCTGATTCACCCTGCATTTTTCTAAAACATTGAATTTCTAACCTGCTCCTGTGCGCACATTTTTCAAGCTACAGAAATAAAAAATACATCAACACGACCAGGAGACCCTCACCTCTCAGAGAATGTGCTTGTTTTGTTATCATGATTCACGGTTTTTGAGATATGAGCAGTTGTTCGGGGTCTATTTTAAATGAAACAGCCGTTTCTACACACACATTCAAAGCAGAGTTTGTCAGTTGGGACTTTGATGGCTCGTTTACATCAAAGAGCTTCACAGATGTGTAGGTCACCATAGCAACGGTCCACAGCTCCAGATTGAGAACATTTTGGCTGTTGGTTTTTCCTTAATAACTTTTGATATAAAGGTTGCAGGCTCACCAAACTTTGTGAGAGCAATACAATAAAAGCTCTGCACTATTATAAGCTAAGTTCTGTCCACTACGGCGATGTATTCACTGTTTCAGTGCAAATTCATTCCCCATTTTTTTCTATCGAGATAGTCTGCAGCACATTTGATTTGTGTTAAGAGATACTGTAATTGATATCATAATCACCACAGAAACAACACAGCTTGGTGGCTGAGTAAATTACTCCATCAGGCTGAAAGCTGATTGGTTGCTGGTTTTTCCTTAATAACTTTAGATCTTAAGGTCCTATAATTACCAAACTGATGACCATGGTAACTCCAGCAATATGACACACTGACGGCTGATTGGCTGTTGGATTTTCCTTAATAACTTTGGATCTAAATGTCCCACAAATACCAAACTTGGCAGTAATGATCAGAGCGTCCGCAGGATCACATCCCTGGCATCAAAATGTTTTAAAAAGCCACAGGAACGTCCTGATGCCCAGTCTGCAGCACATTTGATTTGTGTTAACAGATTCTATAATTGATATCATAGTCACCACAGAAACAACACAGCTTGGTGGCTGAGCTGTTTATTCCATCAGGCTGAAAGCTGATTGGTTAGTGGTTTTCCTTAATAACTATAGATCTTAAGGTCCTATAACTACCAAACTGATGACCATGGTAACTCCAGCAATATGACAGCTGATTGGCTGTTGGATTTTCCTTAATAACTTTGGATCTAAATGTCCGACACATACCAAACTTGGCAGTAATGATCAGAGGGACTGCAGAATCACATCCCTGGCATCAAAACGTTTTAAAAAGCCACAGGAACGTCCCGATGCCCAGTCTGCAGCACATTTGATTTGTGTTAACAGATACTGTAATTGATAACATAATCACCACAGAAACAACACAGCTTGGTGGCTGAGTAAATTACTCCATCAGGTTGAAAGCTGATTGGTTGCTGGTTTTCCTTAATAAATTTAGATCTTAAGGTACTATAATTACCAAACTGATGACCATGGTAACTCCAGCAATATGATAGACTGACAGGTGATTGGCAGTTGGATTTTCCTTAATAACTTTGGATCTAAATGTCCGACGCATACCAAACGTGGCGGTAGTGACCTGAGAGACCCCAGGATCACATCCCTGGCATCAAAAGGTCTTAAAAAGTCACAGTAGAGTCCCGACGCCCAACGTCCCAGCCCGAACTCTCACAATTGCCGCGGGAATTGTCTAGTTAGTTCGGGCTGGTGCAGCCAGGCCAACTCTCGGCACAGTGCACAGAGTGCACTAGCCGAGAGTTGGGCTGGCGAAGCCAGCCCAACTCTTAATCTTTCTCATTAGTTCGGGCTGGTGCAGCCAGGCCAACTCTCGGCACAGTGCACAGAGTGCACTAGCCGAGAGTTGGGCTGGCGAAGCCAGCCCAACTCTTAATCTTTCTCATATTTATTATTATATCTATCTATCTTCTTCCGTAAAAAGTTTGGCTCGCTTCTCCTCCTAGGGAAAAGGACAAACCCCCACAATAGTTATATCAAATCGACCGGCTCGGCCGGGAATCGTGTGGTATGACTTTTGGTGGCGATATTGGTTACTATGGCGACGTAGTCGCCATTTTTGTGCGAGATTTTGGCGCAATGCATTCCGGATGGGGAGTCTAGAGTGGTGATGTCATCGCTAGAGTGCAAAACACACAAAAAATTCCTCTGAAAAAAAATTTTCTAACTCGCAGCCGTGGCCACAGTTTTCACCGCACGTTAATAATTTTTACATCAAAACGTCGGCACGACCCTCCCGATCGCTCCAATGTCAGTAAAAAAGCGGAGAGTTGTATGGTTTTGGCGCTATGAGCCTCCAAGCGCAGCTTCGCGCTCCTGCTCTTCCTATCTCTCCCATTATAAATTTTCGCTGATTCACCCTGCATTTTTCTAAAACATTGAATTTCTAACCTGCTCCTGTGCGCACATTTTTCAAGCTACAGAAATAAAAAATACATCAACACGACCAGGAGACCCCCACCTCTCACACGATATGCTCATTTTGTTATCATGATTCACGCTTTCTGAGTTATGAGCAGTTGTTCGGGGTCTATTTTAAATGAAACAGCCGTTTCTCCACACACATTCAAAGCAGACTTTGTCAGTTGGGACTTTGATGGCTCGTTTACATCAAAGAGCTTCACAGATGTGTAGGTTGCCTAGCAACGGTCCCAGCTAATGCTGCATGACAGACAGAGCATTTTGGCTGTGGTTTTTCCTTAATAACTTTTGATATAAAGGTTGCAGGCTCACCAAACTTTGTGAGAGAAATAAAATTAAGGCTCTGCACTATTATAAGCTAAGTTCTGTCCACTACGGCGATGAATTCACTGTTTCAGAGCAAATTCATTCCCCATTTATTTCTATGGAGATAGTCTGCAGCACATTTGATTTGTGTTAACAGATACTGTAATTGACATCATAACCACCACAGAAAACACACAGCTTGGTGGCTGAGCTGTTTATTCCATCAGGCTGAAAGCTGATTGGCTGTTGGATTTCCCTTACTAACTTTGGATCTAAATGTCCGACAAATACCAAACTTGGCAGTAATGATCAGAGAGACCTCAGGATCACATCCCTGGCATCAAAAATGTTTTAAAAAGCCACAGGAACGTCCCGATGCCCAGTCTGCAGCACATTTGATGTGTGTTGACAGATACTGTAATTGATATCATAATCACCACAGAAACAACACAGCTGGGTGGCTGAGTAAATTACTCCATCAGGCTGAAAGCTGATTGGTTAGTGGTTTTTCCTTAATAACTATAGATCTTAAGGTCCTATAACTACCAAACTGATGACAATGGTAACTCCAGCATTATGACAGACTGACAGCTGATTGGCTGTTGGATTTTCCTTAATAACGTTGGATCTAAATGTCCGACACATACCAAACTTGGCAGTAATGACCAGAGCGACCCCAGGATCACATCTCTGGCATCAAAATGTTTTAAAAAGCCACAGGAACGTCCCGATGCCCAGTCTGCAGCACATTTGATTTGTGTTAACAGATACTGTAATTGATATCATAATCACCACAGAAACAACACAGCTTGGTGGCTGAGTAAATTACTCCATCAGGCTGAAAGCTGATTGGTTGCTGGTTTTTCCTTAATAACTTTGGATCTAAATGTCCGACACATACCAAACTTGGCAGTAATGATCAGAAAGACATCAGCATCCCACCTGTTGTGTTAAACTTCTGTATTAAGCCACAGGAGAGTCCCGACGCCCAACGGCCCAGCCCGAACTCTCACAATTGCCGCGGGAATTGTCTAGTATTTATTATTATATCTATCTATCTTCTTCCGTAAAAAGTTTGGCTCGCTTCTCCTCCTAGGGAAAAGGACAAACCCCCACAATAGTTATATCAAATCGACCGGCTCGGCCGGGAATCGTGTGGTATGACTTTTGGTGGCGATATTGGTTACTATGGCGACGTAGTCGCCATTTTTGTGCGAGATTTTGGCGCAATGCATTCCGGATGGGGAGTCTAGAGTGGTGATGTCATCGCTAGAGTGCAAAACACACAAAAAATTCCTCTGAAAAAAAATTTTCTAACTCGCAGCCGCGGCCACAGTTTTCACCGCACGTTAATAATTTTTACATCAAAACGTCGGCACGACCCTCCCGATCGCTCCAATGTGAGTAAAAAAGCGGAGAGTTGTATGGTTTTGGCGCTATGAGCCTCCAAGCGCAGCTTCGCGCTCCTGCTCTTCCTATCTCTCCCATTATAAATTTTCGCTGATTCACCCTGCATTTTTCTAAAACATTGAATTTCTAACCTGCTCCTGTGCGCACATTTTTCAAGCTACAGAAATAAAAAATACATCAACACGACCAGGAGACCCTCACCTCTCACACGATATGCTCATTTTGTTATCATGTTTCACGGTTTTTGAGTTATGAGCAGTTGTTCGGGGTCTATTTTAAATGAAACAGCCGTTTCTCCAGACACATTCAAAGCAGAGTTTGTCAGTTGGAATCGTTAACGATCTCTTCTACATCAAAGAGCTGCAGGTGTGTGAGTATCCTAGCAACAGTCCCAGCTAATGCTGCATGATAGACAGAGCATTTTGGCTGTGGTTTTTCCTTAATAACTTTTGATATAAAGGTTGCAGGCTCACCAAACTTTGTGAGAGAAATAAAATTAAGGCTCTGCACTATTATAAGCTAAGTTCTGTCCACTACAGCGATGTATTCACTGTTTCAGTGCCAATTCATTCCCCATTTATTTCTATGGAGATAGTCTGCAGCACATTTGATTTGTGTTAACAGATACTGTAATTGATATCATAACCACAACAGAAAACACACAGCTTGGTGGCTGAGCTGTTTATTCCATCAGGCTGAAAGCTGATTGGTTAGTGTTTTTTCCTTAATAACTATAGATCTTAAGGTCCTATAACTACCAAACTGATGACAATGGTAACTCCAGCATTATGACAGACTGACAGCTGATTGGCTGTTGGATTTTCCTTAATAACGTTGGATCTAAATGTCCGACACATACCAAACTTGGCAGTAATGACCAGAGCGACCCCAGGATCACATCTCTAGCATCAAAATGTTTTAAAAAGCCACAGGAACGTCCCGATGCCTAGTCTGCAGCACATTTGATTTGTGTTAACAGATACTGTAATTGATATCATAATCACCACAGAAACAACACAGCTTGGTGGCTGAGTAAATTACTCCATCAGGCTGAAAGCTGATTGGTTGCTGGTTTTTCCTTAATAACTTTAGATCTTAAGGTACTATAATTACCAAACTGATGACCATGGTAACTCCAGCAATATGATAGACTGACAGCTGATTGGCTGTTGGATTTTCCTTAATAACTTTTGATCTGAATGTCTAACACATACCAAACTTGGCAGTAATGACCAGAGGAACCCTAGGATCACACCCCTGCCATCAAAACGTTTTAACAAGCCACAGTAGAGTCCCGACGCCCAACGGCCCAGCCCGAATTCTCACAATTGCCGCGGGAATTGTCTAGTTAGTTCGGGCTGGTGCAGCCAGGCCAACTCTCGGCACAGTGCACAGAGTGCACTCGCCGAGAGTTGGGCTGGCGAAGCCAGCCCAACTCTTAATCTTTCTCATATTTATTATATCTATCTATCTATCTTCTTCCGTAAAAAGTTTGGCTCGCTTCTCCTCCTAGGGAAAAGGACAAACCCCCACAATAGTTATATCAAATCGACCGGCTCGGCCGGGAATCGTGTGGTATGTCTTTTGGTGGCGATATTGGTTACTATGGCGACGTAGTCGCCATTTTTGTGCGAGATTTTGGCGCAATGCATTCCGGATGGGGAGTCTAGAGTGGTGATGTCATCGGCAGAGTGCGAAAGAACAAAAAATTCCTTTGAAAAAAAAATTTCTAACTCGCAGCCGTGGCCACAGTTTTCACCGCACATTAATAATTTTTACATCAAAACGTCGGCACGACCCTCCCGATCGCTCCAATGTGAGTAAAAAAGCGGAGAGTTGTATGGTTTTGGCGCTATGAGCCTCCAAGCGCAGCTTCGCGCTCCTGCTCTTCCTATCTCTCCCATTATAAATTTTCGCTGATTCACCCTGCATTTTTCTAAAACATTGAATTTCTAACCTGCTCCTGTGCGCACATTTTTCAAGCTACAGAAATAAAAAAATACATCAACACGACCAGGAGACCCTCACCTCTCACACGATATGCTCATTTTGTTATCATGTTTCACGGTTTTTGAGTTATGAGCAGTTGTTCGGGGTCTATTTTAAATGAAACAGCCGTTTCTCCAGACACATTCAAAGCAGAGTTTGTCAGTTGGGACTTTGATGGCTCGTTTACATCAAAGAGCTTCACAGATGTGTAGGTCGCCGTAGCAACGGTCCACAGCTCCAGAATGAGAACATTTTGGCTGTGGTTTTTCCTTAATAACTTTTGATATAAAGGTTGTATCCTCACCAAACTTTGTGAGAGCAATACAATAAAAGCTCTGCACTATTATAAGCTAAGTTCTGTCCACTACGGCGATGTATTCACTGTTTCGGTGCAAATTCATTCCCCATTTATTTCTATGGAGATAGTCTGCAGCACATTTGATTTGTGTTAACAGATACTGTAAATGATATCATAATCACCACAGAAACAACACAGCTTGGTGGCTGAGCTGTTTATTCCATCAGGGTGAAAGCTGACTGGTTGCTGGTTTTTCCTTAATAACTTTTGATCTTAAGGTCCTATAATTACCAAACTGATGACCATGGTAACTCCAGCAATATGATAGACTGACAGCTGATTGGCTGTTGGATTTTCCTTAATAACTTTGGATCTAAATGTCCGACAAATACCAAACTTGGCAGTAATGATCAGCGGGACCACAGGATCACATCCCTAGCATCGAAATGTTTTAAAAAGCCACAGGAATGTCCCGATGCCCTGTCTGCAGCACATTTGATTTGTGTTAACAGATACTATAATTGATATCATAACCACCACAGAAAAAACACAGCTGGGTGGCTGAGTAAATTACTCCATCGGGCTGAAAGCTGATTGGCTGCTGAGTGTTCCTTAATAACTTTAGATCTTAAGGTACTATAATTACCAAACTGATGACCATTGTAACTCCAGCATTATGACAGACTGACAGCTGATTGGCTGTTGGATTTTCCTTAATAACTTTGGATCTAAATGTCCGACACATACCAAACTTGGCAGTAATGACCAGAGGGACCCCAGGATCACATCTCTGGCATCAAAATGTTTTAAAAAGCCACAGGAACGTCCCGATGCCCAGTCTGCAGCACATTTGATTTGTGTTAACTGATACTGTAATTGATATCATAATCACCACAGAAACAACACAGCTTGGTGGCTGAGTAAATTCCTCCATCAGGCTGAAAGCTGATTGGTTGCTGTTTTTTCCTTAATAACTTTGGATCCAAATGTCCGACACATACCAAACTTGGCAGTAATGATCAGAAAGACATCAGCATCCCACCTGTTGTGTTAAACTTCTGTATTAAGCCACAGTAGAGTCCCGACGCCCAACGGCCCAGCCCGAACTCTCACAATTGCCGCGGGAATTGTCTAGTTAGTTCGGGCTGGTGCAGCCAGGCCAACTCTCGGCACAGTGCACAGAGTGCACTCGCCGAGAGTTGGGCTGGCGAAGCCAGCCCAACTCTTAATCTTTCTCATATTTATTATATCTATCTATCTATCTATCTTCTTCCGTAAAAAGTTTGGCTCGCTTCTCCTTCTAGGGAAAAGGACAAACCCCCACAATAGTTATATCAAATCGACCGGCTCGGCCGGGAATCGTGTGGTATGTCTTTTGGTGGCGATATTGGTTACTATGGCGACGTAGTCGCCATTTTTGTGCGAGATTTTGGCGCAATGCATTCCGGATGGGGAGTCTAGAGTGGTGATGTCATCGGTAGAGTGCAAAACACACAAAAAATTCCTCTGAAAAAAAATTTTCTAACTCGCAGCCGCGGCCACAGTTTTCACCGCACGTTAATAAATTTTACATCAAAACGTCGGCACGACCCTCCCGATCGCTCCAATGTGAGTAAAAAAGCGGAGAGTTGTATGGTTTTGGCGCTATGAGCCTCCAAGCGCAGCTTCGCGCTCCTGCTCTTCCTATCTCTCCCATTATAAATTTTCGCCGATTCACCCTGCATTTTTCTAAAACATTGAATTTTTAACCTGCTCCTGTGCGCACATTTTTCAAGCTACAGAAATAAAAAATACATCAACACGACCAGGAGACCCTCACCTCTCACACGATATGCTCATTTTGTTATCATGTTTCACGGTTTTTGAGTTATGAGCAGTTGTTCGGGGTCTATTTTAAATGAAACAGCCGTTTCTCCAGACACATTCAAAGCAGAGTTTGTCAGTTGGGACTTTGATGGCTCGTTTACATCAAAGAGCTTCACAGATGTGTAGGTCGCCGTAGCAACGGTCCACAGCTCCAGAATGAGAACATTTTGGCTGTGGTTTTTCCTTAATAACTTTTGATATAAAGGTTGTATCCTCACCAAACTTTGTGAGAGCAATACAATAAAAGCTCTGCACTATTATAAGCTAAGTTCTGTCCACTACGGCGATGTATTCACTGTTTCAGTGCAAATTCATTCCCCATTTATTTCTATGGAGATAGTCTGCAGCACATTTGATTTGTGTTAACAGATACTGTAATTGATATCATAATCACCACAGAAACAACACAGCTTGGTGGCTGAGTAAATTACTCCATCAGGCTGAAAGCTGATTGGTTGCTGGTTTTTCCTTAATAACTTTAGATCTTAAGGTTCTACAACTACCAAACTGATGACCATGGTCACTCCAGCAATATGACACACTGACGGCTGATTGGCTGTTGGATTTTCCTTAATAACTTTGGATCTAAATGTCCCACAAATACCAAACTTGGCAGTAATGATCAGAGGGACCGCAGGATCACATCCCTAGCATCAAAATGTTTTAAAAAGCCACAGGAATGTCCCGATGCCCTGTCTGCAGCACATTTGATTTGTGTTAACAGATACTATAATTGATATCATAACCACCACAGAAACAACACAGCTGGGTGGCTGAGTAAATTACTCCATCGGGCTGAAAGCTGATTGGCTGCTGAGTGTTCCTTAATAACTTTGGATCTAAATGTCCGACACATACCAAACTTGGCAGTAATGACCAGAGGGACCCCAGGATCACATCTCTGGCATCAAAATGTTAAAAAGCCACAGGAACGTCCCGATGCCCAGTCTGCAGCACATTTGATGTGTGTTAACAGATACTGTAATTGATATCATAATCACCACAGAAACAACACAGCTTGGTGGCTGAGTAAATTACTCCATCAGGCTGAAAGCTGATTGGTTGCTGGTTTTTCTTTAATAACTTTGGATCTTAAGGTCCTATAACTACCAAACTGATGACCATGGTAACTCCAGCAATATGACAAACTGACAGCTGATTGGCTGTTGGAATTTCCTTAATAACTTTGGATCTAAATGTCCGACACATACCAAACTTGGCGGTAGTGACCAGAGGGACCCCAGGATCACATCCCTGGCATCAAAAGGTTTTAAAAAGCCACAGGAGAGTCCCGACGCCCAACGGCCCAGCCCGAACTCTCACAATTGCCGCGGGAATTGTCTAGTTAGTTCGGGCTGGTGCAGCCAGGCCAACTCTCGGCACAGTGCACAGAGTGCACTCGCCGAGAGTTGGGCTGGCAAAGCCAGCCCAACTCTTAATCTTTCTCATATTTATTATATCTATCTATCTATCTATCTATCTATCTATCTTCTTCCGTAAAAAGTTTGGCTCGCTTCTCCTCCTAGGGAAAAGGACAAACCCCCACAATAGTTATATCAAATCGACCGGCTCGGCCGGGAATCGTGTGGTATGTCTTTTGGTGGCGATATTGGTTACTATGGCGACGTAGTCGCCATTTTTGTGCGAGATTTTGGCGCAATGCATTCCGGATGGGGAGTCCAGAGTGGTGATGTCATCAGTAGAGTGCAAAAGGAGAAAAAATTCCTTTGAAAAAAATTTTTCTAACTTGCAGCCGCGGCCACAGTTTTCACCGCACGTTAATAATTTTTACATCAAAACGTCGGCACGACCCTCCCGATCGCTCCAATGTGAGTAAAAAAGCGGAGAGTTGTATGGTTTTGGCGCTATGAGCCTCCAAGCGCAGCTTCGCGCTCCTGCTCTTCCTATCTCTCCCATTATAAATTTTCGCTGATTCACCCTGCATTTTTCTAAAACATTGAATTTCTAACCTGCTCCTGTGCGCACATTTTTCAAGATACAGAAATAAAAAATACATCAACACGACCAGGAGACCCTCACCTCTCACACGATATGCTCATTTTGTTATCATGTTTCCTGGTTTTTGAGTTATGAGCAGTTGTTCGGGGTCTATTTTAAATGAAACAGCCGTTTCTCCACACACATTCAAAGCAGAGTTTGTCAGTTGGGACTTTGATGGCTCGTTTACATCAAAGAGCTTCACAGATGTGTAGGTCGCCGTAGCAACGGTCCAAAGCTCCAGAATGAGAACATTTTGGCTCCTGGTTTTTCCTTAATAACTTTTGATATAAAGGTTGCAGGCTCACCAAACTTTGTGAGAGAAATAAAATTAAGGCTCTGCACTATTATAAGCTAAGTTCTGTCCACTACGGCGATGTATTCACTGTTTCAGTACAAATTCATTCTCATTTATTTCTATGGAGATAGTCTGCAGCACATTTGATTTGTGTTAACAGATACTGTAATTGATATCATAATAACCACAGAAACAACACAGCTTGGTGGCTGAGCTGTTTATTCCATCAGGCTGAAAGCTGATTGGCTGTTGGATTTTCCTTAATAACTTTGGATCTAAATGTCCGACAAATACCAAACTTGGCAGTAATGATCAGAGAGACCTCAGGATCACATCCCTGGCATCAAATTTTTTTAAAAAGCCACAGGAACGTCCCGATGCCCAGTCTGCAGCACATTTGATGTGTGTTGACAGATACTGTAATTGATATCATAATCACCACAGAAACAACACAGCTGGGTGGCTGAGTAAATTACTCCATCAGGCTGAAAGCTGATTGGTTAGTGGTTTTTCCTTAATAACTATAGATCTTAAGGTCCTATAACTACCAAACTGATGACAATGGTAACTCCAGCATTATGACAGACTGACAGCTGATTGGCTGTTGGATTTTCCTTAATAACTTTGGATCTAAATGTCCGACACATACCAAACTTGGCGGTAGTGACCAGAGGGACCCCAGGATCACATCTCTGGCATCAAAAGTTTTTAAAAGGCCACAGTAGAGTCCCGACGCCCAACGGCCCAGCCCGAACTCTCACAATTGCCGCGGGAATTGTCTAGTATCTATCTATCTTCTTCCGTAAAAAGTTTGGCTCGCTTCTCCTCCTAGGGAAAAGGACAAACCCCCACAATAGTTATATCAAATCGACCGGCTCGGCCGGGAATCGTGTGGTATGTCTTTTGGTGGCGATATTGGTTACTATGGCGACGTAGTCGCCATTTTTGTGCGAGATTTTGGCGCAATGCATTCCGGATGGGGAGTCCAGAGTGGTGATGTCATCGCTAGAGTGCAAAACACACAAAAAATTCCTCTGAAAAAAAATTTTCTAACTCGCAGCCGCGGCCACAGTTTTCACCGCACGTTAATAATTTTTACATCAAAACGTCGGCACGACCCTCCCGATCGCTCCAATGTGAGTAAAAAAGCGGAGAGTTGTATGGTTTTGGCGCTATGAGCCTCCAAGCGCAGCTTCGCGCTCCTGCTCTTCCTATCTCTCCCATTATAAATTTTCGCTGATTCACCCTGCATTTTTCTAAAACATTGAATTTCTAACCTGCTCCTGTGCGCACATTTTTCAAGCTACAGAAATAAAAAATACATCAACACGACCAGGAGACCCTCACCTCTCACACGATATGCTCATTTTGTTATCATGTTTCACGGTGTTTGAGTTATGAGCAGTTGTTCGGGGTCTACTTTAAATGAAACAGCCGTTTCTCCAGACACATTCAAAGCAGAGTTTGTCAGTTGGGACTTTGATGGCTCGTTTACATCAAAGAGCTTCACAGATGTGTAGGTCGCCGTAGCAACGGTCCACAGCTCCAGAATGAGAACATTTTGGCTGTGGTTTTTCCTTAATAACTTTTGATATAAAGGTTGTATCCTCACCAAACTTTGTGAGAGCAATACAATAAAAGCTCTGCACTATTATAAGCTAAGTTCTGTCCACTACAGCGATGTATTCACTGTTTCAGTGCAAATTCATTCCCCATTTATTTCTATGGAGATAGTCTGCAGCACATTTGATTTGTGTTAACAGATACCGTAATTGATATCATAATCACCACAGAAACAACACAGCTTGGTGGCTGAGCTGTTTATTCCATCAGGCTGAAAGCTGACTGGTTGCTGGTTTTTCCTTAATAACTTTAGATCTTAAGGTACTATAATTACCAAACTGATGACCATGGTAACTCCAGCAATATGACACACTGACGGCTGATTGGCTGTTGGATTTTCCTTAATAACTTTGGATCTAAATGTCCGACAAATACCAAACTTGGCAGTAATGATCAGAGGGACCACAGGATCACATCCCTAGCATCAAAATGTTTTAAAAAGCCACAGGAATGTCCCGATGCCCTGTCTGCAGCACATTTGATTTGTGTTAACAGATACTATAATTGATATCATAGTCACCACAGAAACCACACAGCTTGGTGGCTGAGCTGTTTATTCCATCAGGCTGAAAGCTGATTGGTTGCTGGTTTTTCCTTAATAACTTTGGATCTAAATGTCCGACACATACCAAACTTGGCAGTAATGATCAGAAAGACATCAGCATCCCACCTGTCGTGTTAAACTTCTGTATTAAGCCACAGTAGTGTCCCGACGCCCAACGGCCCAGCCCGAACTCTCCCAATTGCCGCGGGAATTGTCTAGTTAGTTCGGGCTGGTGCAGCCAGGCCAACTCTCGGCACAGTGCACAGAGTGCACTCGCCGAGAGTTGGGCTGGCGAAGCCAGCCCAACTCTTAATCTTTCTCATATTTATTATATCTATCTATCTATCTATCTATCTTCTTCCGTAAAAAGTTTGGCTCGCTTCTCCTCCTAGGGAAAAGGACAAACCCCCACAATAGTTATATCAAATCGACCGGCTCGGCCGGGAATCGTGTGGTATGTCTTTTGGTGGCGATATTGGTTACTATGGCGACGTAGTCGCCATTTTTGTGCGAGATTTTGGCGCAATGCATTCCGGATGGCGAGTCTAGAGTGGTGATGTCATCGGTAGAGTGCAAAACACACAAAAAATTCCTCTGAAAAAAAATTTCTAACTCGCAGCCGTGGCCACAGTTTTCACCGCACATTAATAATTTTTACATCAAAACGTCGGCACGACCCTCCCGATCGCTCCAATGTGAGTAAAAAAGCGGAGAGTTGTATGGTTTTGGCGCTATGAGCCTCCAAGCGCAGCTTCGCGCTCCTGCTCTTCCTATCTCTCCCATTATAAATTTTCGCTGATTCACCCTGCATTTTTCTAAAACATTGAATTTCTAACCTGCTCCTGTGCGCACATTTTTCAAGCTACAGAAATAAAAAATACATCAACACGACCAGGAGACCCTCACCTCTCACACGATATGCTCATTTTGTTATCATGTTTCACGGTTTTTGAGTTATGAGCAGTTGTTCGGGGTCTATTTTAAATGAAACAGCCGTTTCTCCAGACACATTCAAAGCAGGTTTTGTCAGTTGGGACTTTGATGGCTCGTTTACATCAAAGAGCTTCACAGGTGTGTAGGTTGCCTAGCAACGGTCCCAGCTAATGCTGCATGACAGACAGAGCATTTTGGCTGTGGTTTTTCCTTAATAACTTTTGATATAAAGGTTGCAGGCTCACCAAACTTTGTGAGAGAAATAAAATTAAGGCTCTGCACTATTAAAAGCTAAGTTCTGTCCACTACAGCGATGTATTCACTGTTTCAGTGCAAATTCATTCCCCATTTATTTCTATGGAGATAGTCTGCAGCACATTTGATTTGTGTTAACAGATACTGTAATTGATATCATAATCACCACAGAGACAACACAGCTTGGTGGCTGAGCTGTTTATTCCATCAGGCTGAAAGCTGATTGGCTGTTGGATTTCCCTTAATAACTTTGGATCTAAATGTCCGACAAATACCAAACTTTGCAGTAATGATCAGAGAGACCTCAGGATTACATCCCTGGCATCAAAATGTTTTAAAAAGCCACAGGAACGTCCCGATGCCCAGTCTGCAGCACATTTGATGTGTGTTGACAGATACTGTAATTGATATCATAATCACCACAGAGACAACACAGCTTGGTGGCTGAGCTGTTTATTCCATCAGGCTGAAAGCTGATTGGTTAGTGGTTTTTTCTTAATAACTATAGATTTGAAGGTCCTATAACTACCAAACTGATGACAATGGTAACTCCAGCATTATGACAGACTGACAGCTGATTGGCTGTTGGATTTTCCTTAATAACTTTGGATCTAAATGTCCGACACATACCAAACTTGGCTGTAATGACCAGAGGGACCCCAGGATCACATCTCTGGCATCAAAATGTTTTGAAAAGCCACAGGAACGTCCCGATGCCCAGTCTGCAGCACATTTGATTTGTGTTAACAGATACTGTAATTGATATCATAACCACCACAGAAAACACACAGCTTGGTGGCTGAGCTGTTTATTCCATCAGGCTGAAAGCTGATTGGCTGTTGGATTTTCCTTAATAACTTTGGATCTAAATGTCGAACACATACCAAACTTGGCAGTAATGACCAGAGGGACCCCAGGATTACATCTCTGGCATCAAAAGTTTTTAAAACGCCATAGTAGAGTCCCGACGCCCAACGGCCCAGCCCGAACTCTCACAATTGCCGCGGGAATTGTCTAGTATCTATCTATCTTCTTCCGTAAAAAGTTTGGCTCGCTTCTCCTCCTAGGGAAAAGGACAAACCCCCACAATAGTTATATCAAATCGACCGGCTCGGCCGGGAATCGTGTGGTATGACTTTTGGTGGCGATATTGGTTACTATGGCGACGTAGTCGCCATTTTTGTGCGAGATTTTGGCGCTATGCATTCCGGATGGGGAGTCTAGAGTGGTGATGTCATCGCTAGAGTGCAAAACACACAAAAAATTCCTCTGAAAAAAATTTTTCTAACTCGCAGCCGCGGCCACAGTTTTCACCGCACGTTAATAATTTTTACATCAAAACGTCGGCACGACCCTCCCGATCGCTCCAATGTGAGTAAAAAAGCGGAGAGTTGTATGGTTTTGGCGCTATGAGCCTCCAAGCGCAGCTTCGCGCTCCTGCTCTTCCTATCTCTCCCATTATAAATTTTCGCTGATTCACCCTGCATTTTTCTAAAACATTGAATTTCTAACCTGCTCCTGTGCGCACATTTTTCAAGCTACAGAAATAAAATATACATCAACACGACCAGGAGACCCTCACCTCTCACACGATATGCTCATTTTGTTATCATGTTTCACGGTTTTTGAGTTATGAGCAGTTGTTCGGGGTCTATTTTAAATGAAACAGCCGTTTCTCCAGACACATTCAAAGCAGAGTTTGTCAGTTGGGACTTTGATGGCTCGTTAACATCAAAGAGCTTCACAGATGTGTAGGTCGCCGTAGCAACGGTCCACAGCTCCAGAATGAGAACATTTTGGCTGTTGGTTTTTCCTTAATAACTTTTGATATAAAGGTTGTATACTCACCAAACTTTGTGAGAGCAATACAATAAAAGCTCTGCACTATTATAAGCGAAGTTCTGTCCACTACGAGATCATCTCAGGTCTGAGTTCATCCACATGCTGCCTTGATGAGTTACCCACTGGATTTCTAAAGTCTGTGTTGAACAGCTTATTAGTAGAAGTTACTAATCTAGTTAACATCTCATTGGAGACAGGAACATTTCCAAAAGCCCTGAAAACCGCGGTTATTAAGCCTCTCCTAAAAAAGAACAGTCTTGATGCCACAGTTTTAAACAACTACCGTCCCATATCAAACCTGCCATTCTTGGGTAAAGTCCTCGAAAAAGTTGTTTATCGGCAGCTAAGTGACTTTCTCCTATCTCACAAGGCTTTTGATACTTTCCAGTCTGGCTTTCGACCTCACCATAGCACTGAGACAGCTCTGATCAAGGTGATAAATGACATCCGCCTGAACACAGATGCAGGCAGAGTCTCAGTCTTAGTTCTGCTGGACCTGAGCGCTGCCTTTGACACTGTGGACCATGATATTCTTTTACAGAGGCTGGAGAACTGGCTGGGAATCTCTGGTCCTGCTCTAAACTGGTTTAAGTCGTATCTTGAGGACAGAACTTACTTTGTTGAAATTGGAAATTGCATTTCAGACAAAATGCCTGTGACCTGTGGTGTTCCCCAGGGCTCGATCCTGGGGCCCCTCCTGTTCAATTTGTACATGCTTCCGTTAGGCCAACTAATACGCAGCAACAATGTGTCTTACCACAACTATGCAGACGACACTCAGATCTATGTGTCTCTGACAGCAGGTGAACATGGGCCTGTGGATTCACTCTGTCGCTGTATTGAACAAATCACTGTGTGGATGCAAAACAACTTTCTCCAGCTAAACTCAGAAAAAACTGAAATAATCGTCTTTGGGCCACTGAAGCAAAGAGAACGTGTAATCAGTCACCTTCAGTCTCGTTCTCTAAAACCAAAAACACAGGTTAGAAATCTAGGGCTGCTAATGGACTCAGACCTGAACTTTCACAGCCACATAAAGTCAACAATATCAACAGCCTTTTACCATCTAAAAAACATTGCCAAAATCAAAAATATAGTGTCTAAACCAGACTTGGAGAGACTGATCCATGCATTTGTCTCCAGCAGGTTAGACTACTGCAATGGCCTGCTCACTGGTCTCTCTAAACGAGCTGTTAAACAACTACAGAACATTCAGAACGCTGCAGCTCGAGTCCTGACTAGAACCAGAAAATATGACCATATTAGTCCAGTGCTCATGTCTCTGCACTGGCTTCCTGTCACTCAGAGAATAGACTTTAAAACAGCTTTACTTGTGTACAAGTCTCTTCATGGTCTAGCACCAAAATACATCTATGACATGTTAGAGCCATACGAGCCATCTAGGACCCTGAGAACCTCAGGGACTGGTCTCCTGCAGGTGCCCAGAGTCAGGACTAAACATGGTGAAGCTACATTCCAGTTTTCTGCAGCTAAAATCTGGAACAGTCTTCCAGAGAATGTGAGACAGGCCTCAACGCTGACAATGTTTAAGACCAGGCTGAAAACAGTTCTGTTTAACCGTGCATATGAAAACTGAAAGTATCTTATCTACACTCTTCACTCTATTTTAAATTATTGATGAATTCTATGTTTTATGATTTTCCTTTTGTGATTTTATGTATGTTTTGCTCTCCTTTTGTGATTTTGTGTAAGTGTAAAGCACTTTGAATTGCCCTGTGTATGAATTGTGCTCTACAAATAAACTTGCCTTGCCTTGCCTTGCCTTACGGCGATGTATTCACTGTTTCAGTGCAAATTCATTCCCCATTTATTTCTATGGAGATAGTCTGCAGCACATTTGATTTGTGTGAACAGATGCTGTAATTGATATCATAATCACCACAGAAACAACACAGCTTGGTGGCTGAGCTGTTTATTCCATCAGGCTGAAAGCTGATTGGTTAGTGGTTTTTCCTTAATAACTTCAGATCTTAAGGTTCTATAACTACCAAACTGATGCCCATGGTAACTCCAGTAATATGACAGACTGACAGCTGATTGGCTGTTGGATTTTCCTTAATAACTTTTGATATAAAGGTTGCAGGCTCACCAAACTTTGTGAGAGAAATAAAATTAAGGCTCTGCACTAACACAAGCTAAGTTCTGTCCACTATGGCGATGTTTTTGCTGTTTCAGTGCAAATACATTCCCCATTTATTTCTATGGAGATAGTCTGCAGCACATTTGATTTGTGTTAACAGATACTGTAAATGATATCATAATCACCACAGAAACAACACAGCTTGGTGGCTGAGCTGTTTATTCCATCAGGCTGAAAGCTGATTGGTTAGTGGTTTTTCCTTAATAACTATAGATCTTAAGGTCCTATAACTACCAAACTGATGACAATGGTAACTCCAGCATTATGACAGACTGACAGCTGATTGGCTGTTGGATTTTCCTTAATAACTTTGGATCTAAATGTCCGACAAATACCAAACTTGGCAGTAGTGACCAGAGGGACCACAGGATGACATCCCTAGCATCAAAATGTTTTAAAAAGCCACAGGAACGTCCCGATGCCCAGTCTGCAGCACATTTGATGTGTGTTAACAGATACTGTAAATGATATCATAATCACCACAGAAACAACACAGCTTGGTGGCTGAGCTGTTTATTCCTTCAGGCTGAAAGCTGATTGGTTGCTGGTTTTTCCTTAATAACTTTGGATCTAAATGTCTGACACATACCAAACTTGGCAGTAATGATCAGAAAGACATCAGCATCCCACCTGTTGTGTTGAACTTCTGTATTAAGCCACAGGAGAGTCCCGACGCCCAACGGCCCAGCCCGAACTCTCACAATTGCCGCGGGAATTGTCTAGTATCTATCCATCTTCTTCCTTAAAAAGTTTGGCTCGCTTCTCCTCCTAGGGAAAAGGACAAACCCCCACAATAGTTATATCAAATCGACCGGCTCGGCCGGGAATCGTGTGGTATGTCTTTTGGTGGCGATATTGGTTACTATGGCGACGTAGTCGCCATTTTTGTGCGAGATTTTGGCGCAATGCATTCCGGATGGGGAGTCCAGAGTGGTGATGTCATCGCTAGAGTGCAAAACACACAAAAAATTCCTCTGAAAAAAAATTTCTAACTCGCAGCCGCGGCCACAGTTTTCACCGCACATTAATAATTTTTACATCAAAACGTCGGCACGACCCTCCCGATCGCTCCAATGTGAGTAAAAAAACATAGACTTGTACGGTTTTGGCGCTATGAGCCTTCAAGCGCAGCTTCGCGCTTCTGCTCTTCCTATCTCTCCCATTATAAATTTTCGCTGATTCACCCTGCATTTTTCTAAAACATTGAATTTCTAACCTGCTCCTGTGCGCACATTTTTCAAGCTACAGAAATAAAATATACATCAACACGACCAGGAGACCCTCACCTCTCACACGATATGCTCATTTTGTTATCATGTTTCACGGTTTTTGAGTTATGAGCAGTTGTTCGGGGTCTATTTTAAAGGAAACAGCCGTTTCTCCAGACACATTCAAAGCAGAGTTTGTCAGTTGGAATCGTTAACGATCTCTTCTACATCAAAGAGTTGCAGGTGTGTGAGTATCCTAGCAACAGTCCCAGCTAATGCTGTATGACAGACAGAGCATTTTGGCTGTGGTTTTTCCTTAATAACTTTTGATATAAAGGTTGTATCCTCACCAAACTTTGTGAGAGCAATACAATAAAAGCTCTGCACTATTATAAGCTAAGTTCTGTCCACTACGGCGATGTATTCACTGTTTCAGTGCAAATTCATTCCCCATTTATTTCTATGGAGATAGTCTGCAGCACATTTGATTTGTGTTAACAGATACTGTAATTGATATCATAATCACCACAGAAACAACACAGCTTGGTGGCTGAGTAAATTACTCCATCAGGCTGAAAGCTGATTGGTTGCTGGTTTTTCCTTAATAACTTTGGATCTAAATGTCCGACAAATACCAAACTTGGCAGTAATGATCAGAGGGACCCCAGGATCACATCCCCTGGCATCAAAATGTTTTAAAAAGCCACAGGAACGTCCGGATGCCCAGTCTGCCGCACATTTGATTTGTGTTAACAGATACTGTAATTGATATCATAATCACCACAGAAACAACACAGCTTGGTGGCTGAGCTGTTTATTCCATCAGGCTGAAAGCTGATTGGTTGCTGTTTTTTCTTTAATAACTTTGGATCTTAAGGTCCTATAACTACCAAACTGATGACCATGGTAACTCCAGCAATATGACAAACTGACAGCTGATTGGCTGTTGGAATTTCCTTAATAACTTTGGATCTAAATGTCCGACACATACCAAACTTGGCGGTAGTGACCAGAGGGACCCCAGGATCACATCCCTGGCATCAAAAGGTTTTAAAAAGCCACAGGAGAGTCCCGACGCCCAACGGCCCAGCCCGAACTCTCACAATTGCCGCGGGCATTGTCTAGTTAGTTCGGGCTGGTGCAGCCAGGCCAACTCTCGGCACAGTGCACAGAGTGCACTAGCCGAGAGTTGGGCTGGCGAAGCCAGCCCAACTCTTAATCTTTCTCATATTTATTATTATATCTATCTATCTTCTTCCGTAAAAAGTTTGGCTCGCTTCTCCTCCTAGGGAAAAGGACAAACCCCCACAATAGTTATATCAAATCGACCGGCTCGGCCGGGAATCGTGTGGTATGACTTTTGGTGGCGATATTGGTTACTATGGCGACGTAGTCGCCATTTTTGTGCGAGATTTTGGCGCAATGCATTCCGGATGGGGACTCTAGAGTGGTGATGTCATCGCTAGAGTGCAAAACACACAAAAAATTCCTTTGAAAAAAAAATTTCTAACTCGCAGCCGCGGCCACAGTTTTCACCGCACATTAATAATTTTTACATCAAAACGTCGGCACGACCCTCCCGATCGCTCCAATGTGACTAAAAAAGCGGAGAGTTGTATGGTTTTGGCGCTATGAGCCTCCAAGCGCAGCTTCGCGTTCCTGCTCTTCCTATCTCTCCCATTATAAATTTTCGCTGATTCACCCTGCATTTTTCTAAAACATTGAATTTCTAACCTGCTCCTGTGCGCACATTTTTCAAGCTACAGAAATAAAACATACATCAACACGACCAGGAGACCCTCACCTCTCACACGATATGCTCATTTTGTTATCATGTTTCACGGTTTTTGAGTTATGAGCAGTTGTTCGGGGTCTATTTTAAATGAAACAGCCGTTTCTCCACACACATTCAAAGCAGAGTTTGTCAGTTGGGACTTTGATGGCTCGTTTACATCAAAGAGCTTCACAGATGTGTAGGTCGCCGTAGCAACGGTCCACAGCTCCAGAATGAGAACATTTTGGCTGTTGGTTTTTCCTTAATAACTTTTGATATAAAGGTTGCAGGCTCACGAAACTTTGTGAGAGAGATAAAATTAAGGCTCTGCATTATTATAAGCTAAGTTCTGTCCACTACAGCGATGTATTCACTGTTTCAGTGCAAATTTATTCCCCATTTATTTCTATGGAGATAGTCTGCAGCACATTTGATTTGTGTTAACAGATACTGTAATTGATATCATAACCACCACAGAAAACACACAGCTTGGTGGCTGAGCTGTTTATTCCATCAGGGTGAAAGCTGACTGGTTGCTGGTTTTTCCTTAATAACTTTTGATCTTAAGGTCCTATAATTACCAAACTGATGACCATGGTAACTCCAGCAATATGATAGACTGACAGCTGATTGGCTGTTGGATTTTCCTTAATAACTTTGGATCTAAATGTCCGACAAATACCAAACTTGGCAGTAATGATCAGCGGGACCACAGGATCACATCCCTAGCATCGAAATGTTTTAAAAAGCCACAGGAATGTCCCGATGCCCTGTCTGCAGCACATTTGATTTGTGTTAACAGATACTATAATTGATATCATAACCACCACAGAAAAAACACAGCTGGGTGGCTGAGTAAATTACTCCATCGGGCTGAAAGCTGATTGGCTGCTGAGTGTTCCTTAATAACTTTAGATCTTAAGGTACTATAATTACCAAACTGATGACCATTGTAACTCCAGCATTATGACAGACTGACAGCTGATTGGCTGTTGGATTTTCCTTAATAACTTTGGATCTAAATGTCCGACACATACCAAACTTGGCAGTAATGATCAGAAAGACATCAGCATCCCACCTGTTGTGTTAAACTTCTGTATTAAGCCACAGTAGAGTCCCGACGCCCAACGGCCCAGCCCGAACTCTCACAATTGCCGCGGGAATTGTCTAGTTATTATATCTATCTATCTATCTTCTTCCGTAAAAAGTTTGGCTCGCTTCTCCTCCTAGGGGAAAGGACAAACCCCCACAATAGTTATATCAAATCGACCGGCTCGGCCGGGAATCGTGTGGTATGACTTTTGGTGGCGATATTGGTTACTATGGCGACGTAGTCGCCATTTTTGTGCGAGATTTTGGCGCAATGCATTCCGGATGGGGACTCTAGAGTGGTGATGTCATCGCTAGAGTGCAAAACACACAAAAAATTCCTCTGAAAAAAAATTTTCTAACTCGCAGCCGCGGCCACAGTTTTCACCGCACGTTAATAATTTTTACATCAAAACGTCGGCACGACCCTCCCGATCGCTCCAATGTGAGTAAAAAAGCGGAGAGTTGTACGGTTTTGGCGCTATGAGCCTCCAAGCGCAGCTTCGCGCTCCTGCTCTTCCTATCTCTCCCATTATAAATTTTCGCTGATTCACCCTGCATTTTTCTAAAACATTGAATTTCTAACCTGCTCCTGTGCGCACATTTTTCAAGCTACAGAGATAAAAAATACATCAACACGACCAGGAGACCCTCACCTCTCACACGATATGCTCATTTTGTTATCATGTTTCACGGTTTTTGAGTTATGAGCAGTTGTTCGGGGTCTATTTTAAATGAAACAGCCGTTTCTCCAGACACATTCAAAGCAGAGTTTGGCAGTTGGGACTTTGATGGCTCGTTTACATCAAAGAGCTTCACAGATGTGTAGGTCGCCGTAGCAACGGTCCACAGCTCCAGAATGAGAACATTTTGGCTGTGGTTTTTCCTTAATAACTTTTGATATAATGGTTGTATCCTCACCAAACTTTGTGAGAGCAATACAATAAAAGCTCTGCACTATTATAAGCTAAGTTCTGTCCACTACGGCGATGTATTCACTGTTTCAGTGCAAATTCATTCCCCATTTATTTCTGAGGAGATAGTCTGCAGCACATTTGATTTGTGTTAACAGATACTGTAATTGATATCATAATCACCACAGAAACAACACAGCTTGGTGGCTGAGCTGTTTATTCCATCAGGCTGAAAGCTGATTGGTTAGTGGTTTTTCCTTAATAACTATAGATCTTAAGGTCCTATAACTACCAAACTGATGACAATGGTAACTCCAGCATTATGACAGACTGACAGCTGATTGGCTGTTGGATTTTCCTTAATAACTTTTGATATAAAGGTCGCATGCTAACCAAACTTTGGGAGAGAAATAAAATTAAGGCTCTGCACTAACACAAGCTAAGTTCTGTCCACTATGACGATGTTTTCGCTGTTTCAGTGCAAATTCATTCCCCATTTATTTCTATGGAGATAGTCTGCGGCACATATGATTGATGTTAACAGATACTGTAAATGATATCATAATCAACACAGAAACAACACAGCTTGGTGGCTGAGCTTTTTACTCCATCAGGCTGAAAGCTGATTGGTTGCTGGTTTTTCCTTAGTAACTTTGGATCTTAAGGTCCTATAATTACAGAACTGATGACCATGGTAACTCCAGCAATATGACAGAATGACAGCTGATTGGCTGTTGGATTTTCCTTAATAACTTTGGATCTAAATGTCCGACACATACCAAACTTGGCTGTAATGATTATCAAGACATCAGCATCCTACTTGTTGTGTTGAACTTCTGTATTAAGCCACAGTAGAGTCCCGACGCCCAACGGCCCAGCCCGAACTCTCACAATTGCCGCGGGAATTTTCTAGTTAGTTCGGGCTGGTGCAGCCAGGCCAACTCTCGGCACAGTGCACAGAGTGCACTTCGCCAGCCCAACTCTTAATCTTTCTCATTAGTTCGGGCTGGTGCAGCCAGGCCAACTCTCGGCACAGTGCACAGAGTGCACTAGCCGAGAGTTGGGCTGGCGAAGCCAGCCCAACTCTTAATCTTTCTCATATTTATTATATCTATCTATCTATCTATCTATCTATCTTCTTCCGTAAAAAGTTTGGCTCGCTTCTCCTCCTAGGGAAAAGGACAAACCCCCACAATAGTTATATCAAATCGACCGGCTCGGCCGGGAATCGTGTGGTATGTCTTTTGGTGGCGATATTGGTTACTATGGCGACGTAGTCGCCATTTTTGTGCGAGATTTTGGCGCAATGCATTCCGGATGGGGAGTCCAGAGTGGTGATGTCATCGCTAGAGTGCAAAACACACAAAAAATTCCTCTGAAAAAAAATTTCTAACTCGCAGCCGCGGCCACAGTTTTCACCGCACATTAATATTTTTTACATCAAAACGTCGGCACGACCCTCCCGATCGCTCCAATGTGAGTAAAAAAACATAGACTTGTACGGTTTTGGCGCTATGAGCCTCCAAGCGCAGCTTCGCGCTCCTGCTCCTCCTATCTCTCCCATTATAAATTTTCGCTGATTCACCCTGCATTTTTCTAAAACATTGAATTTCTAACCTGCTCCTGTGCGCACATCTTTCAAGCTACAGAAATAAAAAATACATCAACACGACCAGGAGACCCTCACCTCTCACACGATATGCTCATTTTGTTATCATGTTTCACGGTTTTTGAGTTGTGAGCAGTTGTTCGGGGTCTATTTTTAATGAAACAGCCGTTTCTCCAGACACATTCAAAGCAGAGTTTGTCAGTTGGGACTTTGATGGCTCGTTTACATCAAAGAGCTTCACAGATGTGTAGGTCGCCGTAGCAACGGTTCACAGCTCCAGAATGAGAACATTTTGGCTGTGGTTTTTCCTTAATAACTTTTGATATAAAGGTTGTATCCTCACCAAACTTTGTGAGAGCAATACAATAAAAGCTCTGCACTATTATAGGCTAAGTTCTGTCCACTACGGCGATGTATTCACTGTTTCAGTGCAAATTCATTCCCCATTTATTTCTATGGAGATAGTCTGCAGCACATTTGATTTGTTTTAACAGATACTGTAATTGATATCATAATCACCACAGAAACAACACAGCTTGGTGGCTGAGTAAATTACTCCATCAGGCTGAAAGCTGATTGGTTGCTGGTTTTTCCTTAATAACTTTAAATCTTAAGGTTCTACAACTACCAAACTGATGACCATGGTAACTCCAGCAATATGACACACTGACGGCTGATTGGCTGTTGGATTTTCCTTAATAAGTTTGGATCTAAATGTCCCACAAATACCAAACTTGGCAGTAATGATCAGAGGGACCCCAGGATCACATCCCCTGGCATCAAAATGTTTTAAAAAGCCACAGGAACGTCCGGATGCCCAGTCTGCCGCACATTAGATTTGTGTTAACAGATACTGTAATTGATATCATAATCACCACAGAAACAACACAGCTGGGTGGCTGAGCTGTTTACTCCATCAGGCTGAAAGCTGATTGGTTGCTGTTTTTTCCTTAGTAACTTTGGATCTTAAGGTCCTATAATTACAGAACTGATGACCATGGTAACTCCAGCAATATGACAGACTGACAGCTGATTGGCTGTTGGATTTTCCTTAATAACTTTGGATCTAAATGTCTGACACATACCAAACTTGGCAGTAATGATCAGAAAGACATCAGCATCCCATCTGTTGTGTTAAACTTCTGTATTAAGCCACAGTAGAGTCCCGACGCCCAACGGCCCAGCCCGAACTCTCACAATTGCCGCGGGAATTGTCTAGTATTTATTATTATATCTATCTATCTATCTATCTATCTATCTATCTATCTTCTTCCGTAAAAAGTTTGGCTCGCTTCTCCTCCTAGGGGAAAGGACAAACCCCCACAATAGTTATATCAAATCGACCGGCTCGGCCGGGAATCGTGTGGTATGTCTTTTGGTGGCGATATTGGTTACTATGGCGACGTAGTCGCCATTTTTGTGCGAGATTTTGGCGCAATGCATTCCGGATGGGGAGTCTAGAGTGGTGATGTCATCGGTAGAGTGCAAAACACACAAAAAATTCCTCTGAAAAAAAATTTCTAACTCGCAGCCACGGCCACAGTTTTCACCGCACATTAATAATTTTTACATCAAAACGTCGGCACGACCCTCCCGATCGCTCCAATGTGAGTAAAAAAGCGGAGAGTTGTATGGTTTTGGCGCTATGAGCCTCCAAGCGCAGCTTCGCGCTCCTGCTCTTCCTATCTCTCCCATTATAAATTTTCGCCGATTCACCCTGCATTTTTCTAAAACATTGGTTCAAGGTTCAAGGTTCAAGGTTTTTATTTGTCGTTACAGCCATATACACAGTATATAGTGAGACGAGACAGCGTTCCACCGAGAGCAATTGGTGATAAAAAAGAAAATAAAAAGTGCCTAAATGCACTGAACAGATTAAACACACAGTGTCTATACACAAACATACCTGCATACATACTTTATCTTACATACACACACACACGCACACACACACACGCACACACACACGCACACACACACGCACACACACACTCACACACACACTCACACACACACTCACGCCCTCATCCTCACCCACCCATACATTATACATACATTATACATACATCCTCCACCCACACACTCAATTGTGTTGTAAGACATGAGTTAAAAACACAGTAAACAAACCCAGTAAACAAAAGTGACTTTTTTGCAAACCCAGTAAAAGTGACTTTTTTTTGCAGAGCACTGTGGCTAGTGGTGTGGTTACACAGATTGCACAGACTGTCCTAATAAATATGATATTTCCCAGATTGCACAGACTGTCCTAATAAATATGAGGTAGATAGTGCTAGATAATGAAAGGTGATAACAAATATATATGATATGAAATATGATAAAAAGTGCATAAGGTGCAGTGTGCTGGTTGGACTGGTATGTAGACTACAGTCCAATAGTCCTGGTGTTGTTTAGCAGTCTGACTGCCTGGGGGAAGAAGCTCTTCCCCATCCTGGAGGTGCGGGCAGTGATGCTGCGGAGCCTTCTACCTGATGGTAGCAGCGTGAATAGTCCTTGGGAGGGGTGGGTAGTGTCTTTGATGATGTTTACAGCTTTCTGCAGGCAGCGGGAGCTGTAAATGTCAGAGAGGGGGGGCAGAGAGACTCCGGTGATCCTCTCTGCTGTCCTCACAATCCGCTGCAGGGCCTTGCGGTCTGCAGCAGTGCAGTTGCCATACCATGATGTGATGGCGCCGCTGAGGATGCTCTCAATCGTCCCTCTGTAGAAAGTTGTGAGGATGGAGGTTGGGAGATGGGCTTTGCGCAGTCTTCTTAGGAAGTACATACGCTGCTGGGCTTTCTTTATGATGTGTGTGGTGTTCTTAGTCCATGAGAGGTCGTCTGTTATGTGAACGCCCAGAAACTTTGTGCTCTGGACGATCTGCACTGGGTGATTGTCAATGCACAGTGGGGTGTGTGTGTGCGATGACCGTCTGAAGTCGATAACCAGCTCCTTTGTTTTGACCACGTTGAGGAGCAGGTTGTTGTCAGTACACCAGCTGCTGAGTTGTGCCACCTCCTCTCTGTACGGGGCTTCGTTGCCTCCGCTGATCAGGCCCACCACGGTCGTGTCATCAGCAAACTTGATGATGTGGTTTGAGCTGTGTGTTGCCACACAGTCATGGGTGAGGAGTGTGAACAACAGCGGACTGAGCACGCAGCCCTGGGGAGCTCCTGTGCTCAGTACTGTTGTGCTGGATGTCTTGTTTCCGATCCTGACTGCTTGGGGTCTGCCTACCAGGAAGTCCAGGATCCAGTTCCGGAGTGTTGTGTTGAGTCCAAGTTCACCTAGTTTTGTTATGAGCTGTTGAGGGATGATGGTGTTGAATGCTGATCTGAAGTCGATGAACAGCATCCTAACATATGTGTCCTTTTGGTCCAGGTGAGAGAGAGCCAGGTGGAGTGCAGTGTTGATGGCGTCGTCTGTAGAGCGGTTGGGGCGATATGCATACTGCATGGGGTCCAGTGTGGCTGGTAGCTGGGACTTGATGTGTCTCATTACTAGCCTTTCGAAGCACTTCATGATGGTGGATGTCAGTGCAACTGGGCGGTAGTCGTTGAGACAAGTCACTGAGGGTTTCTTTGGGACGGGGATGATGGCGGTGGTCTTGAAGCAGGTGGGGACGATGGTGGTGGACAGGGAGATGTTGAAGACGTCAGTGAGAACATTGGACAGCTGATCTGCACACTCCCTCAGCACACGACCTGGTATTCCATCAGGCCCAGCAGCTTTCCGTGGGTTGACTCTGAGTAGGGTCTTTCTCACTTCAGCAGTGGACAGGCTGAGTACCGGGTCGTTAGGGGGAGGAATTTCTAACCTGCTCTTGTACGCACATTTTTCAAGCTACAGAAATAAGAAATACATCAACACGACCAGGAGACCCTCACCTCTCACACGATATGCTCATTTTGTTATCATGTTGCACGGTTTTTGAGTTATGAGCAGTTGTTCGGGGTCTATTTTAAATGAAACAGCCGTTTCTCCAGACACATTCAAAGCAGAGTTTGTCAGTTGGGACTTTGATGGCTCGTTTACATCAAAGAGCTTCACAGATGTGTAGGTTGCCTAGCAACGGTCCCAGCTAATGCTGCATGACAGACAGAGCATTTTGGCTGTGGTTTTTCCTTAATAACTTTTGATATAAAGGTTGCAGGCTCACCAAACTTTGTGAGAGAAATAAAATTAAGGCTCTGCACTATTATAAGCTAAGTTCTGTCCACTACGGCGATGTATTCACTGTTTCAGTACAAATTCATTCCCCATTTATTTCTATGGAGATAGTCTGCAGCACATTTGATTTGTGTTAACAGATACTGTAATTGATATCATAATAACCACAGAAACAACACAGCTTGGTGGCTGAGCTGTTTATTCCATCAGGCCAAAAGCTGATTGGCTGTTGGATTTTCCTTAATAACTTTGGATCTAAATGTCCGACAAATACCAAACTTGGCAGTAATGATCAGAGAGACCTCAGGATCACATCCCTGGCATCAATTTTTTTTAAAAAGCCACAGGAACGTCCCGATGCCCAGTCTGCAGCACATTTGATATGTGTTAACACATACTGTAATTGATATCATAATCACCACAGAAACAACACAGCTGGGTGGCTGAGCTGTTTACTCCATCAGGCTGAAAGCTGATTGGTTGCTGGTTTTTCCTTAATAACTTTAGATCTTAAGGTCCTATAATTACCAAACTGATGACCATGGTAACTCCAGCATTATGACAGACTGACAGCTGATTGACTGTTGGATTTTCCTTAATAACTTTGAATCTAAATGTCCGACACATACCAAACTTGGCAGTAATGATCAGAAATACATCAGCATCCCACCTGTGGTATTAGACTTCTGTATAAAGCCACAGGAGAGTCCCGACGCCCAACGGCCCAGCCCGAACTCTCACAATTGCCGCAGGAATTGTCTAGTTAGTTCGGGCTGGTGCAGCCAGGCCAACTCTCGGCACAGTGCACAGAGTGCACTCGCCGAGAGTTGGGCTGGCGAAGCCAGCCCAACTCTTAATCTTTCTCATATTTATTATATCTATCTATCTATCTATCTATCTTCTTCCGTAAAAAGTTTGGCTCGCTTCTCCTCCTAGGGGAAAGGACAAACCCCCACAATAGTTATATCAAATCGACCGGCTCGGCCGGGAATCGTGTGGTATGTCTTTTGGTGGCGATATTGGTTACTATGGCGACGTAGTCGCCATTTTTGTGCGAGATTTTGGCGCAATGCATTCCGGATGGGGAGTCCAGAGTGGTGATGTCATCGCTAGAGTGCAAAACACACAAAAAATTTCTTTGAAAAAAAATTTTCTAACTCGCAGCTGCGGCCACAGTTTTCACCGCACGTTAATAATTTTTACATCAAAAATTCGGCACGACCCTCCCGATCGCTCCAATGTGAGTAAAAAAGCGGAGAGTTGTATGGTTTTGGCGCTATGAGCCTCCAAGCGCAGCTTCGCGCTCCTGCTCTTCCTATCTCTCCCATTATAAATTTTCGCTGATTCACCCTGCATTTTTCTAAAACATTGAATTTCTAACCTGCTCCTGAGCCCACATTTTTCAAGCTACAGAAATAAAAAATACATCAACACGACCAGGAGACCCTCACCTCTCACACGATATGCTCATTTTGTTATCATGTTTCACGGTTTTTGAGTTATAAGCAGTTGTTCGGGGTCTATTTTAAATGAAACAGCCGTTTCTCAAGACACATTCAAAGCAGAGTTTGTCAGTTGGAATCGTTAACGATCACTTCTACATCAAAGAGTTGCAGGTGTGTGAGTATCCTAGCAACAGTCCCAGCTAATGCTGCATGACAGACAGAGCATTTTGGCTGTGGTTTTTCCTTAATAACTTTTGATATAAAGGTTGCAGGCTCACCAAACTTTGTGAGAGAAATACAATAAAAGCTCTGCACTATTATAAGCTAAGTTCTGTCCACACGGTTTTTGAGTTATGAGCAGTTGTTCGGGGTCTATTTTAAATGAAACAGCCGTTTCTCCACACACATTCAAAGCAGAGTTTGTCAGTTGGGACTTTGATGGCTCGTTTACATCAAAGAGCTTCACAGATGTGTAGGTCGCCGTAGCAACGGTCCACAGCTCCAGAATGAGAACATTTTGGCTGTGGTTTTTCCTTAATAACTTTTGATATAAAGGTTGTATCCTCACCAAACTTTGTGAGAGCAATACAATAAAAGCTCTGCACTATTATAAGCTAAGTTCTGTCCACTACGGCGATGTATTCACTGTTTCAGTGCAAATTCATTCCCCATTTATTTCTATGGAGATAGTCTGCAGCACATTTGATTTGTGTTAACAGATACTGTAATTGACATCATAACCACCACAGAAAACACACAGCTTGGTGGCTGAGCTGTTTATTCCATCAGGCTGAAAGCTGATTGGCTGTTGGATTTTCCTTAATAACTTTGGATCTAAATGTCCGACAAATACCAAACTTGGCAGTAATGATCAGAGAGACCTCAGGATCACATCCCTGGCATCAAATTTTTTTAAAAAGCCACAGGAACGTCCCGATGCCCAGTCTGCAGCACATTTGATGTGTGTTGACAGATACTGTGATTGATATCATAATCACCACAGAAACAACACAGCTGGGTGGCTGAGTAAATTAATCCATCAGGCTGAAAGCTGATTGGTTAGTGGTTTTTCCTTAATAACTTTAGATCTTAAGGTCCTATAACTACCAAACTGATGACTATGGTAACTCCAGCAATATGACACACTGACGGCTGATTGGCTGTTGGATTTTCCTTAATAACTTTGGATCTAAAAGTCCGACAAATACCAAACTTGGCAGTAATGATCAGAGGGACCCCAGGATCACATCTCTGGGATCAAAATGTTTTAAAAAGCCACAGGAACGTCCCGATGCCCTGTCTGCAGCACATTTGATTTATGTTAACAGATACTGTAATTGATATCATAACCACCACAGAAAACACACAGCTTGGTGGCTGATTAAATGACTCCATCAGGCTGAAAGCTGATTGTTTTCTGGTTTTTCCTTAATAACTTTAGATCTTAAGGTCCTATAATTACCAAACTGATGACCATGGTAACTCCAGCATTATGACAGACTGACAGCTGATTGGCTGTTGGATTTTCCTTAATAACTTTGAATCTAAATGTCCGACACATACCAAACTTGGCAGTAATGAGCAGAGGGACCCCAGGATCACATCTCTGGCATCAAAATGTTTTAAAAAGCCACAGGAACGTCCCGATGCCCAGTCTGCAGCACATTTGATTTTTGTTAACAGATACTGTAATTGATATCATAATCACCACAGAAACAACACAGCTTGGTGGCTGAGTAAATTACTCCATCAGGCTGAAAGCTGATTGGTTGCTGGTTTTTCCTTAATAACTTTAGATCTTAAGGTCCTAAAATTACCAAACTGATGACCATGGTAATTCAAGCAATATGACAGACTGACAGCTGATTGGCTGTTGGAATTTCCTTAATAACTTTGGATCTAAATGTCCGACACATACCAAACTTGGCGGTAGTGACCAGAGGGACCCCAGGATCACATCCCTGGCATCAAAAGGTTTAAAAAAGCCACAGTAGAGTCCTGACGCCCAACGGCCCAGCCCGAACTCTCACAATTGCCGCTGGAATTGTCTAGTTGATATCATAATCACCACAGAAACAACACAGCTTGGTGGCTGAGCTGTTTATTCCATCAGGCTGAAAGCTGATTGGTTAGTGGTTTTTCCTTAATAACTATAGATCTTAAGGTTCTATAACTACCAAACGGATGACAATGGTAACTCCGGCATTATGACAGACTGACAGCTGATTGGCTGTTGGATTTTCCTTAATAACTTTTGATCTAAATGTCCAACACATACCAAACTTGGCAGTAGTGACCAGAGGAACCCTAGGATCACATCCATGCCATCAAAACGTTTTAACAAGCCACAGTAGAGTCCCGATGCCCAACGGTCCAGCCCGAACTCTCACAATTGCCGCGGGAATTGTCTAGTTAGTTCGGGCTGGTGCAGCCAGGCCAACTCTCGGCACAGTGCACAGAGTGCACTCGCCGAGAGTTGGGCTGGCGAAGCCAGCCCAACTCTTAATCTTTCTCATATTTATTATATCTATCTATCTATCTATCTTCTTCCGTAAAAAGTTTGGCTCGCTTCTCCTCCTAGGGGAAAGGACAAACCCCCACAATAGTTATATCAAATCGACCGGCTCGGCCGGGAATCGTGTGGTATGTCTTTTGGTGGCGATATTGGTTACTATGGCGACGTAGTCGCCATTTTTGTGCGAGATTTTGGCGCAATGCATTCCGGATGGGGAGTCCAGAGTGGTGATGTCATCGCTAGAGTGCAAAACACACAAAAAATTTCTTGGAAAAAAAATTGTCTAACTCGCAGCCGCGGCCACAGTTTTCACCGCACGTTAATAATTTTTACATCAAAACGTCGGCACGACCCTCCCGATCGCTCCAATGTGAGTAAAAAAGTGAAGAGTTGTATGGTTTTGGCGCTATGAGCCTCCAAGCGCAGCTTCGCGCTCCTGCTCTTCCTATCTCTCCCATTATAAATTTTCGCTGATTCACCCTGCATTTTTCTAAAACATTGAATTTCTAACCTGCTCCTGTGCGCACATTTTTCAAGCTACAGAAATAAAAAATACATCAACACGACCAGGAGACCCTCACCTCTCACACGATATGCTCATTTTGTTATCATGTTTCACGGTTTTTGAGTTATGAGCAGTTGTTCGGGGTCTATTTTAAATGAAACAGCCGTTTCTCCAGACACATTCAAAGCAGAGTTTGTCAGTTGGGACTTTGATGGCTCGTTTACATCAAAGAGCTTCACAGATGTGTAGGTCGCCGTAGCAACGGTCCACAGCTCCAGAATGAGAACATTTTGGCTGTGGTTTTTCCTTAATAACTTTTGATATAAAGGTTGTATCCTCACCAAACTTTGTGAGAGCAATACAATAAAAGCTCTGCACTATTATAAGCTACGTTCTGTCCACTAAGGCGATGTATTCACTGTTTCAGTGCAAATTCATTCCCCATTTATTTCTATGGAGATAGTCTGCAGCACATTTGATTTGTGTTAACAGATACTGTAATTGATATCATAACCACCACAGAAAACACACAGCTTGGTGGCTGAGCTGTTTATTCCATCAGGCTGAAAGCTGATTGGCTGTTGGATTTTCCTTAATAACTTTGGATCTAATTGTCCGACACATACCAAACTTGGCAGTAATGATCAGAAAGACATCAGCATCCCACCTGTTGTGTTAAACTTCTGTATTAAGCCACAGTAGAGTCCCGACGCCCAACGTCCCAGCCCGAACTCTCACAATTGCCGCGGGAATTGTCTAGTATCTATTTATCTTCTTCCGTAAAAAGTTTGGCTCGCTTCTCCTCCTAGGGAAAAGGACAAACCCCCACAATAGTTATATCAAATCGACCGGCTCGGCCGGGAATCGTGTGGTATGTCTTTTGGTGGCGATATTGGTTACTATGGCGACGTAGTCGCCATTTTTGTGCGAGATTTTGGCGCAATGCATTCCGGATGGGGAGTCTAGAGTGGTGATGTCATCGCTAGAGTGCAAAACACACAAAAAATTCCTCTGAAAAAAAATGTTCTAACTCGCAGCCGCGGCCACAGTTTTCACCGCACGTTAATAATTTTTACATCAAAACGTCGGCACGACCCTCCCGATCGCTCCAATGTGAGTAAAAAAGTGGAGAGTTGTATGGTTTTGGCGCTATGAGCCTCCAAGCGCAGCTTCGCGCTCCTGCTCTTCCTATCTCTCCCATTATAAATTTTCGCTGATTCACCCTGCATTTTTCTAAAACATTGAATTTCTAACCTGCTCCTGTGCGCACATTTTTCAAGCTACAGAAATAAAAAATACATCAACACGACCAGGAGACCCTCACCTCTCACACGATATGCTCATTTTGTTATCATGTTTCACGGTTTTTGAGTTATGAGCAGTTGTTCGGGGTCTATTTTAAATGAAACTGCCGTTTCTCCAGACACATTCAAAGCAGAGTTTGTCAGTTGGGACTTTGATGGCTCGTTTACATCAAAGAGCTTAACAGATGTGTAGGTCGCCGTAGCAACGGTCCACAGCTCCAGAATGAGAACATTTTGGCTGTGGTTTTTCCTTAATAACTTTTGATATAAAGGTTGTATCCTCACCAAACTTTGTGAGAGCAATACAATAAAAGCTCTGCACTATTATAAGCTAAGTTCTGTCCACTACGGCGATGTATTCACTGTTTCAGTGCAAATTCATTCCCCATTTATTTCTATGGAGATAGTCTGCAGCACATTTGATTTGTGTTAACAGATACTGTAATTGATATCATAATCACCACAGAAACAACACAGCTTGGTGGCTGAGTAAATTACTCCATCAGGCTGAAAGCTGATTGGTTGCTGGTTTTTCCTTAATAACTTTGGATCTAAATGTCCGACAAATACCAAACTTGGCAGTAATGATCAGAGGGACCACAGGATCACATCCCTAGCATCAAAATGTTTTAAAAAGCCACAGGAATGTCCCGATGCCCTGTCTGCAGCACATTTGATTTGTGTTAACAGATACTGTAATTGATATCATAATCACCACAGAAACAACACAGCTTGGTGGCTGAGTAAATTACTCCATCAGGCTGAAAGCTGATTGGTTGCTGGTTTTTCCTTAATAACTTTGGATCTTAAGGTCCTATAACTACCAAACTGATGACCATGGTAACTCCAGCAATATGACAAACTGACAGCTGATTGGCTGTTGGAATTTCCCTAATAACTTTGGATCTAAATGTCCGACACATACCAAACTTGGCAGTAATGATCAGAGGGACCCCAGGATCACATCCCCTGGCATCAAAATGTTTTAAAAAGCCACAGGAACGTCCGGATGTCCAGTCTGCCGCACATTTGATTTGTGTTAACAGATACTGTAATTGATATCATAATCACCACAGAAACAACACAGCTTGGTGGCTGAGCTGTTTATTCCATCAGGCTGAAAGCTGATTGGTTGCTGTTTTTTCTTTAATAACTTTGGATCTTAAGGTCCTATAACTACCAAACTGATGACCATGGTAACTCCAGCAATATGACAAACTGACAGCTGATTGGCTGTTGGAATTTCCTTAATAACTTTGGATGTAAATGTCCGACACATACCAAACTTGGCTGTAGTGACCAGAGGGACCCCAGGATCACATCCCTGGCATCAAAAGGTTTTAAAAAGCCACAGGAGAGTCCTGACGCCCAACGGCCCAGCCCGAACTCTCACAATTGCCGCGGGAATTGTCTAGTTAGTTCGGGCTGGTGCAGCCAGGCCAACTCTCGGCACAGTGCACAGAGTGCACTAGCCGAGAGTTGGGCTGGCGAAGCCAGCCCAACTCTTAATCTTTCTCATATTTATTATTATATCTATCTATCTTCTTCCGTAAAAAGTTTGGCTCGCTTCTCCTCCTAGGGAAAAGGACAAACCCCCACAATAGTTATATCAAATCGACCGGCTCGGCCGGGAATCGTGTGGTATGACTTTTGGTGGCGATATTGGTTACTATGGCGACGTAGTCGCCATTTTTGTGCGAGATTTTGGCGCAATGCATTCCGGATGGGGAGTCTAGAGTGGTGATGTCATCGCTAGAGTGCAAAACACACAAAAAATTCCTCTGAAAAAAATGTTTCTAACTCGCAGCCGCGGCCACAGTTTTCACCGCACGTTAATAATTTTTACATCAAAACGTCGGCACGACCCTCCCGATCGCTCCAATGTCAGTAAAAAAGCGGAGAGTTGTATGGTTTTGGCGCTATGAGCCTCCAAGCGCAGCTTCGCGCTCCTGCTCTTCCTATCTCTCCCATTATAAATTTTCGCTGATTCACCCTGCATTTTTCTAAAACATTGAATTTCTAACCTGCTCCTGTGCGCACATTTTTCAAGCTACAGAAATAAAAAATACATCAACACGACCAGGAGACCCTCACCTCTCACACGATATGCTCATTTTGTTATCATGTTTCACGGTTTTTGAGTTATGAGCAGTTGTTCTGGGTCTATTTTAAATGAAACAGCCGTTTCTCCAGACACATTCAAAGCAGAGTTTGTCAGTTGGAATCGTTAACGATCTCTTCTACATCAAAGAGTTGCAGGTGTGTGAGTATCATAGCAACAGTCCCAGCAAATGCTGCATGACAGACAGAGCATTTTGGCTGTGGTTTTTCCTTAATACCTTTTGATATAAAGGTTGCAGGCTCACCAAACTTTGTGAGAGAAATAAAATTAAGGCTCTGCAATATTATAAGCTAAGTTCTGTCCACTACGGCGATGAATTCACTGTTTCAGAGCAAATTCATTCCCCATTTATTTCTATGGAGATAGTCTGCAGCACATTTGATTTGTGTTAACAGATACTGTAATTGATATCATAACCACCACAGAAAACACACAGCTTGGTGGCTGAGCTGTTTATTCCATCAGGCTGAAAGCTGATTGGCTGTTGGATTTCCCTTAATAACTTTGCATCTAAATGTCCGACACATACCAAACTTGGCAGTAATGATCAGAGGGACTGCAGAATCACATCCCTGGCATCAAAAGGTTTTAAAAAGCCACAGTAGAGTCCCGACGCCCAACGGCCCAGCCCGAACTCTCACAATTGCCGCGGGAATTGTCTAGTTAGTTCGGGCTGGTGCAGCCAGGCCAACTCTCGGCACAGTGCACAGAGTGCACTAGCCGAGAGTTGGGCTGGCGAAGCCAGCCCAACTCTTAATCTTTCTCATATTTATTATTAGTTCGGGCTGGTGCAGCCAGGCCAACTCTCGGCACAGTGCACAGAGTGCACTCGCCGAGAGTTGGGCTGGCGAAGCCAGCCCAACTCTTAATCTTTCTCATATTTATTATATCTATCTATCTATCTATCTTCTTCCGTAAAAAGTTTGGCTCGCTTCTCCTCCTAGGGAAAAGGACAAACCCCCACAATAGTTATATCAAATCGACCGGCTCGGCCGGGAATCGTGTGGTATGACTTTTGGTGGCGATATTGGTTACTATGGCGACGTAGTCGCCATTTTTGTGCGAGATTTTGGCGCAATGCATTCCGGATGGGGAGTCCAGAGTGGTGATGTCATCGCTAGAGTGCAAAACACACAAAAAATTCCTCTGAAAAAAAATTTTCTAACTCGCAGCCGCGGCCACAGTTTTCACCGCACGTTAATAATTTTTACATTAAAACGTCGGCACGACCCTCCCGATCGCTCCAATGTGAGTAAAAAAGCGGAGAGTTGTATGGTTTTGGCGCTATGAGCCTCCAAGCGCAGCTTCGCGCTCCTGCTCTTCCTATCACTCCCATTATAAATTTTCGCTGATTCACCCTGCATTTTTCTAAAACACTGAATTTCTAACCTGCTCCTGTGCGCACATCTTTCAAGCTACCGAAATAAAAAATACATCAACACGACCAGGAGACCCTCACCTCTCAGAGAATGTGCTTGTTTTGTTATCATGATTCACGGTTTTTGAGTTATGAGCAGTTGTTCGGGGTCTATTTTAAATGAAACAACCGTTTCTACACACACATTCAAAGCAGGTTTTGTCAGTTGGGACTTTGATGGCTCGTTTACATCAAAGAGCTTCACAGGTGTGTAGGTTGCCTAGCAACAGTCCCAGCTAATGCTGCATGACAGACAGAGCATTTTGGCTGTGGTTTTTCCTTAATAACTTTTGATATAAAGGTTGCAGGCTCACCAAACTTTGTGAGAGAAATAAAATTAAGGCTCTGCACTATTAAAAGCTAAGTTCTGTCCACTACAGCGATGTATTCACTGTTTCAGTGCAAATTCATTCCCCATTTATTTCTATGGAGATAGTCTGCAGCACATTTGATTTGTGTTAACAGATACTGTAATTGATATCATAGTCACCACAGAAACAACACAGCTGAGTAGATTACTCCATCAGGCTGAAAGCTGATTGGTTGCTGGTTTTTCCTTAATAACTTTAGATCTTAAGGTCCTATAATTACCAAACTGATGACCATGGTAACTCCAGCATTATGACAGACTGACAGCTGATTGGCTGTTGGATTTTTCTTAATAACTTTGCATCTAAATGTCCGACACATACCAAACTTGGCAGTAATGATCAGAGGGACTGCAGAATCACATCCCTGGCATCAAAATGTTTTAAAAAGCCACAGGAACGTCCCGATGCCCAGTCTGCAGCACATTTGATTTATGTTAACAGATACTGTAATTGATATCATAGTCACCACAGAAACCACACAGCTTGGTGGCTGAGCTGTTTATTCCATCAGGCTGAAAGCTGATTGGTTGCTGGTTTTTCCTTAATAACTTTGGATCTAAATGTCCGACACATACCAAACTTGGCAGTAATGATCAGAAAGACATCAGCATCCCACCTGTTGTGTTAAACTTCTGTATTAAGCCACAGTAGAGTCCCGACGCCCAACGGCCCAGCCCGAACTCTCACAATTGCCGCGGGAATTGTCTAGTTATTAGTTCGGGCTGGTGCAGCCAGGCCAACTCTCGGCACAGTGCACAGAGTGCACTCGCCGAGAGTTGGGCTGGCGAAGCCAGCCCAACTCTTAATCTTTCTCATATTTATTATATCTATCTATCTATCTATCTATCTTCTTCCGTAAAAAGTTTGGCTCGCTTCTCCTCCTAGGGAAAAGGACAAACCCCCACAATAGTTATATCAAATCGACCGGCTCGGCCGGGAATCGTGTGGTATGACTTTTGGTGGCGATATTGGTTACTATGGCGACGTAGTCGCCATTTTTGTGCGAGATTTTGGCGCAATGCATTCCGGATGGGGAGTCTAGAGTGGTGATGTCATCGCTAGAGTGCAAAACACACAAAAAATTCCTCTGAAAAAAAATTTTCTAACTCGCAGCCGCGGCCACAGTTTTCACCACACGTTAATAATTTTTACATCAAAACGTCGGCACGACCCTCCCGATCGCTCCAATGTGAGTAAAAAAGCGGAGAGTTGTATGGTTTTGGCGCTATGAGCCTCCAAGCGCAGCTTCGCGCTCCTGCTCTTCCTATCTCTCCCATTATAAATTTTCGCTGATTCACCCTGCATTTTTCTAAAACATTGAATTTCTAACCTGCTCCTGTGCGCACATTTTTCAAGCTACAGAAATAAAAAATACATCAACACGACCAGGAGACCCTCACCTCTCACACAATATGCTCATTTTGTTAACATGTTTCACGGTTTTTGAGTTATGAGCAGTTGTTCGGGGTCTATTTTAAATGAAACAGCCGTTTCTCCAGACACATTCAAAGCAGAGTTTGTCAGTTGGGACTTTGATGGCTCGTTTACATCAAAGAGCTTCACAGATGTGTAGGTCGCCGTAGCAACGGTCCACAGCTCCAGAATGAGAACATTTTGGCTGTGGTTTTTCCTTAATAACGTTTGATATAAAGGTTGTATCCTCACCAAACTTTGTGAGAGCAATACAATAAAAGCTCTGCACTATTATAAGCTAAGTTCTGTCCACTACGGCGATGTATTCACTGTTTCAGTGCAAATTCATTCCCCATTTATTTCTATGGAGATAGTCTGCAGCACATTTGATTTGTGTTAACAGATACTGTAATTGATATCATAATCACCACAGAAAACACACAGCTTGGTGGCTGAGCTGTTTATTCCATCAGGCTGAAAGCTGATTGGTTAGTGTTTTTTCCTTAATAACTATAGATCTTAAGGTCCTATAACTACCAAACTGATGACAATGGTAACTCCAGCATTATGACAGACTGACAGCTGATTGGCTGTTGGATTTTCTTTAATAACGTTGGATCTAAATGTCCGACACATACCAAACTTGGCAGTAATGACCAGAGCGACCCCAGGATCACATCTCTGGCATCAAAATGTTTTAAAAAGCCACAGGAACGTCCCGATGCCCAGTCTGCAGCACATTTGATTTGTGTTAACAGATACTGTAATTGATATCATAATCACCACAGAAACAACACAGCTTGGTGGCTGAGTAAATTACTCCATCAGGCTGAAAGCTGATTGGTTGCTGGTTTTTCCTTAATAACTTTGGATCTAAATGTCCGACACATACCAAACTTGGCAGTAATGATCAGAAAGACATCAGCATCCCACCTGTCGTGTTAAACTTCTGTATTAAGCCACAGTAGAGTCCCGACGCCCAACGGCCCAGCCCGAACTCTCACAATTGCCGCGGGAATTGTCTAGTATCTATCTATCTTCTTCCGTAAAAAGTTTGGCTCGCTTCTCCTCCTAGGGGAAAGGACAAACCCCCACAATAGTTATATCAAATCGACCGGCTCGGCCGGGAATCGTGTGGTATGACTTTTGGTGGCGATATTGGTTACTATGGCGACGTAGTCGCCATTTTTGTGCGAGATTTTGGCGCAATGCATTCCGGATGGGGAGTCTAGAGTGGTGATGTCATCGCTAGAGTGCAAAACACACAAAAAATTCCTCTGAAAAAAATGTTTCTAACTCGCAGCCGCGGCCACAGTTTTCACCGCACGTTAATAATTTTTACATCAAAACGTCGGCGCGACCCTCCCGATCGCTCCAATGTGAGTAAAAAAGCGGAGAGTTGTATGGTTTTGGCGCTATGAGCCTCCAAGCGCAGCTTCGCGCTCCTGCTCTTCCTATCTCTCACATTATAAATTTTCGCCGATTCACCCTGCATTTTTCTAAAACATTGAATTTCTAACCTGCTCCTGTGCGCACATTTTTCAAGCTACAGAAATAAAAAATACATCAACACGACCAGGAGACCCTCACCTCTCACACGATATGCTCATTTTGTTATCATGTTTCACGGTTTTTGAGTTATGAGCAGTTGTTCGGGGTCTATTTTAAATGAAACAGCCGTTTCTACACACACATTCAAAGCAGGTTTTGTCAGTTGGGACTTTGATGGCTCGTTTACATCAAAGAGCTTCACAGATGTGTAGGTTGCCTAGCAACGGTCCCAGATAATGCTGCATGACAGACAGAGCATTTTGGCTGTGGTTTTTCCTTAATAACTTTTGATATAAAGGTTGCAGGCTCACCAAACTTTGTGAGAGAAATAAAATTAAGGCTCTGCACTATTATAAGCTAAGTTCTGTCCACTACAACGATGTATTCACTGTTTCAGTGCAAATTCATTCCCCATTTATTTCTATGGAGATAGTCTGCAGCACATTTGATTTGTGTTAACAGATACTGTAATTGATATCATAACCACCACAGAAAACACACAGCTTGGTGGCTGAGCTGTTTATTCCATCAGGCTGAAAGCTGATTGGCTGTTGGATTTTCCTTAATAACTTTGGATCTAAATGTCCGACACATACCAAACTTGGCAGTAATGATCAGAGGGACCCCAGGATCACATCCCCTGGCATCAAAATGTTTTAAAAAGCCACAGGAACGTCCGGATGCCCAGTCTGCCGCACATTTGATTTGTGTTAACAGATACTGTAATTGATATCATAATCACCACAGAAACAACACAGCTTGGTGGCTGAGCTGTTTATTCCATCAGGCTGAAAGCTGATTGGTTGCTGTTTTTTCTTTAATAACTTTGGATCTTAAGGTCCTATAACTACCAAACTGATGACCATGGTAACTCCAGCAATATGACAAACTGACAGCTGATTGGCTGTTGGATTTTCCTTAATAACTTTGGATCTAAATGTCCGGCAAATACCAAACTTGGCAGTAATGATCAGAGGGACCGCAGGATCACATCCCTCGCATCAAAATGTTTTAAAAAGCCACAGGAACGTCCCGATGCCCAGTCTGCAGCACATTTGATGTGTGTTAACAGATACTGTAATTGATATCATAATCACCACAGAAACAACACAGCTTGGTGGCTGAGCTGTTTACTCCATCAGGCTGAAAGCTGATTGGTTGCTGTTTTTTCCTTAGTAACTTTGGATCTTAAGGTCCTATAATTACAGAACTGATGACCATGGTAACTCCAGCAATATGACAGACTGACAGCTGATTGGCTGTTGGATTTTCCTTAATAACTTTGGATCTAAATGTCTGACACATACCAAACTTGGCAGTAATGATCAGAAAGACATCAGCATCCCACCTGTTGTGTTAAACTTCTGTATTAAGCCACAGGAGAGTCCCGACGCCCAACGGCCCAGCCCGAACTCTCACAATTGCCGCGGGAATTGTCTAGTATCTATCTATCTTCTTCCGTAAAAAGTTTGGCTCGCTTCTCCTCCTAGGGGAAAGGACAAACCCCCACAATAGTTATATCAAATCGACCGGCTCGGCCGGGAATCGTGTGGTATGTCTTTTGGTGGCGATATTGGTTACTATGGCGACGTAGTCGCCATTTTTGTGCGAGATTTTGGCGCAATGCATTCCGGATGGGGAGTCTAGAGTGGTGATGTCATCGGCAGAGTGCGAAAGAACAAAAAATTCCTCTGAAAAAAAAATTTCTAACTCGCAGGCGCGACCACAGTTTTCACCGCACGTTAATAATTTTTACATCAAAACGTCGGCACGACCCTCCCGATCGCTCCAATGTGAGTAAAAAAGCGGAGAGTTGTATGGTTTTGGCGCTATGAGCCTCCAAGCGCAGCTTCGCGCTCCTGCTCTTCCTATCTCTCCCATTATAAATTTTCGCTGATTCACCCTGCATTTTTCTAAAACATTGAATTTCTAACCTGCTCCTGTGGGCACATTTTTCAAGCTACAGAAATAAAAAATACATCAACACGACCAGGAGACCCTCACCTCTCACACGATATGCTCATTTTGTTATCATGTTTCACGGTTTTTGAGTTATGAGCAGTTGTTCGGGGTCTATTTTAAATGAAACAGCCGTTTCTCCAGACACATTCAAAGCAGAGTTTGTCAGTTGGGACTTTGATGGCTCGTTTACATCAAAGAGCTTCACAGATGTGTAGGTCGCCGTAGCAACGGTCCACAGCTCCAGAATGAGAACATTTTGGCTGTGGTTTTTCCTTAATAACTTTTGATATAAAGGTTGTATCCTCACCAAACTTTGTGAGAGCAATACAATAAAAGCTCTGCACTATTATAAGCTAAGTTCTGTCCACTACGGCGATGTATTCACTGTTTCAGTGCAAATTCATTCCCCATTTATTTCTATGGAGATAGTCTGCAGCACATTTGATTTGTGTTAACAGATACTGTAATTGATATCATAATCACCACAGAAACAACACAGCTTGGTGGCTGAGCTGTTTATTCCATCAGGCTGAAAGCTGATTGGTTGCTGTTTTTTCTTTAATAACTTTGGATCTTAAGGTCCTATAACTACCAAACTGATGACCATGGTAACTCCAGCAATATGACAAACTGACAGCTGATTGGCTGTTGGAATTTCCTTAATAACTTTGGATCTAAATGTCCGACACATACCAAACTTGGCGGTAGTGACCAGAGGGACCCTAGGATCACATCCCTGGCATCAAAAGGTTTTAAAAAGCCACAGGAGAGTCCCGACGCCCAACGGCCCAGCCCGAACTCTCACAATTGCCGCGGGAATTGTCTAGTTATATCTATCTATCTTCTTCCGTAAAAAGTTTGGCTCGCTTCTCCTCCTAGGGAAAAGGACAAACCCCCACAATAGTTATATCAAATCGACCGGCTCGGCCGGGAATCGTGTGGTATGACTTTTGGTGGCGATATTGGTTACTATGGCGACGTAGTCGCCATTTTTGTGCGAGATTTTGGCGCAATGCATTCCGGATGGGGAGTCTAGAGTGGTGATGTCATCGCTAGAGTGCAAAACACACAAAAAATTCCTCTGAAAAAAAAATTTCTAACTCGCAGGCGCGACCACAGTTTTCACTGCACGTTAATAATTTTTACATCAAAACGTCGGCACGACCCTCCCGATCGCTCCAATGTGAGTAAAAAAGCGGAGAGTTGTATGGTTTTGGCGCTATGAGCCTCCAAGCGCAGCTTCGCGCTCCTGCTCTTCCTATCTCTCCCATTATAAATTTTCGCTGATTCACCCTGCATTTTTCTAAAACATTGAATTTCTAACCTGCTCCTGTGCGCACATTTTTCAAGCTACAGAAATAAAAAATACATCAACACGACCAGGAGACCCTCACCTCTCACACGATATGCTCATTTTGTTATCATGTTTCACGGTTTTTGAGTTATGAGCAGTTGTTCGGGGTCTATTTTAAATGAAACAGACGTTTCTCCACACACATTCAAAGCAGAGTTTGTCAGTTGGGACTTTGATGGCTCGTTTACATCAAAGAGCTTCACAGATGTGTAGGTCGCCGTAGCAACGGTCCACAGCTCCAGAATGAGAACATTTTGGCTGTTGGTTTTTTCTTAATAACTTTTGATATAAAGGTTGCAGGCTCACCAAACTTTGTGAGAGAAATAAAATTAAGGCTCTGCACTATTATAAGCTAAGTTCTGTCCACTACGGCGATGTATTCACTGTTTCAGTACAAATTCATTCCCCATTTATTTCTATGGAGATAGTCTGCAGCACATTTGATTTGTGTTAACAGATACTGTAATTGATATCATAATAACCACAGAAACAACACAGCTTGGTGGCTGAGCTGTTTATTCCATCAGGCCAAAAGCTGATTGGCTGTTGGATTTTCCTTAATAACTTTGGATCTAAATGTCCGACAAATACCAAACTTGGCAGTAATGATCAGAGAGACCTCAGGATCACATCCCTGGCATCAAATTTTTTTAAAAAGCCACAGGAACGTCCCGATGCCCAGTCTGCAGCACATTTGATATGTGTTAACACATACTGTAATTGATATCATAATCACCACAGAAACAACACAGCTGGGTGGCTGAGCTGTTTACTCCATCAGGCTGAAAGCTGATTGGTTGCTGGTTTTTCCTTAATAACTTTAGATCTTAAGGTCCTATAATTACCAAACTGATGACCATGGTAACTCCAGCATTATGACAGACTGACAGCTGATTGGCTGTTGGATTTTCCTTAATAACTTTGGATCTAAATGTCCGACACATACCAAACTTGGCAGTAATGATCAGAAATACATCAGCATCCCACCTGTGGTATTAGACTTCTGTATAAAGCCACAGGAGAGTCCCGACGCCCAACGGCCCAGCCCGAACTCTCACAATTGCCGCGGGAATTGTCTAGTTAGTTCGGGCTGGTGCAGCCAGGCCAACTCTCGGCACAGTGCACAGAGTGCACTCGCCGAGAGTTGGGCTGGCGAAGCCAGCCCAACTCTTAATCTTTCTCATATTTATTATATCTATCTATCTATCTTCTTCCGTAAAAAGTTTGGCTCGCTTCTCCTCCTAGGGGAAAGGACAAACCCCCACAATAGTTATATCAAATCGACCGGCTCGGCCGGGAATCGTGTGGTATGTCTTTTGGTGGCGATATTGGTTACTATGGCGACGTAGTCGCCATTTTTGTGCGAGATTTTGGCGCAATGCATTCCGGATGGGGAGTCCAGAGTGGTGATGTCATCAGTAGAGTGCAAAACACAAGAAAAATTCCTCTGAAAAAAAATTTCTAACTCGCAGCCGCGGCCACAGTTTTCACCGCACGTTAATAATTTTTACATCAAAACGTCGGCACGACCCTCCCGATCGCTCCAATGTGAGTAAAAAAGCGGAGAGTTGTATGGTTTTGGCGCTATGAGCCTCCAAGCGCAGCTTCGCGCTCCTGCTCTTCCTATCTCTCCCATTATAAATTTTCGCTGATTCACCCTGCATTTTTCTAAAACATTGAATTTCTAACCTGCTCCTGTGCGCACATTTTTCAAGCTACAGAAATAAAAAATACATCAACACGACCAGGAGACCCTCACCTCTCACACGATATGCTCATTTTGTTATCATGATTCACGGTTTCTGAGTTATGAGCAGTTGTTCGGGGTCTATTTTAAATGAAACAGCCGTTTCTCCACAAACATTCAAAGCAGAGTTTGTCAGTTGGGACTTTGATGGCTCGTTTACATCAAAGAGCTTCACAGATGTGTAGGTCGCCGTAGCAACGGTCCACAGCTCCAGAATGAGAACATTTTGGCTGTGGTTTTTCCTTAATAACTTTTGATATAAAGGTTGTATCCTCACCAAACTTTGTGAGAGCAATACAATAAAAGCTCTGCACTATTATAGGCTAAGTTCTGTCCACTACGGCGATGTATTCACTGTTTCAGTGCAAATTCATTCCCCATTTATTTCTATGGAGATAGTCTGCAGCACATTTGATTTGTGTTAACAGATACTGTAATTGATATCATAATCACCACAGAAACAACACAGCTTGGTGGGTGAGCTGTTTATTCCATCAGGCTGAAAGCTGATTGGTTGCTGGTTTTTCCTTAATAACTTTAGATCTTAAGGTTCTATAACTACCAAACTGAAGACCATGGTAACTCCAGCAATATGACACACTGACGGCTGATTGGCTGTTAGATTTTCCTTAATAACTTTGGATCTAAATGTCCGACAAATACCAAACTTGGCAGTAGTGACCAGAGGGACCACAGGATCACATTCCTAGCATCAAAATGTTTTAAAAAGCCACAGGAACGTCCCGATGCCCAGTCTGCAGCACATTTGATGTGTGTTAACAGATACTGTAATTGATATCATAATCACCACAGAAACAACACAGCTTGGTGGCTGAGTAAATTACTCCATTAGGTTGAAAGCTGATTGGTTGCTGGTTTTTCCTTAATAACTTTAGATCTTAAGGTACTATAATTACCAAACTGATGACCATGGTAACTCCAGCAATATGACAGCTGATTGGCTGTTGGATTTTCCTTAATAACTTTGGATCTAAATGTCGAACACATACCAACCTTGGCAGTAATGATCAGAGGGACCACAGGATCACATCCCTAGCATCAAAATGTTTTAAAAAGCCAAAGGAACGCCCGATGCCCTGTCTGCAGCACATTTGATTTATGTTAACAGATACTGTAATTGATATCATAATCACCACAGAAACAACACAGCTTGGTGGCTGAGTAAATGACTCCATCAGGCTGAAAGCTGATTGGTTGCTGGTTTTTCCTTAATAACTTTGGATCTAAATGTCCGACACATACCAAACTTGGCAGTAATGATCAGAAAGACATCAGCATCCCACCTGTTGTGTTAAACTTCTGTATTAAGCCACAGTAGAGTCCCGACGCCCAACGTCCCAGCCCGAACTCTCACAATTGCCGCGGGAATTGTCTAGTATCTATCTATCTTCTTCCGTAAAAAGTTTGGCTCGCTTCTCCTCCTAGGGAAAAGGACAAACCCCCACAATAGTTATATCAAATCGACCGGCTCGGCCGGGAATCGTGTGGTATGACTTTTGGTGGCGATATTGGTTACTATGGCGACGTAGTCGCCATTTTTGTGCGAGATTTTGGCGCAATGCATTCCGGATGGGGAGTCTAGAGTGGTGATGTCATCGCTAGAGTGCAAAACACACAAAAATTTCCTCTGAAAAAAAATTTCTAACTCGCAGCCGCGGCCACAGTTTTCACCGCACATTAATAATTTTTACATCAAAATGTCGGCACGACCCTCCCGATCGCTCCAATGTGAGTAAAAAAGTGGAGAGTTGTATGGTTTTGGCGCTATGAGCCTCCAAGCGCAGCTTCGCGCTCCTGCTCTTCCTATCTCTCCCATTATAAATTTTCGCTGATTCACCCTGCATTTTTCTAAAACATTGAATTTCTAACCTGCTCCTGTGCGCACATTTTTCAAGCTACAGAAATAAAAAATACATCAACACGACCAGGAGACCCTCACCTCTCACACGATATGCTCATTTTGTTATCATGTTTCACGGTTTTTGAGTTATGAGCAGTTGTTCGGGTTCTTTTTTAAATGAAACAGCCGTTTCTCCAGACACATTCAAAGCAGAGTTTGTCAGTTGGGACTTTGATGGCTCGTTTACATCAAAGAGCTTCACAGATGTGTAGGTCGCCGTAGCAACGGTCCACAGCTCCAGAATGAGAACATTTTGGCTGTGGTTTTTCCTTAATAACTTTTGATATAAAGGTTGCAGGCTCACCAAACTTTGTGAGAGAAATAAAATAAGGCTCTGCACTATTATAAGAGAAGTTCTGTCCACTACAGCGATGTATTCACTGTTTCAGTGCAAATTCATTCCCCATTTATTTCTATGGAGATAGTCTGCAGCACATTTGATTTGTGTTAACAGATACTGTAATTGATATCATAATCACCACAGAAACAACACAGCTTGGTGGCTGAGCTGTTTATTCCATCAGGCTGAAAGCTGATTGGTTAGTGGTTTTTCCTTAATAACTTTGGATCTAAATGTCCGACAAATACCAAACTTGGCAGTAATGATCAGAGAGACCTCAGGATCACATCCCTGGCATCAAAATGTTTTAAAAAGCCACAGGAACGTCCCGATGCCCAGTCTGCAGCACATTTGATGTGTGTTGACAGATACTGTAATTGATATCATAACCACCACAGAAAACACACAGCTTGGTGGCTGAGCTGTTTATTCCATCAGGCTGAAAGCTGATTGGTTAGTGGTTTTTCCTTAATAACTTTGGATCTAAATGTCCGACAAATACCAAACTTGGCAGTAATGATCAGAGAGACCTCAGGATCACATCCCTGGCATCAAATTTTTTTAAAAAGCCACAGGAACGTCCCGATGCCCAGTCTGCAGCACATTTGATGTGTGTTGACAGATACTGTAATTGATATCATAATCACCACAGAAACAACACAGCTTGGTGGCTGAGCTGTTTATTCCATCAGGCTGAAAGCTGATTGGTTAGTGGTTTTTCCTTAATAACTTCAGATCTTAAGGTTCTATAACTACCAAACTGATGACCATGGTAACTCCAGTAATATGACAGACTGACAGCTGATTGGCTGTTGGATTTTCCTTAATAACTTTTGATATAAAGGTTGCAGGCTCACCAAACTTTGTGAGAGAAATAAAATTAAGGCTTTGCACTATTATAAGCTAAGTTCTGTCCACTACGGCGATGTATTCACTGTTTCAGTGCAAATTCATTCCCCATTTATTTCTATGGAGATAGTCTGCCACAGGAACGTCCCGATGCCCAGTCTGCAGCACATTTGATGTGTGTTGACAGATACTGTAATTGATATCATAACCACCACAGAAAACACACAGCTTGGTGGCTGAGCTGTTTATTCCATCAGGCTGAAAGCTGATTGGTTAGTGGTTTTTCCTTAATAACTTTGGATCTAAATGTCCGACAAATACCAAACTTGGCAGTAATGATCAGAGAGACCTCAGGATCACATCCCTGGCATCAAATTTTTTTAAAAAGCCACAGGAACGTCCCGATGCCCAGTCTGCAGCACATTTGATGTGTGTTGACAGATACTGTAATTGATATCATAATCACCACAGAAACAACACAGCTTGGTGGCTGAGCTGTTTATTCCATCAGGCTGAAAGCTGATTGGTTAGTGGTTTTTCCTTAATAACTTCAGATCTTAAGGTTCTATAACTACCAAACTGATGACCATGGTAACTCCAGTAATATGACAGACTGACAGCTGATTGGCTGTTGGATTTTCCTTAATAACTTTTGATATAAAGGTTGCAGGCTCACCAAACTTTGTGAGAGAAATAAAATTAAGGCTTTGCACTATTATAAGCTAAGTTCTGTCCACTACGGCGATGTATTCACTGTTTCAGTGCAAATTCATTCCCCATTTATTTCTATGGAGATAGTCTGCAGCACATTTGATTTGTGTTAACAGATCCTGTAATTGATATCTTAATCACCACAGAAACAACACAGCTTGGTGGCTGAGCTGTTTATTCCATCAGGCTGAAAGCTGATTGGTTAGTGGTTTTTCCTTAATAACTTTGGATCTAAATGTCCGACAAATACCAAACTTGGCAGTAATGATCAGAGAGACCTCAGGATCACATCCCTGGCATCAAAATGTTTTAAAAAGCCACAGGAACGTCCCGATGCCCAGTCTGCAGCACATTTGATGTGTGTTGACAGATACTGTAATTGATATCATAACCACCACAGAAAACACACAGCTTGGTGGCTGAGCTGTTTATTCCATCAGGCTGAAAGCTGATTGGTTAGTGGTTTTTCCTTAATAACTTTGGATCTAAATGTCCGACAAATACCAAACTTGGCAGTAATGATCAGAGAGACCTCAGGATCACATCCCTGGCATCAAATTTTTTTAAAAAGCCACAGGAACGTCCCGATGCCCAGTCTGCAGCACATTTGATGTGTGTTGACAGATACTGTAATTGATATCATAATCACCACAGAAACAACACAGCTTGGTGGCTGAGCTGTTTATTCCATCAGGCTGAAAGCTGATTGGTTAGTGGTTTTTCCTTAATAACTTCAGATCTTAAGGTTCTATAACTACCAAACTGATGACCATGGTAACTCCAGTAATATGACAGACTGACAGCTGATTGGCTGTTGGATTTTCCTTAATAACTTTTGATATAAAGGTTGCAGGCTCACCAAACTTTGTGAGAGAAATAAAATTAAGGCTTTGCACTATTATAAGCTAAGTTCTGTCCACTACGGCGATGTATTCACTGTTTCAGTGCAAATTCATTCCCCATTTATTTCTATGGAGATAGTCTGCCACAGGAACGTCCCGATGCCCAGTCTGCAGCACATTTGATGTGTGTTGACAGATACTGTAATTGATATCATAACCACCACAGAAAACACACAGCTTGGTGGCTGAGCTGTTTATTCCATCAGGCTGAAAGCTGATTGGTTAGTGGTTTTTCCTTAATAACTATAGATCTTAAGGTCCTATAACTACCAAACTGATGACATTGGTAACTCCAGCATTATGACACACTGACAGCTGATTGGCTGTTGGATTTTCCTTAATAACTTTGGATCTAAATGTCCGACACATACCAAACTTGGCAGTAATGACCAGAGGGACCCCAGGATCACATCCCTAGCATCAAAATGTTTTAAAAAGCCACAGGAACGTCCCGATGCCCAGTCTGCAGCACATTTGATGTGTGTTAACAGATACTGTAATTGATATCATAATCACCACAGAAACAACACAGCTTGGTGGCTGAGTAAATTACTCCATCAGATTGAAAGCTGATTGGTTGCTGGTTTTTCCTTAATAACTTTAGATCTTAAGGTACTATAATTACCAAACTGATGACCATGGTAACTCCAGCAATATGACAGCTGATTGGCTGTTGGATTTTCCTTAATAACTTTGGATCTAAATGTCGAACACATACCAAACTTGGCAGTAATGACCAGAGGGACCCCAGAATCACATCTCTGGCATCAAAAGTTTTTAAAACGCCACAGTTGAGTCCCGACGCCCAACGGCCCAGCCCGAACTCTCACAATTGCCGCGGGAATTGTCTAGTATCTATCTATCTTCTTCCGTAAAAAGTTTGGCTCGCTTCTCCTCCTAGGGAAAAGGACAAACCCCCACAATAGTTATATCAAATCGACCGGCTCGGCCGGGAATCGTGTGGTATGTCTTTTGGTGGCGATATTGGTTACTATGGCGACGTAGTCGCCATTTTTGTGCGAGATTTTGGCGCAATGCATTCCGGATGGGGAGTCTAGAGTGGTGATGTCATCAGTAGAGTGCAAAACACACAAAAAATTCCTCTGAAAAAAAATTTTCTAACTCGCAGCCGCGGCCACAGTTTTCACCGCACATTAAGAATTTTTACATCAAAACGTCGGCACGACCCTCCCGATCGCTCCAATGTGAGTAAAAAAGCGGAGAGTTGTATGGTTTTGGCGCTATGAGCCTCCAAGCGCAGCTTCGCGCTCCTGCTCTTCCTATCTCTCCCATTATAAATTTTCGCTGATTCACCCTGCATTTTTCTAAAACATTGAATTTCTAACCTGCTCCTGTGCGCACATTTTTCAAGCTACAGAAATAAAAAATACATCAACACGACCAGGAGACCCTCACCTCTCACACGATATGCTCATTTTGTTATCATGTTTCACGGTTTTTGAGTTATGAGCAGTTGTTCGGGGTCTATTTTAAATGAAACAGCCGTTTCTCCAGACACATTCAAAGCAGAGTTTGTCAGTTGGGACTTTGATGGCTCGTTTACATCAAAGAGCTTCACAGATGTGTAGGTCGCCGTAGCAACGGTCCACAGCTCCAGAATGAGAACATTTTGGCTGTGGTTTTTCCTTAATAACTTTTGATATAAAGGTTGTATCCTCACCAAACATTGTGAGAGCAATACAATAAAAGCTCTGCACTATTATAAGCTAAGTTCTGTCCACTACGGCGATGTATTCACTGTTTCAGTGCAAATTCATTCCCCATTTATTTCTATGGGGATAGTCTGCAGCACATTTGATTTGTGTTAACAGATACTGTAATTGATATCATAATCACCACAGAAACAACACAGCTTGGTGGCTGAGTAAATTACTCCATCAGGCTGAAAGCTGATTGGTTGCTGGTTTTTCCTTAGTAACTTTGGATCTTAAGGTCCTATAATTACAGAACTGATGACCATGGTAACTCCAGCAATATGACACACTGACGGCTGATTGGCTGTTGGATTTTCCTTAATAACTTTGGATCTAAATGTCCGACAAATACCAAACTTGGCAGTAATGATCAGAGGGACCCCAGGATCACATCCCCTGGCATCAAAATGTTTTAAAAAGCCACAGGAACGTCCGGATGCCCAGTCTGCCGCACATTTGATTTGTGTTAACAGATACTGTAATTGATATCATAATCACCACAGAAACAACACAGCTTGGTGGCTGAGCTGTTTATTCCATCAGGCTGAAAGCTGATTGGTTGCTGTTTTTTCTTTAATAACTTTGGATCTTAGGCAAGGCAAGGCAAGGCAAGTTTATTTGTAGAGCACAATTCATACACAGGGCAATTCAAAGTGCTTTACAGTTACACAAAATCACAAAAGGAGAGCAAAACATACATAAAATCATAAAACATAGAATTCATCATTAATTTAAAAAAAGAGTGAAGAGTGTAGATAAGATACAACATCTTAAGGTCCTATAACTACCAAACTGATGACCATGGTAACTCCAGCAATATGACAAACTGACAGCTGATTGGCTGTTGGAATTTCCTTAATAACTTTGGATCTAAATGTCCGACACATACCAAACTTGGCGGTAGTGACCAGAGGGACCCCAGGATCACATCCCTGGCATCAAAAGGTTTTAAAAAGCGACAGGAGAGTCCCGACGCCCAACGGCCCAGCCCGAACTCTCACAATTGCCGCGGGAATTGTCTAGTTAGTTCGGGCTGGTGCAGCCAGGCCAACTCTCGGCACAGTGCACAGAGTGCACTCGCCGAGAGTTGGGCTGGCAAAGCCAGCCCAACTCTTAATCTTTCTCATATTTATTATTATATCTATCTATCTATCTATCTATCTATCTATCTTCTTCCGTAAAAAGTTTGGCTCGCTTCTCCTCCTAGGGAAAAGGACAAACCCCCACAATAGTTATATCAAATCGACCGGCTCGGCCGGGAATCGTGTGGTATGTCTTTTGGTGGCGATATTGGTTACTATGGCGACGTAGTCGCCATTTTTGTGCGAGATTTTGGCGCAATGCATTCCGGATGGGGAGTCCAGAGTGGTGATGTCATCGGCAGAGTGCAAAAGGACAAAAAATTCCTTTGAAAAAAAAATGTCTAACTCGCAGCCGTGGCCACAGTTTTCACCGCACATTAATAATTTTTACATCAAAACGTCGGCACGACCCTCCCGATCGCTCCAATGTGAGTAAAAAAGCGGAGAGTTGTATGGTTTTGACGCTATGAGCCTCCAAGCGCAGCTTCGCGCTCCTGCTCTTCCTATCTCTCCCATTATAAATTTTCGCCGATTCACCCTGCATTTTTCTAAAACATTGAATTTCTAACCTGCTCCTGTGCGCACATTTTTCAAGCTACAGAAATAAAAAATACATCAACACGACCAGGAGACCCTCACCTCTCAGAGAATGTGCTTGTTTTGTTATCATGATTCACGGTTTTTGAGTTATGAGCAGTTGTTCGGGGTCTATTTTAAATGAAACAGCCGTTTCTACACACACATTCAAAGCAGGTTTTGTCAGTTGGGACTTTGATGGCTCGTTTACATCAAAGAGCTTCACAGATGTGTAGGTTGCCTAGCAACGGTCCCAGATAATGCTGCATGACAGACAGAGCATTTTGGCTGTGGTTTTTCCTTAATAACTTTTGATATAAAGGTTGCAGGCTCACCAAACTTTGTGAGAGAAATAAAATTAAGGCTCTGCACTATTATAAGCTAAGTTCTGTCCACTACAGCGATGTATTCACTGTTTCAGTGCAAATTCATTCCCCATTTATTTCTATGGAGATAGTCTGCAGCACATTTGATTTGTGTTAACAGATACTGTAATTGATATCATAACCACCACAGAAAACACACAGCTTGGTGGCTGAGCTGTTTATTCCATCAGGCTGAAAGCTGATTGGCTGTTGGATTTTCCTTAATAACTTTGGATCTAAATGTCCGACACATACCAAACTTGGCAGTAATGACCAGAGGGACCCCGGGATCACATCTCTGGCATCAAAATGTTTTAAAAAGCCACAGGAACGTCCCGATGCCCAGTCTGCAGCACATTTGATTTGTGTTAACAGATACTGTAATTGATATCATAATCACCACAGAAACAACACAGCTTGGTGGCTGAGTAAATTACTCCATCAGGCTGAAAGCTGATTGGTTGCTGGTTTTTCCTTAATAACTTTGGATCTAAATGTCCGACACATACCAAACTTGGCAGTAATGATCAGAAAGACATCAGCATCCCACCTGTTGTGTTAAACTTCTGTATTAAGCCACAGTAGAGTCCCGACGCCCAACGGCCCAGCCCGAACTCTCACAATTGCCGCGGGAATTGTCTAGTTAGTTCGGGCTGGTGCAGCCAGGCCAACTCTCGGCACAGTGCACAGAGTGCACTCGCCGAGAGTTGGGCTGGCGAAGCCAGCCCAACTCTTAATCTTTCTCATATTTATTATATCTATCTATCTATCTTCTTCCGTAAAAAGTTTGGCTCGCTTCTCCTCCTAGGGGAAAGGACAAACCCCCACAATAGTTATATCAAATCGACCGGCTCGGCCGGGAATCGTGTGGTATGACTTTTGGTGGCGATATTGGTTACTATGGCGACGTAGTCGCCATTTTTGTGCGAGATTTTGGCGCAATGCATTCCGGATGGGGAGTCTAGAGTGGTGATGTCATCGGCAGAGTGCAAAAGAACAAAAAATTCCTTTGAAAAAAAAATTTCTAACTCGCAGCCGCGGCCACAGTTTTCACCGCACGTTAATAATTTTTACATCAAAACGTCGGCACGACCCTCCCGATCGCTCCAATGTGAGTAAAAAAGCGGAGAGTTGTATGGTTTTGGCGCTATGAGCCTCCAAGCGCAGCTTCGCGCTCCTGCTCTTCCTATCTCTCCCATTATAAATTTTCGCTGATTCACCCTGCATTTTTCTAAAACATTGAATTTCTAACCTGCTCCTGTGCGCACATTTTTCAAGCTACAGAAATAAAAAATACATCAACACGACCAGGAGACCCTCACCTCTCACACCATATGCTCATTTTGTTATCATGTTTCACGGTTTTTGAGTTATGAGCAGTTGTTCGGGGTCTATTTTAAATGAAACAGCCGTTTCTCCAGACACATTCAAAGCAGAGTTTGTCAGTTAGGACTTTGATGGCTCGTTTACATCAAAGAGCTTCACAGATGTGTAGGTCGCCGTAGCAACGGTCCACAGCTCCAGAATGAGAACATTTTGGCTGTGGTTTTTCCTTAATAACTTTTGATATAAAGGTTGTATCCTCACCAAACTTTGTGAGAGCAATACAATAAAAGCTCTGCACTATTATAAGCTAAGTTCTGTCCACTACGGCGATGTATTCACTGTTTCAGTGCAAATTCATTCCCCATTTATTTTTATGGAGATAGTCTGCAGCACATTTGATTTGTGTTAACAGATACTGTAATTGATATCATAATCACCACAGAAACAACACAGCTTGGTGGCTGAGTAAATGACTCCATCAGGCTGAAAGCTGATTGGTTGCTGGGTTTTTCCTTAATAACTTTGGATCTAAATGTCCGACAAATACCAAACTTGGCAGTAATGATCAGAGGGACCCCAGGATCACATCCCCTGGCATCAAAATGTTTTAAAAAGCCACAGGAACGTCCGGATGCCCAGTCTGCCGCACATTTGATTTGTGTTAACAGATACTGTAATTGATATCATAATCACCACAGAAACAACACAGCTTGGTGGCTGAGCTGTTTATTCCATCAGGCTGAAAGCTGATTGGTTGCTGTTTTTTCTTTAATAACTTTGGATCTTAAGGTCCTATAACTACCAAACTGATAACCATGGTAACTCCAGCAATATGACAAACTGACAGCCTGATGGAATAAACAGCTCAGCCACCAGCTTTCAGCCTAATTACTCCATCAGGATGAAAGCTGATTGGTTAGTGGTTTTTCCTTAATAACTTTAGATCTTAAGGTCCTATAACTACCAAACTGATGACCATGGTAACTCCAGCATTATGACAGACTGACAGCTGATTGGCTGTTGGATTTTCCTTAATAACTTTGGATCTAAATGTCCGACACATACCAAACTTGGCGGTAGAGACCAGAGGGACCCCAGGATCACATCTCTGGCATCAAAAGTTTTTAAAAGGCCACAGTTGAGTCCCGACGGCCAACGGCCCAGCCCGAACTCTCACAATTGCCGCGGGAATTGTCTAGTTAGTTCGGGCTGGTGCAGCCAGGCCAACTCTCGGCACAGTGCACAGAGTGCACTCGCCGAGAGTTGGGCTGGCGAAGCCAGCCCAACTCTTAATCTTTCTCATATTTATTAGTTCGGGCTGGTGCAGCCAGGCCAACTCTCGGCACAGTGCACAGAGTGCACTCGCCGAGAGTTGGGCTGGCGAAGCCAGCCCAACTCTTAATCTTTCTCATATTTATTATATCTATCTATCTATCTATCTATCTTCTTCCGTAAAAAGTTTGGCTCGCTTCTCCTCCTAGGGGAAAGGACAAACCCCCACAATAGTTATATCAAATCGACCGGCTCGGCCGGGAATCGTGTGGTATGTCTTTTGGTGGCGATATTGGTTACTATGGCGACGTAGTCGCCATTTTTGTGCGAGATTTTGGTGCAATGCATTCCGGATGGGGAGTCTAGAGTGGTGATGTCATCAGTAGAGTGCAAAAGTACAAAAAATTCCTTTGAAAAAAATTTTTCTAACTCGCAGCCGCGGCCACAGTTTTCACCGCACGTTAATAATTTTTACATCAAAACGTCGGCACGACCCTCCCGATCGCTCCAATGTGAGTAAAAAAGCGGAGAGTTGTATGGTTTTGGCGCTATGAGCCTCCAAGCGCAGCTTCGCGCTCCTGCTCTTCCTATCTCTCCCATTATAAATTTTCGCTGATTCACCCTGCATTTTTCTAAAACATTGAATTTCTAACCTGCTCCTGTGCGCACATTTTTCAAGCTACAGAAATAAAAAATACATCAACACGACCAGGAGACCCTCACCTCTCAGAGAATGTGCTTGTTTTGTTATCATGATTCACGGTTTTTGAGTTATGAGCAGTTGTTCGGGGTCTATTTTAAATGAAACAGCCGTTTCTCCAGACACCTTCAAAGCAGAGTTTGTCAGTTGGGACTTTGATGGCTCGTTTACATCAAAGAGCTTCACAGATGTGTAGGTCACCGTAGCAACGGTCCACAGCTCCAGAATGAGAACATTTTGGCTGTTGGTTTTTCCTTAATAACTTTTGATATAAAGGTTGCAGGCTCACCAAACTTTGTGAGAGCAATACAATAAAAGCTCTGCACTATTATAAGCTAAGTTCTGTCCACTACGGCGATGTATTCACTGTTTCAGTGCAAATTCATTCCCCATTTATTTCTATGGAGATAGTCTGCAGCACATTTGATTTGTGTTAACAGATACTGTAATTGATATCATAATCACCACAGAAACAACACAGCTTGGTGGGTGAGCTGTTTATTCCATCAGGCTGAGAGCTGATTGGTTAGTGGTTTTTCCTTAATAACTATAGATCTTAAGGTCCTATAACTACCAAACTGATGACAATGGTAACTCCGGCATTATGACAGACTGACAGCTGATTGGCTGTTGGATTTTCCTTAATAACTTTGGATCTAAATGTCCAACACATACCAAACTTGGCAGTAATGACCAGAGGGACCCCAGGATCACATCTCTGGCATCAAAATGTTTTAAAAAGCCACAGGAACGTCCCGATGCCCAGTATGCAGCACATTTGATTTGTGTTAACAGATACTGTAATTGATATCATAATCACCACAGAAACAACACAGATTGGTGGCTGATTAAATGACTCCATCAGGCTGAAAGCTGATTGGTTTCTGGTTTTTCCTTAATAACTTTAGATCTTAAGGTCCTATAATTACCAAACTGATGACCATGGTAACTCCAGCATTATGACAGACTGACAGCTGATTGGCTGTTGGATTTTTCTTAATAACTTTGCATCTAAATGTCCGACACATACCAAACTTGGCAGTAATGATCAGAGGGACTGCAGAATCACATCCCTGGCATCAAAACGTTTTAAAAAGCCACAGGAACGTCCCGATGCCCAGTCTGCAGCACATTTGATTAATGTTAATAGATACTGTAATTGATATCATAGTCACCACAGAAACCACACAGCTTGGTGGCTGAGCTGTTTATTCCATCAGGCTGAAAGCTGATTGGTTGCTGGTTTTTCCTTAATAACTTTGGATCTAAATGTCCAACACATACCAAACTTGGCAGTAATGATCAGAAAGACATCAGCATCCCACCTGTCGTGTTAAACTTCTGTATTAAGCCACAGTAGAGTCCCGACGCCCAACGGCCCAGCCCGAACTCTCACAATTGCCGCGGGAATTGTCTAGTTATTATATCTATCTATCTATCTTCTTCCGTAAAAAGTTTGGCTCGCTTCTCCTCCTAGGGGAAAGGACAAACCCCCACAATAGTTATATCAAATCGACCGGCTCGGCCGGGAATCGTGTGGTATGTCTTTTGGTGGCGATATTGGTTACTATGGCGACGTAGTCGCCATTTTTGTGCGAGATTTTGGCGCAATGCATTCCGGATGGGGAGTCTAGAGTGGTGATGTCATCGGTAGAGTGCAAAACACACAAAAAATTCCTTTGAAAAAAAATGTTCTAACTCGCAGCCGCGGCCACAGTTTTCACCGCACGTTAATAATTTTTACATCAAAACGTCGGCACGACCCTCCCGATCGCTCCAATGTGAGTAAAAAAGCGGAGAGTTGTACGGTTTTGGCGCTATGAGCCTCCAAGCGCAGCTTCGCGCTCCTGCTCTTCCTATCTCTCCCATTATAAATTTTCGCTGATTCACCCTGCATTTTTCTAAAACATTGAATTTCTAACCTGCTCCTGTGCGCACATTTTTCAAGCTACAGAAATAAGAAATACATCAACACGACCAGGAGACCCTCACCTCTCACACGATATGCTCATTTTGTTATCATGTTTCACGGTTTTTGAGTTATGAGCAGTTGTTCGGGGTCTATTTTAAATGAAACAGCCGTTTCTCCAGACACATTCAAAGCAGAGTTTGTCAGTTGGGACTTTGATGGCTCGTTTACATCAAAGAGCTTCACAGATGTGTAGGTCGCCGTAGCAATGGTCCACAGCTCCAGAATGAGAACATTTTGGCTGTGGTTTTTCCTTAATAACTTTTGATATAAAGGTTGTATCCTCACCAAACTTTGTGAGAGCAATACAATAAAAGCTCTGCACTATTATAAGCTAAGTTCTGTCCACTACGGCGATGTATTCACTGTTTCAGTGCAAATTCATTCCCCATTTATTTCTATGGAGATAGTCTGCAGCACATTTGATTTGTGTTAACAGATACTGTAATTGATATCATAATCACCACAGAAACAACACAGCTTGGTGGCTGAGTAAATTACTCCATCAGGCTGAAAGCTGATTGGTTGCTGGTTTTTCCTTAATAACTTTGGATCTAAATGTCCGACAAATACCAAACTTGGCAGTAATGATCAGAGGGACCCCAGGATCACATCCCCTGGCATCAAAATGTTTTAAAAAGCCACAGGAACGTCCGGATGCCCAGTCTGCCGCACATTTGATTTGTGTTAACAGATACTGTAATTGATATCATAATCACCACAGAAACAACACAGCTTGGTGGCTGAGCTGTTTATTCCATCAGGCTGAAAGCTGATTGGTTGCTGTTTTTTCTTTAATAACTTTGGATCTTAAGGTCCTATAACTACCAAACTGATGACCATGGTAACTCCAGCAATATGACAAACTGACAGCTGATTGGCTGTTGGAATTTCCTTAATAACTTTGGATCTAAATGTCCGACACATACCAAACTTGGCGGTAGTGACCAGAGGGACCCCAGGATCACATCCCTGGCATCAAAAGGTTTTATAAAGCCACAGGAGAGTCCCGACGCCCAACGGCCCAGCCCGAACTCTCACAATTGCCGCGGGAATTGTCTAGTTAGTTCGGGCTGGTGCAGCCAGGCCAACTCTCGGCACAGTGCACAGAGTGCACTCGCCGAGAGTTGGGCTGGCGAAGCCAGCCCAACTCTTAATCTTTCTCATATTTATTATTAGTTCGGGCTGGTGCAGCCAGGCCAACTCTCGGCACAGTGCACAGAGTGCACTAGCCGAGAGTTGGGCTGGCGAAGCCAGCCCAACTCTTAATCTTTCTCATATTTATTATTATATCTATCTATCTTCTTCCGTAAAAAGTTTGGCTCGCTTCTCCTCCTAGGGAAAAGGACAAACCCCCACAATAGTTATATCAAATCGACCGGCTCGGCCGGGAATCGTGTGGTATGACTTTTGGTGGCGATATTGGTTACTATGGCGACGTAGTCGCCATTTTTGTGCGAGATTTTGGCGCAATGCATTCCGGATGGGGAGTCTAGAGTGGTGATGTCATCGCTAGAGTGCAAAACACACAAAAAATTCCTCTGAAAAAAAATTTTCTAACTTGCAGCCGCGGCCACAGTTTTCACCGCACGTTAATAATTTTTACATCGAAACGTCGGCACGACCCTCCCGATCGCTCCAATGTGAGTAAAAAAGCGGAGAGTTGTATGGTTTTGGCGCTATGAGCCTCCAAGCGCAGCTTCGCGCTCCTGCTCTTCCTATCTCTCCCATTATAAATTTTCGCTGATTCACCCTGCATTTTTCTAAAACATTGAATTTCTAACCTGCTCCTGTGCGCACATTTTTCAAGCTACAGAAATAAAAAATACATCAACACGACCAGGAGACCCCCACCTCTCACACGATATGCTCATTTTGTTATCATGATTCACGCTTTCTGAGTTATGAGCAGTTGTTCGGGGTCTATTTTAAATGAAACAGCCGTTTCTCCACACACATTCAAAGCAGACTTTGTCAGTTGGGACTTTGATGGCTCGTTTACATCAAAGAGCTTCACAGATGTGTAGGTTGCCTAGCAACGGTCCCAGATAATGCTGCATGACAGACAGAGTATTTTGGCTGTGGTTTTTCCTTAATAACTTTTGATATAAAGGTTGCAGGCTCACCAAACTTTGTGAGAGAAATAAAATTAAGGCTCTGCACTATTATAAGCTAAGTTCTGTCCACTACAGCGATGTCTTCACTGTTTCAGTGCAAATTCATTCCCCATTTATTTCTATGGAGGTAGTCTGCAGCACATTTGATTTGTGTTAACAGATACTGTAATTGATATCATAATCACCACAGAAACAACACAGCTGGGTGGCTGAGTAAATTACTCCATCGGGCTGAAAGCTGATTGGCTGCTGAGTGTTCCTTAATAACTTTGGATCTTAATGTCCTATAACTACCAAACTGATGACCATGGTAACTCTAGCAATATGACACACTGACAGCTGATTGGCTGTTGGATTTTCCTTAATAACTTTGGATCTAAATGTCCGACAAATACCAAACTTGGCAGTAGTGACCAGAGGGACCACAGGATCACATCACTAGCATCAAAATGTTTTAAAAAGCCACAGGAACGTCCCGATGCCCAGTCTGCAGCACATTTGATGTGTGTTAACAGATACTGTAATTGATATCATAATCACCACAGAAACAACACAGCGTGGTGGCTGAGTAAATTCCTCCATCAGGCTGAAAGCTGATTCGTTGTTGGTTTTTCCTTAATAACTTTGGATCTAAATGTCCGACACATACCAAACTTGGCAGTAATGATCAGAAAGACATCAGCATCCCACCTGTTGTGTTAAACTTCTGTATTAAGCCACAGTAGAGTCCCGACGCCCAACGTCCCAGCCCGAACTCTCACAATTGCCGCGGGAATTGTCTAGTTAGTTCGGGCTGGTGCTGCCAGGCCAACTCTCGGCACAGTGCACAGAGTGCACTCGCCGAGAGTTGGGCTGGCGAAGCCAGCCCAACTCTTAATCTTTCTCATATTTATTATATCTATCTATCTATCTATCTTCTTCCGTAAAAAGTTTGGCTCGCTTCTCCTCCTAGGGAAAAGGACAAACCCCCACAATAGTTATATCAAATCGACCGGCTCGGCCGGGAATCGTGTGGTATGTCTTTTGGTGGCGATATTGGTTACTATGGCGACGTAGTCGCCATTTTTGTGCGAGATTTTGGCGCAATGCATTCCGGATGGGGAGTCCAGAGTGGTGATGTCATCGCTAGAGTGCAAAACACACAAAAAATTCCTCTGAAAAAAAATTTTCTAACTCGCAGCCGCGGCCACAGTTTTCACCGCACGTTAATAATTTTTACATCAAAACGTCGGCACGACCCTCCCGATCGCTCCAATGTGAGTAAAAAAGCGGAGAGTTGTATGGTTTTGGCGCTATGAGCCTCCAAGCGCAGCTTCGCGCTCCTGCTCTTCCTATCTCTCCCATTATAAATTTTCGCTGATTCACCCTGCATTTTTCTAAAACACTGAATTTCTAACCTGCTCCTGTGCGCACATCTTTCAAGCTACCGAAATAAAAAATACATCAACACGACCAGGAGACCCTCACCTCTCAGAGAATGTGCTTGTTTTGTTATCATGATTCACGGTTTTTGAGTTATGAGCAGTTGTTCGGGGTCTATTTTAAATGAAACAGCCGTTTCTACACACACATTCAAAGCAGGTTTTGTCAGTTGGGACTTTGATGGCTCGTTTACATCAAAGAGCTTCACAGGTGTGTAGGTTGCCTAGCAACAGTCCCAGCTAATGCTGCATGACAGACAGAGCATTTTGGCTGTGGTTTTTCCTTAATAACTTTTGATATAAAGGTTGTATCCTCACCAAACTTTGTGAGAGCAATACAATAAAAGCTCTGCACTATTATAAGCTAAGTTCTGTCCACTACGGCGATGTATTCACTGTTTCAGTGCAAATTCATTCCCCATTTATTTCTATGGAGATAGTCTGCAGCACATTTGATTTGTGTTAACAGATACTGTAATTGATATCATAATCACCACAGAAACAACACAGCTTGGTGGCTGAGTAAATTACTCCATCAGGCTGAAAGCTGATTGGTTGCTGGTTTTTCCTTAATAACTTTAGATCTTAAGGTCCTATAATTACCAAACTGATGACCATGGTAACTCCAGCAATATGACACACTGACGGCTGATTGGCTGTTGGATTTTCCTTAATAACTTTGGATCTAAATGTCCCAAAAATACCAAACTTGGCAGTAATGATCAGAGCGACCGCAGGATCACATCCCTGGCATCATAATGTTTTAAAAAGCCACAGGAACGTCCCGATGCCCAGTCTGCAGCAGATTTGATTTGTGTTAACAGATACTGTAATTGATATCATAATCACCACAGAAACAACACAGCTTGGTGGCTGAGTGAATTACTCCATCAGGCTGAAAGCTGATTGGTTGCTGGTTTTTCCTTAATAACTTTGGATGTAAATGTCCGACACATACCAAACTTGGCAGTAATGATCAGAAAGACATCAGCATCCCACCTGTCATGTTAAACTTCTGTATTAAGCCACAGTAGAGTCCCGACGCCCAACGGCCCAGCCCGAACTCTCACAATTGCCGCGGGAATTGTCTAGTATCTATCTATCTTCTTCCGTAAAAAGTTTGGCTCGCTTCTCCTCCTAGGGAAAAGGACAAACCCCCACAATAGTTATATCAAATCGACCGGCTCGGCCGGGAATCGTGTGGTATGACTTTTGGTGGCGATATCAGTTACTATGGCGACGTAGTCGCCATTTTTGTGCGAGATTTTGGCGCAATGCATTCCGGATGGGGAGTCTAGAGTGGTGATGTCATCGCTAGAGTGCTAAACACACAAAAAATTCCTCTGAAAAAAAATTTTCTAACTCGCAGCCGCGGCCACAGTTTTCACCGCACGTTAATATTTTTTACATCAAAACGTCGGCACGACCCTCCCGATCGCTCCAATGTGAGTAAAAAAGCGGAGAGTTGTATGGTTTTGGCGCTATGAGCCTCCAAGCGCAGCTTCGCGCTCCTGCTCTTCCTATCTCTCCCATTATAAATTTTCGCTGATTCACCCTGCATTTTTCTAAAACATTGAATTTCTAACCTGCTCCTGTGCGCACATTTTTCAAGCTACAGAAATAAAAAATACATCAACACGACCAGGAGACCCTCACCTCTCACACGATATGCTCATTTTGTTATCATGTTTCACGGTTTTTGAGTTATGAGCAGTTGTTCTGGGTCTATTTTAAATGAAACAGCCGTTTCTCCACACACATTCAAAGCAGACTTTGTCAGTTGGGACTTTGATGGCTCGTTTACATCAAAGAGCTTCACAGATGTGTAGGTCGCCGTAGCAACGGTCCACAGCTCCAGAATGAGAACATTTTGGCTGTGGTTTTTCATTAATAACTTTTGATATAAAGGTTGTATCCTCACCAAACTTTGTGAGAGCAATACAATAAAAGCTCTGCACTATTATAAGCTAAGTTCTGTCCACTACGGCGATGTATTCACTGTTTCAGTGCAAATTCATTCCCCATTTATTTCTATGGAGATAGTCTGCAGCACATTTGATTTGTGTTAACAGATACTGTAATTGATATCATAACCACCACAGAAAACACACAGCTTGGTGGCTGATTAAATGACTCCATCAGGCTGAAAGCTGATTGGTTTCTGGTTTTTCCTTAATAACTTTAGATCTTAAGGTCCTATAATTACCAAACTGATGACCATGGTAACTCCAGCATTATGACAGACTGACAGCTGATTGGCTGTTGGATTTTCCTTAATAACTTTGGATCTAAATGTCCGACACATACCAAACTTGGCAGTAATGAGCAGAGGAACCCCGGGATCACATCTCTGGCATCAAAATGTTTTAAAAAGCCACAGGAACGTCCCGATGCCCAGTCTGCAGCACATTTGATTTTTGTTAACAGATACTGTAATTGATATCATAATCACCACAGAAACAACACAGCTTGGTGGCTGAGTAAATTCATCCATCAGGGTGAAAGCTGATTGGTTGCTGTTTTTTCCTTAATAACTTTGGATCTAAATGTCCGACACATACCAAACTTGGCAGTAATGATCAGAAAGACATCAGCATCCCACCTGTTGTGTTAAACTTCTGTATTAAGCCACAGGAGAGTCCCGACGGCCAACGGCCCAGCCCGAACTCTCACAATTGCCGCGGGAATTGTCTAGTTAGTTCGGGCTGGTGCAGCCAGGCCAACTCTCGGCACAGTGCACAGAGTGCACTCGCCGAGAGTTGGGCTGGCGAAGCCAGCCCAACTCTTAATCTTTCTCATATTTATTATTATATCTATCTATCTTCTTCCGTAAAAAGTTTGGCTCGCTTCTCCTCCTAGGGAAAAGGACAAACCCCCACAATAGTTATATCAAATCGACCGGCTCGGCCGGGAATCGTGTGGTATGACTTTTGGTGGCGATATTGGTTACTATGGCGACGTAGTCGCCATTTTTGTGCGAGATTTTGGCGCAATGCATTCCGGATGGGGAGTCTAGAGTGGTGATGTCATCGCTAGAGTGTAAAACACACAAAAAATTCCTCTGAAAAAAAAATTTCTAACTCGCAGCCGCGGCCACAGTTTTCACCGCACGTTAATCATTTTTACATCAAAACGTCGGCACGACCCTCCCGATCGCTCCAATGTGAGTAAAAAAGCCGAGAGTTGTATGGTTTTGGCGCTATGAGCCTCCAAGCGCAGCTTCGCGCTCCTGCTCTTCCTATCTCTCCCATTATAAATTTTCGCTGATTCACCCTGCATTTTTCTAAAACATTGAATTTCTAACCTGCTCCTGTGCGCACATTTTTCAACCTACAGAAATAAAAAATACATCAACACGACCAGGAGACCCTCACCTCTCACACGATATGCTCATTTTGTTATCATGTTTCACGGTTTTTGAGTTATGAGCAGTTGTTCGGGGTCTATTTTAAATGAAACAGCCGTTTCTCCACACACATTCAAAGCAGAGTTTGTCAGTTGGGACTTTGATGGCTCGTTTACATCAAAGAGCTTCACAGATGTGTAGGTCGCCGTGGCAACGGTCCACAGCTCCAGAATGAGAACATTTTGGCTGTGGTTTTTCCTTAATAACTTTTGATGTAAAGGTTGTATACTCAACAAACTTTGTGAGAGCAATACAATAAAAGCTTTGCACTATTATAAGCTAAGTTCTGTCCACTACGGCGATGTATTCACTGTTTCAGTGCAAATTCATTCCCCATTTATTTCTATGGAGATAGTCTGCAGCACATTTGATTTGTGTTAACAGATACTGTAATTGATATCATTATCACCACAGAAACAACACAGCTTGGTGGCTGAGTAAATTACTCCATCAGGCTGAAAGCTGATTGGTTGCTGGTTTTTCCTTAATAACTTTAGATCTTAAGGTTCTATAACTACCAAACTGAAGACCATGGTAACTCCAGCAATATGACACACTGACGGCTGATTGGCTGTTGGATTTTCCTTAATAACTTTGGATCTAAATGTCCGACAAATACCAAACTTGGCAGTAGTGACCAGAGGGACCACAGGATGACATCCCTAGCATCAAAATGTTTTAAAAAGCCACAGGAACGTCCCGATGCCCAGTCTGCAGCACATTTGATGTGTGTTAACAGATACTGTAATTGATATCATAATCACCACAGAAACAACACAGCTTGGTGGCTGAGCTGTTTATTCCATCAGGCTGAAAGCTGATTGGTTGCTGGTTTTTCCTTAATAACTTTGGATCTAAATGTCCGACACATACCAAACTTGGCAGTAATGATCAGAAAGACATCAGCATCCCACCTGTTGTGTTGAACTTCTGTATTAAGCCACAGGAGAGTCCCGACGCCCAACGGCCCAGCCCGAACTCTCACAATTGCCGCGGGAATTGTCTAGTATTTATTATTATATCTATCTATCTATCTTCTTCCGTAAAAAGTTTGGCTCGCTTCTCCTCCTAGGGGAAAGGACAAACCCCCACAATAGTTATATCAAATCGACCGGCTCGGCCGGGAATCGTGTGGTATGTCTTTTGGTGGCGATATTGGTTACTATGGCGACGTAGTCGCCATTTTTGTGCGAGATTTTGGCGCAATGCATTCCGGATGGGGAGTCCAGAGTGGTGATGTCATCGCTAGAGTGCAAAACACACAAAAAATTCCTCTGAAAAAAAATTTTCTAACTCGCAGCCGCGGCCACAGTTTTCACCGCACGTTAATAATTTTTACATCAAAACGTCGGCACGACCCTCCCGATCGCTCCAATGTGAGTAAAAAAGCGGAGAGTTGTACGGTTTTGGCGCTATGAGCCTCCAAGCGCAGCTTCGCGCTCCTGCTCTTCCTATCTCTCCCATTATAAATTTTCGCTGATTCACCCTGCATTTTTCTAAAACATTGAATTTCTAACCTGCTCCTGTGCGCACATTTTTCAAGCTACAGAAATAAAAAATACATCAACACGACCAGGAGACCCCCACCTCTCACACGATATGCTCATTTTGTTATCATGATTCACACTTTCTGAGTTATGAGCAGTTGTTCGGGGTCTATTTTAAATGAAACAGCCGTTTCTCCACACACATTCAAAGCAGACTTTGTCAGTTGGGACTTTGATGGCTCGTTTACATCAAAGAGCTCCACAGATGTGTAGGTCGCCGTAGCAACGGTCCACAGCTCCAGAATGAGAACATTTTGGCTGTGGTTTTTCCTTAATAACTTTTGATATAAAGGTTGTATCCTCACCAAACTTTGTGAGAGCAATACAATAAAAGCTCTGCACTATTATAAGCTAAGTTCTGTCCACTACGGCGATGTATTCACTGTTTCAGTGCAAATTCATTCCCCATTTATTTCTATGGAGATAGTCTGCAGCACATTTGATTTGTGTTAACAGATACTGTAATTGATATCATAATCACCACAGAAACAACACAGCTTGGTGGCTGAGTAAATTACTCCATCAGGCTGAAAGCTGATTGGTTGCTGGTTTTTCCTTAATAACTTTGGATCTAAATGTCCGACAAATACCAAACTTGGCAGTAATGATCAGAGGGACCCCAGGATCACATCCCCTGGCATCAAAATGTTTTAAAAAGCCACAGGAACGTCCGGATGCCCAGTCTGCCGCACATTTGATTTGTGTTAACAGATACTGTAATTGATATCATAATCACCACAGAAACAACACAGCTTGGTGGCTGAGCTGTTTATTCCATCAGGCTGAAAGCTGATTGGTTGCTGTTTTTTCTTTAATAACTTTGGATCTTAAGGTCCTATAACTACCAAACTGATGACCATGGTAACTCCAGCAATATGATAGACTGACAGCTGATTGGCTGTTGGATTTTCCTTAATAACTTTGGATCTAAATGTCCGACACATACCAAACTTGGCAGTAATGACCAGAGGGACCCCAGGATCACATCTCTGGCATCAAAATGTTTTGAAAAGCCACAGGAACGTCCCGATGCCCAGTCTGCAGCACATTTGATTTGTGTTAACAGATACTGTAATTGATATCATAACCACCACAGAAAACACACAGCTTGGTGGCTGAGCTGTTTATTCCATCAGGCTGAAAGCTGATTGGCTGTTGGATTTTCCTTAATAACTTTGGATCTAAATGTCCGACACATACCAAACTTGGCAGTAATGACCAGAGGGACCCCAGGATCACATCTCTGGCATCAAAATGTTTTGAAAAGCCACAGGAACGTCCCGATGCCCAGTCTGCAGCACATTTGATTTGTGTTAACAGATACTGTAATTGATATCATAACCACCACAGAAAACACACAGCTTGGTGGCTGAGCTGTTTATTCCATCAGACTGAAAGCTGATTGGCTGTTGGATTTTCCTTAATAACTTTGGATCTAAATGTCCCACAAATACCAAACTTGGCAGTAATGATCAGAGGGACCGCAGGATCACATCCCTAGCATCAAAATGTTTTAAAAAGCCACAGGAATGTCCCGATGCCCTGTCTGCAGCACATTTGATTTGTGTTAACAGATACTATAATTGATATCATAACCACCACAGAAACAACACAGCTGGGTGGCTGAGTAAATTACTCCATCGGGCTGAAAGCTGATTGGCTGCTGAGTGTTCCTTAATAACTTTGGATCTAAATGTCCGACACATACCAAACTTGGCAGTAATGACCAGAGGGACCCCAGGATCACATCTCTGGCATCAAAATGTTTTAAAAAGCCACAGGAACGTCCCGATGCCCAGTCTGCAGCACATTTGATGTGTGTTAACAGATACTGTAATTGATATCATAATCACCACAGAAACAACACAGCTTGGTGGCTGAGTAAATTACTCCATCAGGCTGAAAGCTGATTGGTTGCTGGTTTTTCTTTAATAACTTTGGATCTTAAGGTCCTATAACTACCAAACTGATGACCATGGTAACTCCAGCAATATGACAAACTGACAGCTGATTGGCTGTTGGAATTTCCTTAATAACTTTGGATCTAAATGTCCGACACATACCAAACTTGGCGGTAGTGACCAGAGGGACCCCAGGATCACATCCCTGGCATCAAAAGGTTTTAAAAAGCCACAGGAGAGTCCCGACGCCCAACGGCCCAGCCCGAACTCTCACAATTGCCGCGGGAATTGTCTAGTATCTATCTATCTTCTTCCGTAAAAAGTTTGGCTCGCTTCTCCTCCTAGGGAAAAGGACAAACCCCCACAATAGTTATATCAAATCGACCGGCTCGGCCGGGAATCGTGTGGTATGTCTTTTGGTGGCGATATTGGTTACTATGGCGACGTAGTCGCCATTTTTGTGCGAGATTTTGGCGCAATGCATTCCGGATGGGGAGTCTAGAGTGGTGATGTCATCGGCAGAGTGCAAAAGAACAAAAAATTCCTTTGAAAAAAAAATTTCTAACTCGCAGCCGCGGCCACAGTTTTCACCGCACATTAATAATTTTTACATCAAAACGTCGGCACGACCCTCCCGATCGCTCCAATGTGAGCAAAAAAGCAGAGAGTTCTACGGTTTTGGCGCAATGAGCCTCCAAGCGCAGCTTCGCGCTCCTGCTCTTCCTATCTCTCCCATTATAAATTTTCGCTGATTCACCCTGCATTTTTCTAAAACATTGAATTTCTAACCTGCTCCTGTGCGCACATTTTTCAAGCTACAGAAATAAAACATACATCAACACGACCAGGAGACCCTCACCTCTCACACGATATGCTCATTTTGTTATCATGTTTCACGGTTTTTGAGTTATGAGCAGTTGTTCGGGGTCTATTTTAAATGAAACAGCCGTTTCTCCACACACATTCAAAGCAGAGTTTGTCAGTTGGGACTTTGATGGCTCGTTTACATCAAAGAGCTTCACAGATGTGTAGGTCGCCGTAGTAACGGTCCACAGCTCCAGAATGAGAACATTTTGGCTGTTGGTTTTTCCTTAATAACTTTTGATATAAAGGTTGCAGGCTCACCAAACTTTGTGAGAGAAATAAAACTAAGGCTCTGCACTATTATAAGCTAAGTTCTGTCCACTACAGCGATGTATTCACTGTTTCAGTGCAAATTCATTCCCCATTTATTTCTGTGGAGATAGTCTGCAGCACATTTGATTTGTGTTAGCAGATACTGTAATTGATATCATAACCACCACCACCACAGAAAACACACAGCTTGGTGGCTGAGCTGTTTATTCCATCAGGCTGAAAGCTGATTGGTTAGTGGTTTTTCCTTAACAACTTTAGATCTTAAGGTCCTATAATTACCAAACTTGGCAGTAATGATCAGAGGGACCCCAGGATCACATCCCCTGGCATCAAAATGTTTTAAAAAGCCACAGGAACGTCCCGATGCCCAGTATGCAGCACATTTGATTTGTGTTAACAGATACTGTAATTGATATCATAATCACCACAGAAACAACACAGCTTGGTGGCTGAGTAAATTACTCCATCAGGCTGAAAGCTGATTGGTTGCTGGTTTTTCCTTAATAACTTTAGATCTTAAGGTTCTATAACTACCAAACTGATGACCATGGTAACTCCAATAATATGACAGACTGACAGCTGATTGGCTGTTGGATTTTCCTTAATAACTTTTGATATAAAGGTCGCATGCTCACCAAACTTTGTGAGAGAAATAAAATTAAGGCTCTGCACTAACACAAGCTAAGTTCTGTCCACTATGGCGATGTTTTCGCTGTTTCAGTGCAAATTCATTCCCCATTTATTTCTATGGAGATCGTCTGCAGCACATATGATTGATGTTAACAGATACTGTAATTGATATCATAATCACCACAGAAACAACACAGCTTGGTGGCTGAGCTGTTTACTCCATCAGGCTGAAAGCTGATTGGTTGCTGGTTTTTCCTGAATAACTTTAGATCTTAAGGTCCTATAATTACCAAACTGATGACCATGGTAACTCCAGCAATATGACACACTGACGGCTGATTGGCTGTTGGATTTTCCTTAATAACTTTGGATCTCAATGTCCCACAAATACCAAACTTGGCAGTAATGATCAGAGCGACCGCAGGATCACATCCCTGGCATCAAAATGTTTTAAAAAGCCACAAGAACGTCCCGATGCCCAGTCTGCAGCACATTTGATTTGTGTTAACAGATACTATAATTGATATCATAACCACCACAGAAACAACACAGCTGGGTGGCTGAGTAAATTACTCCATCGGGCTGAAAGCTGATTGGCTGCTGAGTGTTCCTTAATAACTTTGGATCTAAATGTCCGACACATACCAAACTTGGCAGTAATGATCAGAAATACATCAGCATCCCACCTGTGGTATTAGACTTCTGTATAAAGCCACAGGAGAGTCCCGACGCCCAACGGCCCAGCCCGAACTCTCACAATTGCCGCGGGAATTGTCTAGTATTTATTATTATATCTATCTATCTATCTATCTATCTATCTATCTATCTATCTTCTTCCGTAAAAAGTTTGGCTCGCTTCTCCTCCTAGGGAAAAGGACAAACCCCCACAATAGTTATATCAAATCGACCGGCTCGGCCGGGAATCGTGTGGTATGTCTTTTGGTGGCGATATTGGTTACTATGGCGACGTAGTCGCCATTTTTGTGCGAGATTTTGGCCCAATGCATTCCGGATGGGGAGTACAGAGTGGTGATGTCATCGGTAGAGTGCAAAACACACAAAAAATTCCTCTGAAAAAAAATTTCTAACTCGCAGCCACGGCCACAGTTTTCACCGCACATTAATAATTTTTACATCAAAACGTCGGCACGACCCTCCCAATCGCTCCAATGTGAGTAAAAAAGCGGAGAGTTGTATGGTTTTGGCGCTATGAGCCTCCAAGCGCAGCTTCGCGCTCCTGCTCTTCCTATCTCTCCCATTATAAATTTTCGCTGATTCACCCTGCATTTTTCTAAAACATTGAATTTCTAACCTGCTCCTGTGCGCACATTTTTCAAGCTACAGAAATAAAAAATACATCAACACGACCAGGAGACCCTCACCTCTCACACGATATGCTCATTTTGTTATCATGTTTCACGGTTTTTGAGTTATGAGCAGTTGTTCGGGGTCTATTTTAAATGAAACAGCCGTTTCTCCAGACACATTCAAAGCAGAGTTTGTCAGTTGGGACTTTGATGGCTCGTTTACATCAAAGAGCTTCACAGATGTGTAGGTCGCCGTAGCAACGGTCCACAGCTCCAGAATGAGAACATTTTGGCTGTGGTTTTTCATTAATAACTTTTGATATAAAGGTTGTATCCTCACCCAACTTTGTGAGAGCAATACAATAAAAGCTCTGCACTATTATAAGCTAAGTTCTGTCCACTACAGCGATGTATTCACTGTTTCAGTGCAAATTCATTCCCCATTTATTTCTATGGAGATAGTCTGCAGCACATTTGATTTGTGTTAACAGATACTGTAATTGATATCATAATCACCACAGAAAACACACAGCTTGGTGGCTGAGCTGTTTATTCCATCAGGCTGAAAGCGGATTGGTTGCTGGTTTTTCCTTAATAACTTTAGATCTTAAGGTCCTATAACTACCAAACTGATGACCATGGTAATTCAAGCAATATGACAGACTGACAGCTGATTGGCAGTTGGATTTTCCTTAATAACTTTGGATCTAAATGTCCGACAAATACCAAACTTGGCAGTAGTGACCAGAGGGACCACAGGATCACATCCCTAGCATCAAAATGTTTTAAAAAGCCACAGGAACGTCCCGATGCCCAGTCTGCAGCACATTTGATGTGTGTTAACAGATACTGTAATTGATATCATAATCACCACAGAAACAACACAGCTTGGTGGCTGAGTAAATTACTCCATCAGGTTAAAGGCTGATTGGTTGCTGGTTTTTCCATAATAACTTTAGATCTTAAGGTACTATAATTACCAAACTGATGACCATGGTAACTCCAGCAATATGACAGCTGATTGGCTGTTGGATTTTCCCTAATAACTTTGGATCTAAATGTCCGACATATACCAAACTTGGCAGTAATGATCAGTGAGATCTCAGGATCACATCCCTGGCATCAAATTTTTTTAAAAAGGCACAGGAACGTCCCGATGCCCAGTCTGCAGCACATTTGATGTGTGTTGACAGATACTGTAATTGATATCATAATCACCACAGAAACAACACAGCTGGGTGGCTGAGTAAATTATTCCATCAGGCTGAAAGCTGATTGGTTAGTGTTTTTTCCTTAATAACTATAGATCTTAAGGTCCTATAACTACCAAACTGATGACCATGGTAACTCCAGCATTATGACAGACTGACAGCTGATTGGCTGTTGGATTTTCCTTAATAACTTTGGATCTAAATGTCCGACACATAACAAACTTAGCGGTAGTGACCAGAGGGACCCCAGGATCACATCTCTGGCATCAAAAGTTTTTAAAAGGCCACAGTTGAGTCCCGACGCCCAACGGCTTAGCCCGAACTCTCACAATTGTCGCGGGAATTGTCTAGTTAGTTCGGGCTGGTGCAGCCAGGCCAACTCTCGGCACAGTGCACAGAGTGCACTCGCCGAGAGTTGGGCTGGCGAAGCCAGCCCAACTCTTAATCTTTCTCATATTTATTATATCTATCTATCTATCTTCTTCCGTAAAAAGTTTGGCTCGCTTCTCCTCCTAGGGGAAAGGACAAACCCCCACAATAGTTATATCAAATCGACCGGCTCGGCCGGGAATCGTGTGGTATGTCTTTTGGTGGCGATATTGGTTACTATGGCGACGTAGTCGCCATTTTTGTGCGAGATTTTGGCGCAATGCATTCCGGATGGGGAGTCCAGAGTGGTGATGTCATCAGTAGAGTGCAAAACACAAGAAAAATTCCTCTGAAAAAAAATTTCTAACTCGCAGCCGCGGCCACAGTTTTCACCGCACGTTAATAATTTTTACATCAAAACGTCGGCACGACCCTCCCGATCGCTCCAATGTGAGTAAAAAAGCGGAGAGTTGTATGGTTTTGGCGCTATGAGCCTCCAAGCGCAGCTTCGCGCTCCTGCTCTTCCTATCTCTCCCATTATAAATTTTCGCTGATTCACCCTGCATTTTTCTAAAACATTGAATTTCTAACCTGCTCCTGTGCGCACATTTTTCAAGCTACAGAAATAAAAAATACATCAACACGACCAGGAGACCCTCACCTCTCACACGATATGCTCATTTTGTTATCATGATTCACGGTTTCTGAGTTATGAGCAGTTGTTCGGGGTCTATTTTAAATGAAACAGCCGTTTCTCCACAAACATTCAAAGCAGAGTTTGTCAGTTGGGACTTTGATGGCTCGTTTACATCAAAGAGCTTCACAGATGTGTAGGTCGCCGTAGCAACGGTCCACAGCTCCAGAATGAGAACATTTTGGCTGTGGTTTTTCCTTAATAACTTTTGATATAAAGGTTGTATCCTCACCAAACTTTGTGAGAGCAATACAATAAAAGCTCTGCACTATTATAGGCTAAGTTCTGTCCACTACGGCGATGTATTCACTGTTTCAGTGCAAATTCATTCCCCATTTATTTCTATGGAGATAGTCTGCAGCACATTTGATTTGTGTTAACAGATACTGTAATTGATATCATAATCACCACAGAAACAACACAGCTTGGTGGGTGAGCTGTTTATTCCATCAGGCTGAAAGCTGATTGGTTGCTGGTTTTTCCTTAATAACTTTAGATCTTAAGGTTCTATAACTACCAAACTGAAGACCATGGTAACTCCAGCAATATGACACACTGACGGCTGATTGGCTGTTAGATTTTCCTTAATAACTTTGGATCTAAATGTCCGACAAATACCAAACTTGGCAGTAGTGACCAGAGGGACCACAGGATCACATTCCTAGCATCAAAATGTTTTAAAAAGCCACAGGAACGTCCCGATGCCCAGTCTGCAGCACATTTGATGTGTGTTAACAGATACTGTAATTGATATCATAATCACCACAGAAACAACACAGCTTGGTGGCTGAGTAAATTACTCCATTAGGTTGAAAGCTGATTGGTTGCTGGTTTTTCCTTAATAACTTTAGATCTTAAGGTACTATAATTACCAAACTGATGACCATGGTAACTCCAGCAATATGACAGCTGATTGGCTGTTGGATTTTCCTTAATAACTTTGGATCTAAATGTCGAACACATACCAACCTTGGCAGTAATGATCAGAGGGACCACAGGATCACATCCCTAGCATCAAAATGTTTTAAAAAGCCAAAGGAACGCCCGATGCCCTGTCTGCAGCACATTTGATTTATGTTAACAGATACTGTAATTGATATCATAATCACCACAGAAACAACACAGCTTGGTGGCTGAGTAAATGACTCCATCAGGCTGAAAGCTGATTGGTTGCTGGTTTTTCCTTAATAACTTTGGATCTAAATGTCCGACACATACCAAACTTGGCAGTAATGATCAGAAAGACATCAGCATCCCACCTGTTGTGTTAAACTTCTGTATTAAGCCACAGTAGAGTCCCGACGCCCAACGTCCCAGCCCGAACTCTCACAATTGCCGCGGGAATTGTCTAGTTAGTTCGGGCTGGTGCAGCCAGGCCAACTCTCGGCACATTGCACAGAGTGCACTAGCCGAGAGTTGGGCTGGCAAAGCCAGCCCAACTCTTAATCTTTCTCATATTTATTATATCTATCTATCTATCTATCTATCTTCTTCCGTAAAAAGTTTGGCTCGCTTCTCCTCCTAGGGAAAAGGACAAACCCCCACAATAGTTATATCAAATCGACCGGCTCGGCCGGGAATCGTGTGGTAGGTCTTTTGGTGGCGATATTGGTTACTATGGCGACGTAGTCGCCATTTTTGTGCGAGATTTTGGCGCAATGCATTCCGGATGGGGAGTCTAGAGTGGTGATGTCATCGCTAGAGTGCAAAACACACAAAAAATTCCTCTGAAAAAAAAATTTCTAACTCGCAGGCGCGACCACAGTTTTCACCGCACGTTAATAATTTTTACATCAAAACGTCGGCACGACCCTCCCGATCGCTCCAATGTGAGTAAAAAAGCGGAGAGTTGTATGGTTTTGGCGCTATGAGCCTCCAAGCGCAGCTTCGCGCTCCTGCTCTTCCTATCTCTCCCATTATAAATTTTCGCTGATTCACCCTGCATTTTTCTAAAACATTGAATTTCTAACCTGCTCCTGTGCGCACATTTTTCAAGCTACAGAAATAAAAAATACATCAACACGACCAGGAGACCCTCACCTCTCACACGATATGCTCATTTTGTTATCATGTTTCACGGTTTTTGAGTTATGAGCAGTTGTTCGGGGTCTATTTTAAATGAAACAGCCGTTTCTCCACACACATTCAAAGCAGAGTTTGTCAGTTGGGACTTTGATGGCTCGTTTACATCAAAGAGCTTCACAGATGTGTAGGTCGCCGTAGCAACGGTCCACAGCTCCAGAATGAGAACATTTTGGCTGTGGTTTTTCCTTAATAACTTTTGATATAAAGGTTGTATCCTCACCAAACTTTGTGAGAGCAATACAATAAAAGCTCTGCACTATTATAAGCTAAGTTCTGTCCACTACGGCGATGTATTCACTGTTTCAGTGCAAATTCATTCCCCATTTATTTCTATGGAGATAGTCTGCAGCACATTTGATTTGTGTGAACAGATGCTGTAATTGATATCATAATCACCACAGAAACAACACAGCTTGGTGGCTGAGCTGTTTATTCCATCAGGCTGAAAGCTGATTGGTTAGTGGTTTTTCCTTAATAACTTCAGATCTTAAGGTTCTATAACTACCAAACTGATGCCCATGGTAACTCCAGTAATATGACAGACTGACAGCTGATTGGCTGTTGGATTTTCCTTCATAACTTTTGATATAAAGGTTGCAGGTTCACCAAACTTTGTGAGAGAAATAAAATTAAGGCTCTGCACTAACACAAGCTAAGTTCTGTCCACTATGGCGATGTTTTCGCTGTTTCAGTGCAAATACATTCCCCATTTATTTCTATGGAGATAGTCTGCAGCACATTTGATTTGTGTTAACAGATACTGTAAATGATATCATAATCACCACAGAAACAACACAGCTTGGTGGCTGAGCTGTTTATTCCATCAGGCTGAAAGCTGATTGGTTAGTGGTTTTTCCTTAATAACTATAGATCTTAAGGTCCTATAACTACCAAACTGATGACAATGGTAACTCCAGCATTATGACAGACTGACAGCTGATTGGCTGTTAGATTTTCCTTAATAACTTTGGATCTAAATGTCCGACAAATACCAAACTTGGCAGTAGTGACCAGAGGGACCACAGGATCACATCCCTAGCATCAAAATGTTTTAAAAAGCCACAGGAACGTCCCGATGCCCAGTCTGCAGCACATTTGATTTGTGTTAACAGATACTGTAATTGATATCATAATCACCACAGACACAACACAGCTTGGTGGCTGAGTAAATTACTCCATCAGGCTGAAAGCTGATTGGTTGCTGGTTTTTCCTTAATAACTTTGGATCTTAAGGTCCTAAAATTACCAAACTGATGACCATGGTAACTCCAGCAATATGATAGACTGACAGCTGATTGGCTGTTGGATTTTCCTTAATAACTTTGGATCTAAATGTCCGACACATACCAAACTTGGCAGTAATGATCAGAGGGAGCGCAAGATCACATCCCTGGCATCAAAATGTTTTAAAAAGCCACAGGAACATCCCGATGCCCAGTATGCAGCACATTTGATTTGTGTTAACAGATACTGTAATTGATATCATAATCACCACAGAAACAACACAGCTTGGTGGCTGAGTAAATTACTCCATCAGGCTGAAAGCTGATTGGTTGCTGGTTTTTCCTTAATAACTTTGGATTTAAATGTCCGACACATACCAAACTTGGCAGTAATGATCAGAAAGACATCAGCATCCTACCTGTTGTGTTAAACTTCTCTATTAAGCCACAGTAGAGTCCCGACGCCCAACGGCCCAGCCCGAACTCTCACAATTGCCGCGGGAATTGTCTAGTTAGTTCGGGCTGGTGCAGCCAGGCCAACTCTCGGCACAGTGCACAGAGTGCACTCGCCGAGAGTTGGGCTGGCGAAGCCAGCCCAACTCTTAATCTTTCTCATATTTATTATATCTATCTATCTATCTATCTATCTTCTTCCGTAAAAAGTTTGGCTCGCTTCTCCTCCTAGGGGAAAGGACAAACCCCCACAATAGTTATATCAAATCGACCGGCTCGGCCGGGAATCGTGTGGTATGTCTTTTGGTGGCGATATTGGTTACTATGGCGACGTAGTCGCCATTTTTGTGCGAGATTTTGGCGCAATGCATTCCGGATGGGGAGTCCAGAGTGGTGATGTCATCGCTAGAGTGCAAAACACACAAAAAATTCCTCTGAAAAAAAATTTTCTAACTCGCAGCCGCGGCCACAGTTTTCACCGCACGTTAATAATTTTTACATCAAAACGTCGGCACGACCCTCCCGATCGCTCCAATGTGAGTAAAAAAGCGGAGAGTTGTATGGTTTTGGCGCTATGAGCCTCCAAGCGCAGCTTCGCGCTCCTGCTCTTCCTATCTCTCCCATTATAAATTTTCGCTGATTCACCCTGCATTTTTCTAAAACATTGAATTTCTAACCTGCTCCTGTGCGCACATTTTTCAAGCTACAGAAATAAAAAATACATCAACACGACCAGGAGACCCTCACCTCTCACACGATATGCTCATTTTGTTATCATGTTTCACGGTTTTTGAGTTATGAGCAGTTGTTCGGGGTCTATTTTAAATGAAACAGCCGTTTCTCCACACACATTCAAAGCAGAGTTTGTCAGTTGGGACTTTGATGGCTCGTTTACATCAAAGAGCTTCACAGATGTGTAGGTCGCCGTAGCAACGGTCCACAGCTCCAGAATGAGAACATTTTGGCTGTGGTTTTTCCTTAATAACTTTTGATATAAAGGTTGTATCCTCACCAAACTTTGTGAGAGCAATACAATAAAAGCTCTGCACTATTATAAGCTAAGTTCTGTCCACTACGGCGATGTATTCACTGTTTCAGTGCAAATTCATTCCCCATTTATTTCTATGGAGATAGTCTGCAGCACATTTGATTTGTGTGAACAGATGCTGTAATTGATATCATAATCACCACAGAAACAACACAGCTTGGTGGCTGAGCTGTTTATTCCATCAGGCTGAAAGCTGATTGGTTAGTGGTTTTTCCTTAATAACTTCAGATCTTAAGGTTCTATAACTACCAAACTGATGCCCATGGTAACTCCAGTAATATGACAGACTGACAGCTGATTGGCTGTTGGATTTTCCTTCATAACTTTTGATATAAAGGTTGCAGGTTCACCAAACTTTGTGAGAGAAATAAAATTAAGGCTCTGCACTAACACAAGCTAAGTTCTGTCCACTATGGCGATGTTTTCGCTGTTTCAGTGCAAATACATTCCCCATTTATTTCTATGGAGATAGTCTGCAGCACATTTGATTTGTGTTAACAGATACTGTAAATGATATCATAATCACCACAGAAACAACACAGCTTGGTGGCTGAGCTGTTTATTCCATCAGGCTGAAAGCTGATTGGTTAGTGGTTTTTCCTTAATAACTATAGATCTTAAGGTCCTATAACTACCAAACTGATGACAATGGTAACTCCAGCATTATGACAGACTGACAGCTGATTGGCTGTTGGATTTTCCTTAATAAATTTGGATCTAAATGTCCGACACATACCAGACTTGGCAGTAATGACCAGAGGGACCCCAGGATCACATCTCTGGCATCAACATGTTTTAAAAAGCCACAGGAACATCCCGATGCCCAGTCTGCAGCACATTTGATTTGTGTTAACAGATACTGTAATTGATATCATAACCACCACAGAAACAACACAGCTTGGAGGCTGAGTAAATTACTCCATCAGGTTGAAAGCTGATTGGTTGCTGTTTTTTCCTTAACAACTTTAGATCTTAAGGTCCTATAATTACCAAACTGATGACTATGGTAACTCCAGCAATATGACACACTGACGGCTGATTGGCTGTTGGATTTTCCTTAATAACTTTGGATCTAAATGTCCGACACATACCAAACTTGGCAGTAATGACCAGAGGGACCCCAGGATCACATCTCTGGCATCAAAATGTTTTAAAAAGCCACAGGAATGTCCCGATGCCCAGTCTGCAGCACATTTGATTTGTGTTAACAGATACTGTAATTGATATCATAATCACCACAGAAACAACACAGCTTGGTGGCTGAGTAAATTCCTCCATCAGGCTGAAAGCTGATTGGTTGCTGGTTTTTCCTTAATAACTTTGGATTTAAATGTCCGACACATACCAAACTTGGCAGTAATGATCAGAAAGACATCAGCATCCTACCTGTTGTGTTAAACTTCTCTATTAAGCCACAGTAGAGTCCCGACGCCCAACGGCCCAGCCCGAACTCTCACAATTGCCGCGGGAATTGTCTAGTTAGTTCGGGCTGGTGCAGCCAGGCCAACTCTCGGCACAGTGCACAGAGTGCACTCGCCGAGAGTTGGGCTGGCGAAGCCAGCCCAACTCTTAATCTTTCTCATATTTATTATATCTATCTATCTATCTATCTATCTATCTTCTTCCGTAAAAAGTTTGGCTCGCTTCTCCTCCTAGGGAAAAGGACAAACCCCCACAATAGTTATATCAAATCGACCGGCTCGGCCGGGAATCGTGTGGTATGTCTTTTGGTGGCGATATTGGTTACTATGGCGACGTAGTCGCCATTTTTGTGCGAGATTTTGGCGCAATGCATTCCGGATGGGGACTCCAGAGTGGTGATGTCATCGCCAGAGTGCGAAAGAACAAAAAATTCCTTTGAAAAAAAAATTTCTAACTCGCAGCCACGGCCACAGTTTTCACTGCACATTAATAATTTTTACATCAAAACGTCGGCACGACCCTCCCGATCGCTCCAATGTGAGTAAAAAAGCGGAGAGTTGTATGGTTTTGGCGCTATGAGCCTCCAAGCGCAGCTTCGCGCTCCTGCTCTTCCTATCTCTCCCATTATAAATTTTCGCTGATTCACCCTGCATTTTTCTAAAACATTGAATTTCTAACCTGCTCCTGTGCGCACATTTTTCAAGCTACAGAAATAAAAAATACATCAACACGACCAGGAGACCCTCACCTCTCACACGATATGCTCATTTTGTTATCATGTTTCACGGTTTTTGAGTTATGAGCAGTTGTTCGGGGTCTATTTTAAATGAAACAGCCGTTTCTCCAGACACATTCAAAGCAGAGTTTGTCAGTTGGAATCGTTAACGATCTCTTCTACATCAAAGAGTTGCAGGTGTGTGAATATCCTAGCAACAGTCCCAGCTAATGCTGCATGACAGACAGAGCATTTTGGCTGTGGTTTTTCCTTAATAACCTTTGATATAAAGGTTGCAGGCTCACCAAACTTTGTGAGAGAAATAAAATTAAGGCTCTGCACTATTATAAGCTAAGTTCTGTCCACTACAGCGATGTATTCACTGTTTCAGTGCCAATTCATTCCCCATTTATTTCTATGGAGATAGTCTGCAGCACATTTGATTTGTGTTAACAGATACTGTAATTGATATCATAACCACAACAGAAAACACACAGCTTGGTGGCTGAGCTGTTTATTCCATCAGGCTGAAAGCTGATTGGTTAGTGTTTTTTCCTTAATAACTATAGATCTTAAGGTCCTATAACTACCAAACTGATGACAATGGTAACTCCAGCATTATGACAGACTGACAGCTGATTGGCTGTTGGATTTTCCTTAATAACGTTGGATCTAAATGTCCGACACATACCAAACTTGGCAGTAATGACCAGAGCGACCCCAGGATCACATCTCTGGCATCAAAATGTTTTAAAAAGCCACAGGAACGTCCCGATGCCCAGTATGCAGCACATTTGATTTGTGTTAACAGATACTGTAATTGATATCATAATCACCACAGAAACAACACAGCTTGGTGGCTGAGCTGTTTATTCCATCAGGCTGAAAGCTGATTGGTTGCTGTTTTTTCTTTAATAACTTTGGATCTTAAGGTCCTATAACTACCAAACTGATGACCATGGTAACTCCAGCAATATGACAAACTGACAGCCTGATGGAATAAACAGCTCAGCCACCAGCTTTCAGCCTAATTACTCCATCAGGCTGAAAGCTGATTGGTTAGTGGTTTTTCCTTAATAACTTTAGATCTTAAGGTACTATAATTACCAAACTGATGACCATGGTAATTCCAGCAATATGATAGACTGGCAGCTGATTGGCAGTTGGATTTTCCTTAATAACTTTGGATCTAAATGTCCGACGCATACCAAACTTGGCGGTAATGACCAGAGGAACCCTAGGATCACATCCCTGCCATCAAAACGTTTTAACAAGCCACAGTAGAGTCCCGACGCCCAACGGCCCAGCCCGAACTCTCACAATTGCCGCGGGAATTGTCTAGTATCTATCTATCTTCTTCCGTAAAAAGTTTGGCTCGCTTCTCCTCCTAGGGGAAAGGACAAACCCCCACAATAGTTATATCAAATCGACCGGCTCGGCCGAGAATCGTGTGGTATGTCTTTTGGTGGCGATATTGGTTACTATGGCGACGTAGTCGCCATTTTTGTGCGAGATTTTGGCGCAATGCATTCCGGATGGGGAGTCTAGAGTGGTGATGTCATCAGTAGAGTGCAAAAGGACAAAAAATTCCTTTGAAAAAAAAATTTCTAACTCGCAGCCGCGGCCACAGTTTTCACCGCACGTTAATAATTTTTTACATCAAAACGTCGGCACGACCCTCCCGATCGCTCCAATGTGAGTAAAAAAGCGGAGAGTTGTACGGTTTTGGCGCTATGAGCCTCCAAGCGCAGCTTCGCGCTCCTGCTCTTCCTATCTCTCCCATTATAAATTTTCGCTGTTTCACCCTGCATTTTTCTAAAACATTGAATTTCTAACCTGCTCCTGTGCGCACATTTTTCAAGCTACAGAAATAAAAAATACATCAACACGACCAGGAGACCCTCACCTCTCACACGATATGCTCACTTTGTTATCATGTTTCACGGTTTTTGAGTTATGAGCAGTTGTTCGGGGTCTATTTTAAATGAAACAGCCGTTTCTCCACACACATTCAAAGCAGACTTTGTCAGTTGGGACTTTGATGGCTCGTTTACATCAAAGAGCTTCACAGATGTGTAGGTCGCCGTAGCAACGGTCCACAGCTCCAGAATGAGAACATTTTGGCTGTGGTTTTTCCTTAATAACTTTTGATATAAAGGTTGTATCCTCACCAAACTTTGTGAGAGCAATACAATAAAAGCTCTGCACTATTATAAGCTAAGTTCTGTCCACTACGGCGATGTATTCACTGTTTCAGTGCAAATTCATTCCCCATTTATTTCTATGGAGATAGTCTGCAGCACATTTGATTTGTGTTAACAGATACTGTAATTGATATCATAATCACCACAGAAACAACACAGCTTGGTGGGTGAGCTGTTTATTCCATCAGGCTGAAAGCTGATTGGTTGCTGGTTTTTCCTTAATAACTTTAGATCTTAAGGTTCTATAACTACCAAACTGATGACCATGGTAACTCCAGTAATATGACAGACTGACAGCTGATTGGCTGTTGGATTTTCCTCAATAACTTTGGATCTAAATGTCTGACAAATACCAAACTTGGCAGTAATGATCAGAGGGACCCCAGGATCACATCCCCTGGCATCAAAATGTTTTCAAAAGCCACAGGAACGTCCGGATGCCAGGTCTGCAGCACATTTGATTTGTGTTAACAGATACTGTAATTGATATCATAATCACCACAGAAACAACACAGCTTGGTGGCTGAGTAAATTACTCCATCAGGCTGAAAGCTGATTGGTTGCTGGTTTTTCTTTAATAACTTTGGATCTTAAGGTCCTATAACTACCAAACTGATGACCATGGTAACTCCAGCAATATGACAAACTGACAGCTGATTGGCTGTTGGAATTTACTTAATAACTTTGGGTCTAAATGTCCGACACATACCAAACTTGGCGGTAGTGACCAGAGGGACCCCAGGATCACATCCCTGGCATCAAAAGGTTTTAAAAGCCACAGGAGAGTCCCGACGCCCAACAGCCCAGCCCGAACTCTCACAATTGCCGCGGGAATTGTCTAGTTAGTTCGGGCTGGTGCAGCCAGGCCAACTCTCGGCACAGTGCACAGAGTGCACTAGCCGAGAGTTGGGCTGGCGAAGCCAGCCCAACTCTTAATCTTTCTCATATTTATTATTAGTTCGGGCTGGTGCAGCCAGGCCAACTCTCGGCACAGTGCACAGAGTGCACTCGCCGAGAGTTGGGCTGGCGAAGCCAGCCCAACTCTTAATCTTTCTCATATTTATTATATCTATCTATCTATCTATCTTCTTCCGTAAAAAGTTTGGCTCGCTTCTCCTCCTAGGGAAAAGGACAAACCCCCACAATAGTTATATCAAATCGACCGGCTCGGCCGGGAATCGTGTGGTATGACTTTTGGTGGCGATATTGGTTACTATGGCGACGTAGTCGCCATTTTTGTGCGAGATTTTGGCGCAATGCATTCCGGATGGGGAGTCTAGAGTGGTGATGTCATCGCTAGAGTGCAAAACACACAAAAATTTCCTCTGAAAAAAAATTTCTAACTCGCAGCCGCGGCCACAGTTTTCACCGCACATTAATAATTTTTACATCAAAATGTCGGCACGACCCTCCCGATCGCTCCAATGTGAGTAAAAAAGTGGAGAGTTGTCTGGTTTTGGCGCTATGAGCCTCCAAGCGCAGCTTCGCGCTCCTGCTCTTCCTATCTCTCCCATTATAAATTTTCGCTGATTCACCCTGCATTTTTCTAAAACATTGAATTTCTAACCTGCTCCTGTGCGCACATTTTTCAAGCTACAGAAATAAAAAATACATCAACACGACCAGGAGACCCTCACCTCTCACACGATATGCTCATTTTGTTATCATGTTTCACGGTTTTTGAGTTATGAGCAGTTGTTCGGGGTCTTTTTTAAATGAAACAGCCGTTTCTCCAGACACATTCAAAGCAGAGTTTGTCAGTTGGGACTTTGATGGCTCGTTTACATCAAAGAGCTTCACAGATGTGTAGGTCGCCGTAGCAACGGTCCACAGCTCCAGAATGAGAACATTTTGGCTGTGGTTTTTCCTTAATAACTTTTGATATAAAGGTTGCAGGCTCACCAAACTTTGTGAGAGAAATAAAATAAGGCTCTGCACTATTATAAGAGAAGTTCTGTCCACTACAGCGATGTATTCACTGTTTCAGTGCAAATTCATTCCCCATTTATTTCTATGGAGATAGTCTGCAGCACATTTGATTTGTGTTAACAGATACTGTAATTGATATCATAATCACCACAGAAACAACACAGCTTGGTGGCTGAGCTGTTTATTCCATCAGGCTGAAAGCTGATTGGTTAGTGGTTTTTCCTTAATAACTTTGGATCTAAATGTCCGACAAATACCAAACTTGGCAGTAATGATCAGAGAGACCTCAGGATCACATCCCTGGCATCAAAATGTTTTAAAAAGCCACAGGAACGTCCCGATGCCCAGTCTGCAGCACATTTGATGTGTGTTGACAGATACTGTAATTGATATCATAACCACCACAGAAAACACACAGCTTGGTGGCTGAGCTGTTTATTCCATCAGGCTGAAAGCTGATTGGTTAGTGGTTTTTCCTTAATAACTTTGGATCTAAATGTCCGACAAATACCAAACTTGGCAGTAATGATCAGAGAGACCTCAGGATCACATCCCTGGCATCAAATTTTTTTAAAAAGCCACAGGAACGTCCCGATGCCCAGTCTGCAGCACATTTGATGTGTGTTGACAGATACTGTAATTGATATCATAATCACCACAGAAACAACACAGCTTGGTGGCTGAGCTGTTTATTCCATCAGGCTGAAAGCTGATTGGTTAGTGGTTTTTCCTTAATAACTTCAGATCTTAAGGTTCTATAACTACCAAACTGATGACCATGGTAACTCCAGTAATATGACAGACTGACAGCTGATTGGCTGTTGGATTTTCCTTAATAACTTTTGATATAAAGGTTGCAGGCTCACCATACTTTGTGAGAGAAATAAAATTAAGGCTTTGCACTATTATAAGCTAAGTTCTGTCCACTACGGCGATGTATTCACTGTTTCAGTGCAAATTCATTCCCCATTTATTTCTATGGAGATAGTCTGCAGCACATTTGATTTGTGTTAACAGATCCTGTAATTGATATCTTAATCACCACAGAAACAACACAGCTTGGTGGGTGAGCCGTTTATTCCATCAGGCTGAAAGCTGACTGGTTGCTGGTTTTTCTTTAATAACTTTGGATCTTAAGGTCCTATAACTACCAAACTGATGACCATGGTAACTCCAGCAATATGACAAACTGACAGCTGATTGGCTGTTGGAATTTCCTTAATAACTTTGGATCTAAATGTCCGACACATACCAAACTTGGCGGTAGTGACCAGAGGGACCCCAGGTTCACATCCCTGGCATCAAAAGGTTTTAAAAAGCCACAGGAGAGTCCCGACGCCCAACGGCCCAGCCCGAACTCTCACAATTGCCGCGGGAATTGTCTAGTTATATCTATCTATCTTCTTCCGTAAAAAGTTTGGCTCGCTTCTCCTCCTAGGGAAAAGGACAAACCCCCACAATAGTTATATCAAATCGACCGGCTCGGCCGGGAATCGTGTGGTATGACTTTTGGTGGCGATATTGGTTACTATGGCGACGTAGTCGCCATTTTTGTGCGAGATTTTCGCGCAATGCATTCCGGATGGGGAGTCTAGAGTGGTGATGTCATCGGCAGAGTGCAAAAGAACAACAAATTCCTTTGAAAAAAAAATTTCTAACTCGCAGCCGCGGCCACAGTTTTCACCGCACATTAATAATTTTTACATCAAAACGTCGGCACGACCCTCCCGATCGCTCCAATGTGAGTAAAAAAGCAGAGAGTTGTATGGTTTTGGCGCTATGAGCCTCCAAGCGCAGCTTCGCGCTCCTGCTCTTCCTATCTCTCCCATTATAAATTTTCGCTGATTCACCCTGCATTTTTCTAAAACATTGAATTTCTAACCTGCTCCTGTGCGCACATTTTTCAAGCTACAGAAATAAAAAATACATCAACACGACCAGGAGACCCTCACCTCTCACACAATATGCTCATTTTGTTATCATGTTTCACGGTTTTTGAGTTATGAGCAGTTGTTCGGGGTCTATTTTAAATGAAACAGCCGTTTCTCCAGACACATTCAAAGCAGAGTTTGTCAGTTGGGACTTTGATGGCTCGTTTACATCAAAGAGCTTCACAGATGTGTAGGTCGCCGTAGCAACGGTCCACAGCTCCAGAATGAGAACATTTTGGCTGTGGTTTTTCCTTAATAACTTTTGATATAAAGGTTGCAGGCTCACCAAACTTTGTGAGAGAAATAAAATAAGGCTCTGCACTATTATAAGAGAAGTTCTGTCCACTACAGCGATGTATTCACTGTTTCAGTGCAAATTCATTCCCCATTTATTTCTATGGAGATAGTCTGCAGCACATTTGATTTGTGTTAACAGATACTGTAATTGATATCATAATCACCACAGAAACAACACAGCTTGGTGGCTGAGCTGTTTATTCCATCAGGCTGAAAGCTGATTTTTTAGTGGTTTTTCCTTAATAACTTTAGATCTTAAGGTTCTATAACTACCAAACTGATGACCATGGTAACTCCAGCAATATGACACACTGACGGCTGATTGGCTGTTGGATTTTCCTTAATAACTTTGGATCTAAATGTCCGACAAATACCAAACTTGGCAGTAGTGACCAGAGGGACCACAGGATCACATCCCTAGCATCAAAATGTTTTAAAAAGCCACAGGAACGTCCCGATGCCCAGTCTGCAGCACATTTGATGTGTGTTAACAGATACTGTAATTGATATCATAACCACCACAGAAAACACACAACTTGGTGGCTGAGCTGTTTATTCCATCAGGTTGAAAGCTGATTGGTTGCTGGTTTTTCCTTAATAACTTTAGATCTTAAGTTTCTATAACTACCAAACTGAAGACCATGGTAACTCCAGCAATATGACACACTGACGGCTGATTGGCTGTTAGATTTTCCTTAATAACTTTGGATCTAAATGTCTGACAAATACCAAACTTGGCAGTAGTGACCAGAGGGACCACAGGATCACATCCCTAGCATCAAAATGTTTTAAAAAGCCACAGGAACGTCCCGATGCCCAGTCTGCAGCACATTTGATGTGTGTTAACAGATACTGTAATTGATATCATAATCACCACAGAAACAACACAGCTTGGTGGCTGAGTAAATTACTCCATCAGGTTGAAAGCTGATTGGTTGCTGGTTTTTCCTTAATAACTTTAGATCTTAAGGTACTATAATTACCAAACTGATGACCATGGTAACTCCAGCAATATGACAGCTGATTGGCTGTTGGATTTTCCTTAATAACTTTGGATCTAAATGTCCGACGCATACCAAACGTGGCGGTAGTGACCTGAGGGACCCCAGGATCACATCCCTGGCATCAAAAGGTTTTAAAAAGTCACAGTAGAGTCCCGACGCCCAACGGCCCAGCCCGAACTCTCACAATTGCCGCGGGAATTGTCTAGTATCTATCTATCTTCTTCCGTAAAAAGTTTGGCTCGCTTCTCCTCCTAGGGAAAAGGACAAACCCCCACAATAGTTATATCAAATCGACCGGCTCGGCCGGGAATCGTGTGGTATGACTTTTGGTGGCGATATCGGTTACTATGGCGACGTAGTCGCCATTTTTGTGCGAGATTTTGGCGCAATGCATTCCGGATGGGGAGTCTAGAGTGGTGATGTCATCGCTAGAGTGCAAAACACACAAAAAATTCCTCTGAAAAAAAATTTTCTAACTCGCAGCCGCGGCCACAGTTTTCACCGCACGTTAATAATTTTTACATCAAAACGTCGGCACGACCCTCCCGATCGCTCCAATGTGAGTAAAAAAGCGGAGAGTTGTATGGTTTTAGCGCTATGAGCCTCCAAGCGCAGCTTCGCGCTCCTGCTCTTCCTATCTCTCCCATTATAAATTTTCGCTGATTCACCCTGCATTTTTCTAAAACATTGAATTTCTAACCTGCTCCTGTGCGCAAATTTTTCAAGCTACAGAAATAAAAAATACATCAACACGACCAGGAGACCCTCACCTCTCACACGATATGCTCATTTTGTTATCATGTTTCACGGTTTTTGAGTTATGAGCAGTTGTTCGGGGTCTATTTTAAATGAAACAGCCGTTTCTCCAGACACATTCAAAGCAGAGTTTGTCAGTTGGAATCGTTAACGATCTCTTCTACATCAAAGAGTTGCAGGTGTGTGAGTATCCTAGCAACAGTCCCAGCTAATGCTGCATGACAGACAGAGCATTTTGGCTGTGGTTTTTCCTTAATACCTTTTGATATGAAGGTTGCAGGCTCACCAAACTTTGTGAGAGAAATAAAATTAAGGCTCTGCACTATTATAAGCTAAGTTCTGTCCACTACGGCGATGAATTCACTGTTTCAGAGCAAATTCATTCCCCATTTATTTCTATGGAGATAGTCTGCAGCACATTTGATTTGTGTTAACAGATACTGTAATTGACATCATAACCACCACAGAAAACACACAGCTTGGTGGCTGAGCTGTTTATTCCATCAGGCTGAAAGCTGATTGGCTGTTGGATTTTCCTTAATAACTTTGGATCTAAATGTCCGACAAATACCAAACTTGGCAGTAGTGACCAGAGGGACCACAGGATCACATCCCTAGCATCAAAATGTTTTAAAAAGCCATAGGAACGTCCCGATGCCCAGTCTGCAGCACATTTGATGTGTGTTAACAGATACTGTAATTGATATCATAATCACCACAGAAACAACACAGCTTGGTGGCTGAGCTGTTTATTCCATCAGGCTGAAAGCTGATTGGTTAGTGGTTTTTCCTTAATAACTATAGATCTTAAGGTTCTATAACTACCAAACGGATGACAATGGTAACTCCGGCATTATGACAGACTGACAGCTGATTGGCTGTTGGATTTTCCTTAATAACTTTTGATCTAAATGTCCAACACATACCAAACTTGGCAGTAGTGACCAGAGGAACCCTAGGATCACATCCCTGCCATCAAAACGTTTTAACAAGCCACAGTAGAGTCCCGATGCCCAACGGTCCAGCCCGAACTCTCACAATTGCCGCGGGAATTGTCTAGTATCTATCTATCTTCTTCCGTAAAAAGTTTGGCTCGCATCTCCTCCTAGGGGAAAGGACAAACCCCCACAATAGTTATATCAAATCGACCGGCTCGGCCGGGAATCGTGTGGTATGACTTTTGGTGGCGATATTGGTTACTATGGCGACGTAGTCGCCATTTTTGTGCGAGATTTTGGCGCAATGCATTCCGGATGGGGAGTCTAGAGTGGTGATGTCATCGGCAGAGTGCAAAAGAACAAAAAATTCCTTTGAAAAAAAAATTTCTAACTCGCAGCCGCGGCCACAGTTTTCACCGCACATTAATAATTTTTACATCAAAACGTCGGCACGACCCTCCCGATCGCTCCAATGTGAGTAAAAAAGCGGAGAGTTGTATGGTTTTGGCGCTATGAGCCTCCAAGCGCAGCTTCGCGCTCCTGCTCTTCCTATCTCTCCCATTATAAATTTTCGCTGATTCACCCTGCATTTTTCTAAAACATTGAATTTCTAACCTGCTCCTGTGCGCACATTTTTCAAGCTACAGAAATAAAAAATACATCAACACGACCAGGAGACCCTCACCTCTCAGAGAATGTGCTTGTTTTGTTATCATGATTCACGGTTTTTGAGTTATGAGCAGTTGTTCGGGGTCTATTTTAAATGAAACAGCCGTTTCTACACACACAGTCAAAGCAGGTTTTGTCAGTTGGGACTTTGATGGCTCGTTTACATCAAAGAGCTTCACAGATGTGTAGGTCGCCGTAGCAACGGTCCACAGCTCCAGAGTGAGAACATTTTGGCTGTGGTTTTTCCTTAATACCTTTTGATATAAAGGTTGTATCCTCACCAAACTTTGTGAGAGCAATACAATAAAAGCTCTGCACTATTATAAGCTAAGTTCTGTCCACTACGGCGATGTATTCACTGTTTCAGTGCAAATTCATTCCCCATTTATTTCTATGGAGATAGTCTGCAGCACATTTGATTTGTGTTAACAGATACTGTAATTGATATCATAATCACCACAGAAACAACACAGCTTGGTGGTTGAGTAAATTACTCCATCAGGCTGAAAGCTGATTGGTTGCTGGTTTTTCCTTAATAACTTTGGATCTAAATGTCCGACAAATACCAAACTTGGCAGTAATGATCAGAGGGACCCCAGGATCACATCCCCTGGCATCAAAATGTTTTAAAAAGCCACAGTAACGTCCGGATGCCCAGTCTGCCGCACATTTGATTTGTGTTAACAGATACTGTAATTGATATCATAATCACCACAGAAACAACACAGCTTGGTGGCTGAGCTGTTTATTCCATCAGGCTGAAAGCTGATTGGTTGCTGTTTTTTCTTTAATAACTTTGGATCTTAAGGTCCTATAACTACCAAACTGATGACCATGGTAACTCCAGCAATATGACAAACTGACAGCTGATTGGCTGTTGGAATTTCCTTAATAACTTTGGATCTAAATGTCCCACAAATACCAAACTTGGCGGTAATGACCAGAGGGACCCTAGGATCACATCCCTGCCATCAAAAGGTTTTAAAAAGCCACAGGAGAGTCCCGAAGCCCAACGGCCCAGCCCGAACTCCCACAATTGCCGCGGGAATTGTCTAGTTAGTTCGGGCTGGTGCAGCCAGGCCAACTCTCGGCACAGTGCACAGAGTGCACTCGCCGAGAGTTGGGCTGGCAAAGCCAGCCCAACTATTAATCTTTCTCATATTTATTATTAGTTCGGGCTGGTGCAGCCAGGCCAACTCTCGGCACAGTGCACAGAGTGCACTCGCCGAGAGTTGGGCTGGCGAAGCCAGCCCAACTCTTAATCTTTCTCATATTTAGTTCGGGCTGGTGCAGCCAGGCCAACTCTCGGCACAGTGCACAGAGTGCACTCGCCGAGAGTTGGGCTGGCAAAGCCAGCCCAACTCTTAATCTTTCTCATATTTATTATTATATCTATCTATCTTCTTCCGTAAAAAGTTTGGCTCGCTTCTCCTCCTAGGGAAAAGGACAAACCCCCACAATAGTTATATCAAATCGACCGGCTCGGCCGGGAATCGTGTGGTATGACTTTTGGTGGCGATATTGGTTACTATGGCGACGTAGTCGCCATTTTTGTGCGAGATTTTGGCGCAATGCATTCCGGATGGGGAGTCTAGAGTGGTGATGTCATCGCTAGAGTGCAAAACACACAAAAAATTCCTCTGAAAAAAATTTTTCTAACTCGCAGCCGCGGCCACAGTTTTCACCGCACGTTAATAATTTTTACATCAAAACGTCGGCACGACCCTCCCGATCGCTCCAATGTGAGTAAAAAAGCGGAGAGTTGTATGGTTTTGGCGCTATGAGCCTCCAAGCGCAGCTTCGCGCTCCTGCTCTTCCTATCTCTCCCATTATAAATTTTCGCTGATTCACCCTGCATTTTTCTAAAACATTGAATTTCTAACCTGCTCCTGTGCGCACATTTTTCAAGCTACAGAAATAAAAAATACATCAACACGACCAGGAGACCCTCACCTCTCACACGATATGCTCATTTTGTTAACATGTTTCATGGTTTTTGAGTTATGAGCAGTTGTTCGGGGTCTATTTTAAATGAAACAGCCGTTTCTCCAGACACATTCAAAGCAGAGTTTGTCAGTTGGGACTTTGATGGCTCGTTTACATCAAAGAGCTTCACAGGTGTGTAGGTTGCCTAGCAACGGTCCCAGCTAATGCTGCATGACAGACAGAGCATTTTGGCTGTGGTTTATCCTTAATAACTTTTGATATAAAGGTTGCAGGCTCACCAAACTTTGTGAGAGAAATAAAATTAAGGCTCTGCACTATTATAAGCTAAGTTCTGTCCACTACAGCGATGTATTCACTGTTTTAGTGCAAATTCATTCCCCATTTATTTCTATGGAGATAGTCTGCAGCACATTTGATTTGTGTTAACAGATACTGTAATTGATATCATAACCACCACAGAAAACACACAGCTTGGTGGCTGATTAAATGACTCCATCAGGCTGAAAGCTGATTGGTTTCTGGTTTTTCCTTAATAACTTTAGATCTTAAGGTCCTATAATTACCAAACTGATGACCATGGTAACTCCAGCATTATGACAGACTGACAGCTGATTGGCTGTTGGATTTTCCTTAATAACTTTGGATCTAAATGTCCGACACATACCAAACTTGGCAGTAATGAGCAGAGGGACCCCAGGATCACATCTCTGGCATAAAAATGTTTTAAAAAGCCACAGGAACGTCCCGATGCCCAGTCTGCAGCACATTTGATTTTTGTTAACAGATACTGTAATTGATATCATAATCACCACAGAAACAACACAGCTTGGTGGCTGAGTAAATTACTCCATCAGGCTGAAAGCTGATTGGTTGCTGGTTTTTCCTTAATACCTTTAGATCTAAATGTCCGACACATACCAAACTTGGCAGTAATGATCAGAAAGACATCAGCATCCCACCTGTTCTGTATAAAGCCACAGGAGAGTCCCGACGCACAACGGCCCAGCCCGAACTCTCACAATTGCCGCGGGAATTGTCTAGTTATTATTATATCTATCTATCTATCTATCTATCTTCTTCCGTAAAAAGTTTGGCTCGCTTCTCCTCCTAGGGGAAAGGACAACCCCCCACAATAGTTATATCAAATCGACCGGCTCGGCCGGGAATCGTGTGGTATGTCTTTTGGTGGCGATATTGGTTACTATGGCGACGTAGTCGCCATTTTTGTGCGAGATTTTGGCGCAATGCATTCCGGATGGGGAGTCTAGAGTGGTGATGTCATCGGCAGAGTGCGAAAGAACAAAAAATTCCTTTGAAAAAAAAATTTCTAACTCGCAGCCGCGGCCACAGTTTTCACCGCACGTTAATAATTTTTACATCAAAACGTCGGCACGACCCTCCCGATCGCTCCAATGTGAGTAAAAAAGTGGAGAGTTGTATGGTTTTGGCGCTATGAGCCTCCAAGCGCAGCTTCGCGCTCCTGCTCTTCCTATCTCTCCCATTATAAATTTTCGCTGATTCACCCTGCATTTTTCTAAAACATTGAATTTCTAACCTGCTCCTGTGCGCACATTTTTCAAGCTAAAGAAATAAAAAATACATCAACACGACCAGGAGACCCTCACCTCTCACACGATATGCTCATTTTGTTATCATGTTTCACGGTTTTTGAGTTATGAGCAGTTGTTCGGGGTCTATTTTAAATGAAACAGCCGTTTCTCCAGACACATTCAAAGCAGAGTTTGTCAGTTGGGACTTTGATGGCTCGTTTACATCAAAGAGCTTCACAGATGTGTAGGTCGCCGTAGCAACGGTCCACAGCTCCAGAATGAGAACATTTTGGCTGTGGTTTTTCCTTAATAACTTTTGATATAAAGGTTGTATCCTCACCAAACTTTGTGAGAGCAATACAATAAAAGCTCTGCACTATTATAAGCTAAGTTCTGTCCACTACGGCGATGTATTCACTGTTTCAGTGCAAATTCATTCCCCATTTATTTCTATGGAGATAGTCTGCAGCACATTTGATTTGTGTTAACAGATACTGTAATTGATATCATAATCACCACAGAAACAACACAGCTTGGTGGCTGAGTAAATTACTCCATCAGGCTAAAAGCTGATTGGTTGCTGGTTTTTCCTTAATAACTTTGGATCTAAATGTCCGACAAATACCAAACTTGGCAGTAATGATCAGAGGGACCCCAGGATCACATCCCCTGGCATCAAAATGTTTTAAAAAGCCACAGGAACGTCCGGATGCCCAGTCTGCAGCACATTTGATTTGTGTTAACAGATACTGTAATTGATATCATAATCACCACAGAAACAACACAGCTTGGTGGCTGAGCTGTTTATTCCATCGGGCTGAAAGCTGATTGGTTGCTGTTTTTTCTTTAATAACTTTGGATCTTAAGGTCCTATAACTACCAAACTGATGACCATGGTAACTCCAGCAATATGACAAACTGACAGCTGATTGGCTGTTGGAATTTCCTTAATAACTTTGGATCTAAATGTCCGACACATACCAAACTTGGCGGTAGTGACCAGAGGGACCCCAGGATCACATCCCTGGCATCAAAAGGTTTTATAAAGCCACAGGAGAGTCCCGACGCCCAACGGCCCAGCCCGAACTCTCACAATTGCCGCGGGAATTGTCTAGTATTTATTATTATATCTATCTATCTATCTATCTATCTATCTATCTATCTATCTTCTTCCGTAAAAAGTTTGGCTCGCTTCTCCTCCTAGGGAAAAGGACAAACCCCCACAATAGTTATATCAAATCGACCGGCTCGGCCGGGAATCGTGTGGTATGTCTTTTGGTGGCGATATTGGTTACTATGGCGACGTAGTCGCCATTTTTGTGCGAGATTTTGGCCCAATGCATTCCGGATGGGGAGTACAGAGTGGTGATGTCATCGGTAGAGTGCAAAACACACAAAAAATTCCTCTGAAAAAAAATTTCTAACTCGCAGCCACGGCCACAGTTTTCACCGCACATTAATAATTTTTACATCAAAACGTCGGCACGACCCTCCCAATCGCTCCAATGTGAGTAAAAAAGCGGAGAGTTGTATGGTTTTGGCGCTATGAGCCTCCAAGCGCAGCTTCGCGCTCCTGCTCTTCCTATCTCTCCCATTATAAATTTTCGCTGATTCACCCTGCATTTTTCTAAAACATTGAATTTCTAACCTGCTCCTGTGCGCACATTTTTCAAGCTACAGAAATAAAAAATACATCAACACGACCAGGAGACCCTCACCTCTCACACGATATGCTCATTTTGTTATCATGTTTCACGGTTTTTGAGTTATGAGCAGTTGTTCGGGGTCTATTTTAAATGAAACAGCCGTTTCTCCAGACACATTCAAAGCAGAGTTTGTCAGTTGGGACTTTGATGGCTCGTTTACATCAAAGAGCTTCACAGATGTGTAGGTCGCCGTAGCAACGGTCCACAGCTCCAGAATGAGAACATTTTGGCTGTGGTTTTTCATTAATAACTTTTGATATAAAGGTTGTATCCTCACCCAACTTTGTGAGAGCAATACAATAAAAGCTCTGCACTATTATAAGCTAAGTTCTGTCCACTACAGCGATGTATTCACTGTTTCAGTGCAAATTCATTCCCCATTTATTTCTATGGAGATAGTCTGCAGCACATTTGATTTGTGTTAACAGATACTGTAATTGATATCATAATCACCACAGAAAACACACAGCTTGGTGGCTGAGCTGTTTATTCCATCAGGCTGAAAGCGGATTGGTTGCTGGTTTTTCCTTAATAACTTTAGATCTTAAGGTCCTATAACTACCAAACTGATGACCATGGTAATTCAAGCAATATGACAGACTGACAGCTGATTGGCAGTTGGATTTTCCTTAATAACTTTGGATCTAAATGTCCGACAAATACCAAACTTGGCAGTAGTGACCAGAGGGACCACAGGATCACATCCCTAGCATCAAAATGTTTTAAAAAGCCACAGGAACGTCCCGATGCCCAGTCTGCAGCACATTTGATGTGTGTTAACAGATACTGTAATTGATATCATAATCACCACAGAAACAACACAGCTTGGTGGCTGAGTAAATTACTCCATCAGGTTAAAGGCTGATTGGTTGCTGGTTTTTCCATAATAACTTTAGATCTTAAGGTACTATAATTACCAAACTGATGACCATGGTAACTCCAGCAATATGACAGCTGATTGGCTGTTGGATTTTCCCTAATAACTTTGGATCTAAATGTCCGACATATACCAAACTTGGCAGTAATGATCAGTGAGATCTCAGGATCACATCCCTGGCATCAAATTTTTTTAAAAAGGCACAGGAACGTCCCGATGCCCAGTCTGCAGCACATTTGATGTGTGTTGACAGATACTGTAATTGATATCATAATCACCACAGAAACAACACAGCTGGGTGGCTGAGTAAATTATTCCATCAGGCTGAAAGCTGATTGGTTAGTGTTTTTTCCTTAATAACTATAGATCTTAAGGTCCTATAACTACCAAACTGATGACCATGGTAACTCCAGCATTATGACAGACTGACAGCTGATTGGCTGTTGGATTTTCCTTAATAACTTTGGATCTAAATGTCCGACACATAACAAACTTAGCGGTAGTGACCAGAGGGACCCCAGGATCACATCTCTGGCATCAAAAGTTTTTAAAAGGCCACAGTTGAGTCCCGACGCCCAACGGCTTAGCCCGAACTCTCACAATTGCCGCGGGAATTGTCTAGTTAGTTCGGGCTGGTGCAGCCAGGCCAACTCTCGGCACAGTGCACAGAGTGCACTAGCCGAGAGTTGGGCTGGCGAAGCCAGCCCAACTCTTAATCTTTCTCATATTTATTATTATATCTATCTATCTTCTTCCGTAAAAAGTTTGGCTCGCTTCTCCTCCTAGGGGAAAGGACAAACCCCCACAATAGTTATATCAAATCGACCGGCTCGGCCGGGAATCGTGTGGTATGACTTTTGGTGGCGATATTGGTTACTATGGCGACGTAGTCGCCATTTTTGTGCGAGATTTTGGCGCAATGCATTCCGGATGGGGAGTCTAGAGTGGTGATGTCATCGCTAGAGTGCAAAACACACAAAAAATTCCTCTGAAAAAAATGTTTCTAACTCGCAGCCGCGGCCACAGTTTTCACCGCACATTAATAATTTTTACATCAAAACGTCGGCGCGACCCTCCCGATCGCTCCAATGTGAGTAAAAAAGCGGAGAGTTGTATGGTTTTGGCGCTATGAGCCTCCAAGCGCAGCTTCGCGCTCCTGCTCTTCCTATCTCTCCCATTATAAATTTTCGCTGATTCACCCTGCATTTTTCTAAAACATTGAATTTCTAACCTGCTCCTGTGCGCACATTTTTCAAGCTACAGAAATAAAAAAATACATCAACACGACCAGGAGACCCTCACCTCTCACACGATATGCTCATTTTGTTATCATGTTTCACGGTTTTTGAGTTATGAGCAGTTGTTCGGGGTCTATTTTAAATGAAACAGCCGTTTCTCCAGACACATTCAAAGCAGAGTTTGTCAGTTGGGACTTTGATGGCTCGTTTACATCAAAGAGCTTCACAGATGTGTAGGTCGCCGTAGCAACGGTCCACAGCTCCAGAATGAGAACATTTTGGCTGTGGTTTTTCCTTAATAACTTTTGATATAAAGGTTGTATCCTCACCAAACTTTGTGAGAGCAATACAATAAAAGCTCTGCACTATTATAAGCTAAGTTCTGTCCACTACGGCGATGTATTCACTGTTTCGGTGCAAATTCATTCCCCATTTATTTCTATGGAGATAGTCTGCAGCACATTTGATTTGTGTTAACAGATACTGTAAATGATATCATAATCACCACAGAAACAACACAGCTTGGTGGCTGAGCTGTTTATTCCATCAGGGTGAAAGCTGACTGGTTGCTGGTTTTTCCTTAATAACTTTTGATCTTAAGGTCCTATAATTACCAAACTGATGACCATGGTAACTCCAGCAATATGATAGACTGACAGCTGATTGGCTGTTGGATTTTCCTTAATAACTTTGGATCTAAATGTCCGACAAATACCAAACTTGGCAGTAATGATCAGCGGGACCACAGGATCACATCCCTAGCATCGAAATGTTTTAAAAAGCCACAGGAATGTCCCGATGCCCTGTCTGCAGCACATTTGATTTGTGTTAACAGATACTATAATTGATATCATAACCACCACAGAAAAAACACAGCTGGGTGGCTGAGTAAATTACTCCATCGGGCTGAAAGCTGATTGGCTGCTGAGTGTTCCTTAATAACTTTAGATCTTAAGGTACTATAATTACCAAACTGATGACCATTGTAACTCCAGCATTATGACAGACTGACAGCTGATTGGCTGTTGGATTTTCCTTAATAACTTTGGATCTAAATGTCCGACACATACCAAACTTGGCAGTAATGACCAGAGGGACCCCAGGATCACATCTCTGGCATCAAAATGTTTTAAAAAGCCACAGGAACGTCCCGATGCCCAGTCTGCAGCACATTTGATTTGTGTTAACTGATACTGTAATTGATATCATAATCACCACAGAAACAACACAGCTTGGTGGCTGAGTAAATTCCTCCATCAGGCTGAAAGCTGATTGGTTGCTGTTTTTTCCTTAATAACTTTGGATCCAAATGTCCGACACATACCAAACTTGGCAGTAATGATCAGAAAGACATCAGCATCCCACCTGTTGTGTTAAACTTCTGTATTAAGCCACAGTAGAGTCCCGACGCCCAACGGCCCAGCCCGAACTCTCACAATTGCCGCGGGAATTGTCTAGTTAGTTCGGGCTGGTGCAGCCAGGCCAACTCTCGGCACAGTGCACAGAGTGCACTCGCCGAGAGTTGGGCTGGCGAAGCCAGCCCAACTCTTAATCTTTCTCATATTTATTATATCTATCTATCTATCTATCTATCTATCTATCTTCTTCCGTAAAAAGTTTGGCTCGCTTCTCCTCCTAGGGAAAAGGACAAACCCCCACAATAGTTATATCAAATCGACCGGCTCGGCCGGGAATCGTGTGGTATGTCTTTTGGTGGCGATATTGGTTACTATGGCGACGTAGTCGCCATTTTTGTGCGAGATTTTGGCGCAATGCATTCCGGATGGGGAGTCTAGAGTGGTGATGTCATCGCTAGAGTGCAAAACACACCAAAAATTCCTCTGAAAAAAAATTTTCTAACTCGCAGCCGCGGCCACAGTTTTCACCGCACGTTAATAATTTTTACATCAAAACGTCGGCACGACCCTCCCGATCGCTCCAATGTGAGTAAAAAAGCGGAGAGTTGTATGGTTTTGGCGCTATGAGCCTCCAAGCGCAGCTTCGCGCTCCTGCTCTTCCTATCTCTCACATTATAAATTTTCGCTGATTCACCCTGCATTTTTCTAAAACATTGAATTTCTAACCTGCTCCTGAGCCCACATTTTTCAAGCTACAGAAATAAAAAATACATCAACACGACCAGGAGACCCCCACCTCTCACACGATATGCTCATTTTGTTATCATGTTTCATGGTTTTTGAGTTATGAGCAGTTGTTCGGGGTCTATTTTAAATGAAACAGCCGTTTCTCCACAAACATTCAAAGCAGAGTTTGTCAGTTGGAATCGTTAACGATCTCTTCTACATCAAAGAGTTGCAGGTGTGTGAATATCCTAGCAACAGTCCCAGCTAATGCTGCATGACAGACAGAGCATTTTGGCTGTGGTTTTTCCTTAATAACTTTTGATATAAAGGTTGCAGGCTCACCAAACTTTGTGAGAGAAATAAAATTAAGGCTCTGCACTATTATAAGCTAAGTTCTGTCCACTACAGCGATGTATTCACTGTTTCAGTGCAAATTCATTCCCCATTTATTTCTATGGAGATAGTCTGCAGCACATTTGATTTGTGTTAACAGATACTGTAATTGATATCATAACCACCACAGAAATCACACAGCTTGGTGGCTGAGCTGTTTATTCCATCAGACTGAAAGCTGATTGGTTAGTGGTTTTTCCTTAATAACTTTAGATCTTAAGGTCCTATAATTACCAAACTGATGACTATGGTAACTCCAGCAATATGACACACTGACGGCTGATTGGCTGTTGGATTTTCCTTAATAACTTTGGATCTAAATGTCCGACACATACCAAACTTGGCAGTAATGATCAGAGGGAGCGCAGGATCACATCCCTGGCATCAAAATGTTTTAAAAAGCCACAGGAACGTCCCGATGCCCAGTCTGCAGCACATTTGATTTGTGTTAACAGATACTGTAATTGATATCATAATCACCACAGAAACAACACAGCTTGGTGGCTGAGTAAATTACTCCATCAGGCTGAAAGCTGATTGGTTGCTGGTTTTTCCTTAATAACTTTAGATCTTAAGGTCCTAAAATTACCAAACTGATTACCATGGTAACTCCGGCATTATGACAGACTGACAGCTGATTGGCTGTTGGATTTTCCTTAATAACTTTGGATCTAAATGTCCGACAAATACCAAACTTGGCGGTAGTGACCAGAGGGACCCCAGGATCACATCCCTGCCATCAAAAGGTTTTAAAAAGCCACAGGAGAGTCCCGACGCCCAACGGCCCAGCCCGAACTCTCACAATTGCCGCGGGAATTGTCTAGTATCTATCTATCTTCTTCCGTAAAAAGTTTGGCTCGCTTCTCCTCCTAGGGGAAAGGACAAACCCCCACAATAGTTATATCAAATCGACCGGCTCGGCCGGGAATCGTGTGGTATGTCTTTTGGTGGCGATATTGGTTACTATGGCGACGTAGTCGCCATTTTTGTGCGAGATTTTGGCGCAATGCATTCCGGATGGGGAGTCTAGAGTGGTGATGTCATCGGTAGAGTGCAAAACACACAAAAAATTCCTTTGAAAAAAAATGTTCTAACTCGCAGCCGCGGCCACAGTTTTCATCGCACGTTAATAATTTTTACATCAAAACGTCGGCACGACCCTCCCGATCGCTCCAATGTGAGTAAAAAAGCGGAGAGTTGTACGGTTTTGGCGCTATGAGCCTCCAAGCGCAGCTTCGCGCTCCTGCTCTTCCTATCTCTCCCATTATAAATTTTCGCTGATTCACCCTGCATTTTTCTAAAACATTGAATTTCTAACCTGCTCCTGTGCGCACATTTTTCAAGCTACAGAAATAAGAAATACATCAACACGACCAGGAGACCCTCACCTCTCACACGATATGCTCATTTTGTTATCATGTTTCACGGTTTTTGAGTTATGAGCAGTTGTTCGGGGTCTATTTTAAATGAAACAGCCGTTTCTCCAGACACATTCAAAGCAGAGTTTGTCAGTTGGGACTTTGATGGCTCGTTTACATCAAAGAGCTTCACAGATGTGTAGGTCGCCGTAGCAATGGTCCACAGCTCCAGAATGAGAACATTTTGGCTGTGGTTTTTCCTTAATAACTTTTGATATAAAGGTTGTATCCTCACCAAACTTTGTGAGAGCAATACAATAAAAGCTCTGCACTATTATAAGCTAAGTTCTGTCCACTACGGCGATGTATTCACTGTTTCAGTGCAAATTCATTCCCCATTTATTTCTATGGAGATAGTCTGCAGCACATTTGATTTGTGTTAACAGATACTGTAATTGATATCATAATCACCACAGAAACAACACAGCTTGGTGGCTGAGTAAATTACTCCATCAGGCTGAAAGCTGATTGGTTGCTGGTTTTTCCTTAATAACTTTGGATCTAAATGTCCGACAAATACCAAACTTGGCAGTAATGATCAGAGGGACCCCAGGATCACATCCCCTGGCATCAAAATGTTTTAAAAAGCCACAGGAACGTCCGGATGCCCAGTCTGCCGCACATTTGATTTGTGTTAACAGATACTGTAATTGATATCATAATCACCACAGAAACAACACAGCTTGGTGGCTGAGCTGTTTATTCCATCGGGCTGAAAGCTGATTGGTTGCTGTTTTTTCTTTAATAACTTTGGATCTTAAGGTCCTATAACTACCAAACTGATGACCATGGTAGATCCAGCAATGTGACAAACTGACAGCTGATTGGCTGTTGGAATTTCCTTAATAACTTTGGATCTAAATGTCCGACACATACCAAACTTGGCGGTAGTGACCAGAGGGACCCCAGGATCACATCCCTGGCATCAAAAGGTTTTATAAAGCCACAGGAGAGTCCCGACGCCCAACGGCCCAGCCCGAACTCTCACAATTGCCGCGGGAATTGTCTAGTATTTATTATTATATCTATCTATCTATCTATCTATCTATCTATCTATCTATCTTCTTCCGTAAAAAGTTTGGCTCGCTTCTCCTCCTAGGGAAAAGGACAAACCCCCACAATAGTTATATCAAATCGACCGGCTCGGCCGGGAATCGTGTGGTATGTCTTTTGGTGGCGATATTGGTTACTATGGCGACGTAGTCGCCATTTTTGTGCGAGATTTTGGCCCAATGCATTCCGGATGGGGAGTACAGAGTGGTGATGTCATCGGTAGAGTGCAAAACACACAAAAAATTCCTCTGAAAAAAAATTTCTAACTCGCAGCCACGGCCACAGTTTTCACCGCACATTAATAATTTTTACATCAAAACGTCGGCACGACCCTCCCAATCGCTCCAATGTGAGTAAAAAAGCGGAGAGTTGTATGGTTTTGGCGCTATGAGCCTCCAAGCGCAGCTTCGCGCTCCTGCTCTTCCTATCTCTCCCATTATAAATTTTCGCTGATTCACCCTGCATTTTTCTAAAACATTGAATTTCTAACCTGCTCCTGTGCGCACATTTTTCAAGCTACAGAAATAAAAAATACATCAACACGACCAGGAGACCCTCACCTCTCACACGATATGCTCATTTTGTTATCATGTTTCACGGTTTTTGAGTTATGAGCAGTTGTTCGGGGTCTATTTTAAATGAAACAGCCGTTTCTCCAGACACATTCAAAGCAGAGTTTGTCAGTTGGGACTTTGATGGCTCGTTTACATCAAAGAGCTTCACAGATGTGTAGGTCGCCGTAGCAACGGTCCACAGCTCCAGAATGAGAACATTTTGGCTGTGGTTTTTCATTAATAACTTTTGATATAAAGGTTGTATCCTCACCCAACTTTGTGAGAGCAATACAATAAAAGCTCTGCACTATTATAAGCTAAGTTCTGTCCACTACAGCGATGTATTCACTGTTTCAGTGCAAATTCATTCCCCATTTATTTCTATGGAGATAGTCTGCAGCACATTTGATTTGTGTTAACAGATACTGTAATTGATATCATAATCACCACAGAAAACACACAGCTTGGTGGCTGAGCTGTTTATTCCATCAGGCTGAAAGCGGATTGGTTGCTGGTTTTTCCTTAATAACTTTAGATCTTAAGGTCCTATAACTACCAAACTGATGACCATGGTAATTCAAGCAATATGACAGACTGACAGCTGATTGGCAGTTGGATTTTCCTTAATAACTTTGGATCTAAATGTCCGACAAATACCAAACTTGGCAGTAGTGACCAGAGGGACCACAGGATCACATCCCTAGCATCAAAATGTTTTAAAAAGCCACAGGAACGTCCCGATGCCCAGTCTGCAGCACATTTGATGTGTGTTAACAGATACTGTAATTGATATCATAATCACCACAGAAACAACACAGCTTGGTGGCTGAGTAAATTACTCCATCAGGTTAAAGGCTGATTGGTTGCTGGTTTTTCCATAATAACTTTAGATCTTAAGGTACTATAATTACCAAACTGATGACCATGGTAACTCCAGCAATATGACAGCTGATTGGCTGTTGGATTTTCCCTAATAACTTTGGATCTAAATGTCCGACATATACCAAACTTGGCAGTAATGATCAGTGAGATCTCAGGATCACATCCCTGGCATCAAATTTTTTTAAAAAGGCACAGGAACGTCCCGATGCCCAGTCTGCAGCACATTTGATGTGTGTTGACAGATACTGTAATTGATATCATAATCACCACAGAAACAACACAGCTGGGTGGCTGAGTAAATTATTCCATCAGGCTGAAAGCTGATTGGTTAGTGTTTTTTCCTTAATAACTATAGATCTTAAGGTCCTATAACTACCAAACTGATGACCATGGTAACTCCAGCATTATGACAGACTGACAGCTGATTGGCTGTTGGATTTTCCTTAATAACTTTGGATCTAAATGTCCGACACATAACAAACTTAGCGGTAGTGACCAGAGGGACCCCAGGATCACATCTCTGGCATCAAAAGTTTTTAAAAGGCCACAGTTGAGTCCCGACGCCCAACGGCTTAGCCCGAACTCTCACAATTGCCGCGGGAATTGTCTAGTTAGTTCGGGCTGGTGCAGCCAGGCCAACTCTCGGCACAGTGCACAGAGTGCACTAGCCGAGAGTTGGGCTGGCGAAGCCAGCCCAACTCTTAATCTTTCTCATATTTATTATTAGTTCGGGCTGGTGCAGCCAGGCCAACTCTCGGCACAGTGCACAGAGTGCACTCGCCGAGAGTTGGGCTGGCGAAGCCAGCCCAACTCTTAATCTTTCTCATATTTATTATATCTATCTATCTATCTATCTTCTTCCGTAAAAAGTTTGGCTCGCTTCTCCTCCTAGGGGAAAGGACAAACCCCCACAATAGTTATATCAAATCGACCGGCTCGGCCGGGAATCGTGTGGTATGTCTTTTGGTGGCGATAGTGGTTACTATGGCGACGTAGTCGCCATTTTTGTGCGAGATTTTGGCGCAATGCATTCCGGATGGGGAGTCTAGAGTGGTGATGTCATCGGCAGAGTGCAAAAGAACAAAAAATTCCTTTGAAAAAAAAATTTCTAACTCGCAGCCGCGGCCACAGTTTTCACCGCACATTAATAATTTTTACATCAAAACGTCGGCACGACCCTCCCGATCGCTCCAATGTGAGTAAAAAAGCGGAGAGTTGTATGGTTTTGACGCTATGAGCCTCCAAGCGCAGCTTCGCGCTCCTGCTCTTCCTATCTCTCCCATTATAAATTTTCGCTGATTCACCCTGCATTTTTCTAAAACATTGAATTTCTAACCTGCTCCTGAGCCCACATTTTTCAAGTTACAGAAATAAAAAATACATCAACACGACCAGGAGACCCTCACCTCTCAGAGAATGTGCTTGTTTTGTTATCATGATTCACGGTTTTTGAGTTATGAGCAGTTGTTCGGGGTCTATTTTAAATGAAACAGCCGTTTCTACACACACATTCAAAGCAGGTTTTGTCAGTTGGGACTTTGATGGCTCGTTTACATCAAAGAGCTTCACAGATGTGTAGGTTGCCTAGCAACGGTCCCAGATAATGCTGCATGACAGACAGAGCATTTTGGCTGTGGTTTTTCCTTAATAACTTTTGATATAAAGGTTGCAGGCTCACCAAACTTTGTGAGAGAAATAAAATTAAGGCTCTGCACTATTATAAGCTAAGTTCTGTCCACTACAACGATGTATTCACTGTTTCAGTGCAAATTCATTCCCCATTTATTTCTATGGAGATAGTCTGCAGCACATTTGATTTGTGTTAACAGATACTGTAATTGATATCATAACCACCACAGAAAACACACAGCTTGGTGGCTGAGCTGTTTATTCCATCAGGCTGAAAGCTGATTGGCTGTTGGATTTTCCTTAATAACTTTGGATCTAAATGTCCGACACATACCAAACTTGGCAGTAATGATCAGAGGGACCCCAGGATCACATCCCCTGGCATCAAAATGTTTTAAAAAGCCACAGGAACGTCCGGATGCCCAGTCTGCCGCACATTTGATTTGTGTTAACAGATACTGTAATTGATATCATAATCACCACAGAAACAACACAGCTTGGTGGCTGAGCTGTTTATTCCATCAGGCTGAAAGCTGATTGGTTGCTGTTTTTTCTTTAATAACTTTGGATCTTAAGGTCCTATAACTACCAAACTGATGACCATGGTAACTCCAGCAATATGACAAACTGACAGCTGATTGGCTGTTGGATTTTGAAAACTGTAATGATCAGAAACACATCAGCATCCCACCTGTTGTGTTAAACTTCTCTATTAAGCCACAGTAGAGTCCCGACGCCCAACGGCCCAGCCCGAACTCTCACAATTGCCGCGGGAATTGTCTAGTTATATCTATCTATCTTCTTCCGTAAAAAGTTTGGCTCGCTTCTCCTCCTAGGGGAAAGGACAAACCCCCACAATAGTTATATCAAATCGACCGGCTCGGCCGGGAATCGTGTGGTATGACTTTTGGTGGCGATATTGGTTACTATGGCGACGTAGTCGCCATTTTTGTGCGAGATTTTGGCGCAATGCATTCCGGATGGGGAGTCTAGAGTGGTGATGTCATCGCTAGAGTGCAAAACACACAAAAAATTCCTCTGAAAAAAATGTTTCTAACTCGCAGCCGCGGCCACAGTTTTCACCGCACGTTAATAATTTTTACATCAAAACGTCGGCGCGACCCTCCCGATCGCTCCAATGTGAGTAAAAAAGCGGAGAGTTGTATGGTTTTGGCGCTATGAGCCTCCAAGCGCAGCTTCGCGCTCCTGCTCTTCCTATCTCTCACATTATAAATTTTCGCCGATTCACCCTGCATTTTTCTAAAACATTGAATTTCTAACCTGCTCCTGTGCGCACATTTTTCAAGCTACAGAAATAAAAAATACATCAACACGACCAGGAGACCCTCACCTCTCACACGATATGCTCATTTTGTTATCATGTTTCACGGTTTTTGAGTTATGAGCAGTTGTTCGGGGTCTATTTTAAATGAAACAGCCGTTTCTACACACACATTCAAAGCAGGTTTTGTCAGTTGGGACTTTGATGGCTCGTTTACATCAAAGAGCTTCACAGATGTGTAGGTTGCCTAGCAACGGTCCCAGATAATGCTGCATGACAGACAGAGCATTTTGGCTGTGGTTTTTCCTTAATAACTTTTGATATAAAGGTTGCAGGCTCACCAAACTTTGTGAGAGAAATAAAATTAAGGCTCTGCACTATTATAAGCTAAGTTCTGTCCACTACAACGATGTATTCACTGTTTCAGTGCAAATTCATTCCCCATTTATTTCTATGGAGATAGTCTGCAGCACATTTGATTTGTGTTAACAGATACTGTAATTGATATCATAACCACCACAGAAAACACACAGCTTGGTGGCTGAGCTGTTTATTCCATCAGGCTGAAAGCTGATTGGCTGTTGGATTTTCCTTAATAACTTTGGATCTAAATGTCCGACACATACCAAACTTGGCAGTAATGATCAGAGGGACCCCAGGATCACATCCCCTGGCATCAAAATGTTTTAAAAAGCCACAGGAACGTCCGGATGCCCAGTCTGCCGCACATTTGATTTGTGTTAACAGATACTGTAATTGATATCATAATCACCACAGAAACAACACAGCTTGGTGGCTGAGCTGTTTATTCCATCAGGCTGAAAGCTGATTGGTTGCTGTTTTTTCTTTAATAACTTTGGATCTTAAGGTCCTATAACTACCAAACTGATGACCATGGTAACTCCAGCAATATGACAAACTGACAGCTGATTGGCTGTTGGATTTTCCTTAATAACTTTGGATCTAAATGTCCGGCAAATACCAAACTTGGCAGTAATGATCAGAGGGACCGCAGGATCACATCCCTCGCATCAAAATGTTTTAAAAAGCCACAGGAACGTCCCGATGCCCAGTCTGCAGCACATTTGATGTGTGTTAACAGATACTGTAATTGATATCATAATCACCACAGAAACAACACAGCTTGGTGGCTGAGCTGTTTACTCCATCAGGCTGAAAGCTGATTGGTTGCTGTTTTTTCCTTAGTAACTTTGGATCTTAAGGTCCTATAATTACAGAACTGATGACCATGGTAACTCCAGCAATATGACAGACTGACAGCTGATTGGCTGTTGGATTTTCCTTAATAACTTTGGATCTAAATGTCTGACACATACCAAACTTGGCAGTAATGATCAGAAAGACATCAGCATCCCACCTGTTGTGTTAAACTTCTGTATTAAGCCACAGGAGAGTCCCGACGCCCAACGGCCCAGCCCGAACTCTCACAATTGCCGCGGGAATTGTCTAGTTAGTTCGGGCTGGTGCAGCCAGGCCAACTCTCGGCACAGTGCACAGAGTGCACTAGCCGAGAGTTGGGCTGGCGAAGCCAGCCCAACTCTTAATCTTTCTCATATTTATTATTATATCTATCTATCTTCTTCCGTAAAAAGTTTGGCTCGCTTCTCCTCCTAGGGAAAAGGACAAACCCCCACAATAGTTATATCAAATCGACCGGCTCGGCCGGGAATCGTGTGGTATGACTTTTGGTGGCGATATTGGTTACTATGGCGACGTAGTCGCCATTTTTGTGCGAGATTTTGGCGCAATGCATTCCGGATGGGGACTCTAGAGTGGTGATGTCATCGCTAGAGTGCAAAACACACAAAAAATTCCTTTGAAAAAAAAATTTCTAACTCGCAGCCGCGGCCACAGTTTTCACCGCACATTAATAATTTTTACATCAAAACGTCGGCACGACCCTCCCGATCGCTCCAATGTGACTAAAAAAGCGGAGAGTTGTATGGTTTTGGCGCTATGAGCCTCCAAGCGCAGCTTCGCGTTCCTGCTCTTCCTATCTCTCCCATTATAAATTTTCGCTGATTCACCCTGCATTTTTCTAAAACATTGAATTTCTAACCTGCTCCTGTGCGCACATTTTTCAAGCTACAGAAATAAAACATACATCAACACGACCAGGAGACCCTCACCTCTCACACGATATGCTCATTTTGTTATCATGTTTCACGGTTTTTGAGTTATGAGCAGTTGTTCGGGGTCTATTTTAAATGAAACAGCCGTTTCTCCACACACATTCAAAGCAGAGTTTGTCAGTTGGGACTTTGATGGCTCGTTTACATCAAAGAGCTTCACAGATGTGTAGGTCGCCGTAGCAACGGTCCACAGCTCCAGAATGAGAACATTTTGGCTGTTGGTTTTTCCTTAATAACTTTTGATATAAAGGTTGCAGGCTCACGAAACTTTGTGAGAGAGATAAAATTAAGGCTCTGCATTATTATAAGCTAAGTTCTGTCCACTACAGCGATGTATTCACTGTTTCAGTGCAAATTTATTCCCCATTTATTTCTATGGAGATAGTCTGCAGCACATTTGATTTGTGTTAACAGATACTGTAATTGATATCATAACCACCACAGAAAACACACAGCTTGGTGGCTGAGCTGTTTATTCCATCAGGGTGAAAGCTGATTGGCTGTTGGATTTCCCTTAATAACTTTGGATCTAAATGTCCGACAAATACCAAACTTGGCAGTAATGATCAGAGAGACCTCAGGATCACATCCCTGGCATCAAAATGTTTTAAAAAGCCACAGGAACGTCCCGATGCCCAGTCTGCAGCACATTTGATGTGTGTTGACAGATACTGTAATTGATATCATAATCACCACAGAAACAACACAGCTGGGTGGCTGAGTAAATTACTCCATCAGGCTGAAAGCTGATTGGTTAGTGGTTTTTCCTTAATAACTATAGATCTTAAGGTCCTATAACTACCAAACTGATGACCATGGTAACTCCAGCATTATGACAGACTGACAGCTGATTGGCTGTTGGATTTTCCTTAATAACTTTGGATCTAAATGTCCGACACATACCAAACTTGGCAGTAGTGACCAGAGGGACCCCAGGATCACATCTCTGGCATCAAAAGTTTTTAAAAGGCCACAGTAGAGTCCCGACGCCCAACGGCCCAGCCCGAACTCTCACAATTGCCGCGGGAATTGTCTAGTATCTATCTATCTTCTTCCGTAAAAAGTTTGGCTCGCTTCTCCTCCTAGGGGAAAGGACAAACCCCCACAATAGTTATATCAAATCGACCGGCTCGGCCGGGAATCGTGTGGTATGTCTTTTGGTGGCGATATTGGTTACTATGGCGACGTAGTCGCCATTTTTGTGCGAGATTTTGGCGCAATGCATTCCGGATGGGGAGTCTAGAGTGGTGATGTCATCAGTAGAGTGCAAAAGGACAAAAAATTCCTTTGAAAAAAAAATTTCTAACTCGCAGCCGCGGCCACAGTTTTCACCGCACGTTAATAATTTTTTACATCAAAACGTCGGCACGACCCTCCCGATCGCTCCAATGTGAGTAAAAAAGCGGAGAGTTGTACGGTTTTGGCGCTATGAGCCTCCAAGCGCAGCTTCGCGCTCCTGCTCTTCCTATCTCTCCCATTATAAATTTTCGCTGTTTCACCCTGCATTTTTCTAAAACATTGAATTTCTAACCTGCTCCTGTGCGCACATTTTTCAAGCTACAGAAATAAAAAATACATCAACACGACCAGGAGACCCTCACCTCTCACACGATATGCTCACTTTGTTATCATGTTTCACGGTTTTTGAGTTATGAGCAGTTGTTCGGGGTCTATTTTAAATGAAACAGCCGTTTCTCCACACACATTCAAAGCAGACTTTGTCAGTTGGGACTTTGATGGCTCGTTTACATCAAAGAGCTTCACAGATGTGTAGGTCGCCGTAGCAACGGTCCACAGCTCCAGAATGAGAACATTTTGGCTGTGGTTTTTCCTTAATAACTTTTGATATAAAGGTTGTATCCTCACCAAACTTTGTGAGAGCAATACAATAAAAGCTCTGCACTATTATAAGCTAAGTTCTGTCCACTACGGCGATGTATTCACTGTTTCAGTGCAAATTCATTCCCCATTTATTTCTATGGAGATAGTCTGCAGCACATTTGATTTGTGTTAACAGATACTGTAATTGATATCATAATCACCACAGAAACAACACAGCTTGGTGGGTGAGCTGTTTATTCCATCAGGCTGAAAGCTGATTGGTTGCTGGTTTTTCCTTAATAACTTTAGATCTTAAGGTTCTATAACTACCAAAATGAAGACCATGGTAACTCCAGCAATATGACACACTGACGGCTGATTGGCTGTTGGATTTTCCTTAATAACTTTGGATCTAAATGTCCGACAAATACCAAACTTGGCAGTAGTGACCAGAGGGACCACAGGATCACATCCCTAGCATCAAAATGTTTTAAAAAGCCACAGGAACGTCCCGATGCCCAGTCTGCAGCACATTTGATGTGTGTTAACAGATACTGTAATTGATATCATAATCACCACAGAAACAACACAGCTTGGTGGCTGAGCTGTTTATTCCATCAGGCTGAAAGCTGATTGGTTAGTGTTTTTTCTTTAATAACTTTAGATCTTAAGGTTCTATAATTACCAAACTGATGACCATGGTAACTCCAGTAATATGACAGACTGACAGCTGATTGGCTGTTGGATTTTCCTCAATAACTTTGGATCTAAATGTCTGACACATACCAAACTTGGCAGTAATGATCAGAGGGACCCCAGGATCACATCCCCTGGCATCAAAATGTTTTCAAAAGCCACAGGAACGTCCGGATGCCAGGTCTGCAGCACATTTGATTTGTGTTAACAGATACTGTAATTGATATCATAATCACCACAGAAACAACACAGCTTGGTGGCTGAGTAAATTACTCCATCAGGCTGAAAGCTGATTGGTTGCTGGTTTTTCTTTAATAACTTTGGATCTTAAGGTCCTATAACTACCAAACTGATGACCATGGTAACTCCAGCAATATGACAAACTGACAGCTGATTGGCTGTTGGAATTTACTTAATAACTTTGGGTCTAAATGTCCGACACATACCAAACTTGGCGGTAGTGACCAGAGGGACCCCAGGATCACATCCCTGGCATCAAAAGGTTTTAAAAGCCACAGGAGAGTCCCGACGCCCAACAGCCCAGCCCGAACTCTCACAATTGCCGCGGGAATTGTCTAGTTAGTTCGGGCTGGTGCAGCCAGGCCAACTCTCGGCACAGTGCACAGAGTGCACTCGCCGAGAGTTGGGCTGGCGAAGCCAGCCCAACTCTTAATCTTTCTCATATTTATTATATCTATCTATCTATCTATCTATCTATCTTCTTCCGTAAAAAGTTTGGCTCGCTTCTCCTCCTAGGGGAAAGGACAAACCCCCACAATAGTTATATCAAATCGACTGGCTCGGCCGGGAATCGTGTGGTATGTCTTTTGGTGGCGATATTGGTTACTATGGCGACGTAGTCGCCATTTTTGTGCGAGATTTTGGCGCAATGCATTCCGGATGGGGAGTCCAGAGTGGTGATGTCATCAGTAGAGTGCAAAACACACAAAAAATTCCTCTGAAAAAATTTTTCTAACTCGCAGCCGCGGCCACAGTTTTCACCGCACGTTAATATCTTTTACATCAAAACGATGGCACGACCCTCCCGATCGCTCCAATGTGAGTAAAAAAGCGGAGAGTTGTATGGTTTTGGCGCTATGAGCCTCCAAGCGCAGCTTCGCGCTCCTGCTCTTCCTATCTCTCCCATTATAAATTTTCGCTGATTCACCCTGCATTTTTCTAAAACATTGAATTTCTAACCTGCTCCTGTGCGCACATTTTTCAAGCTACAGAAATAAGAAGTACATCAACACGACCAGGAGACCCTCACCTCTCACACGATATGCTCATTTTGTTATCATGTTTCACGGTTTTTGAGTTATGAGCAGTTGTTCGGGGTCTATTTTAAATGAAACAGCCGTTTCTCCAGACACATTCAAAGCAGAGTTTGTCAGTTGGAATCGTTAACGATCTCTTCTACATCAAAGAGTTGCAGGTGTGTGAATATCCTAGCAACAGTCCCAGCTAATGCTGCATGACAGACAGAGCATTTTGGCTGTGGTTTTTCGTAAATAACTTTTGATATAAAGGTTGCAGGCTCACCAAACTTTGTGAGAGAAATAAAATTAAGGCTCTGCATTATTATAAGCTAAGTTCTGTCCACTACAGCGATGTATTCACTGTTTCAGTGCAAATTCATTCCCCATTTATTTCTATGGAGATAGTCTGCAGCACATTTGATTTGTGTTAACAGATACTGTAATTGACATCATAACCACCACAGAAAACACACAGCTTGGTGGCTGAGCTGTTTATTCCATCAGGCTGAAAGCTGATTGGCTGTTGGATTTTCCTTAATAACTTTGGATCTAAATGTCCGACAAATACCAAACTTGGCAGTAATGATCAGAGAGACCTCAGGATCACATCCCTGGCATCAATTTTTTTTAAAAAGCCACAGAAACGTCCCGATGCCCAGTCTGCAGCACATTTGATGTGTGTTGACAGATACTGTAATTGATATCATAACCACCACAGAAAACACACAGCTTGGTGGCTGATTAAATGACTCCATCAGGCTGAAAGCTGATTGGTTTCTGGTTTTTCCTTAATAACTTTAGATCTTAAGGTCCTATAATTACCAAACTGATGACCATGGTAACTCCAGCATTATGACAGACTGACAGCTGATTGGCTGTTGGATTTTCCTTAATAACTTTGGATCTAAATGTCCGACACATACCAAACTTGGCAGTAATGAGCAGAGGGACCCCAGGATCACATCTCTGGCATCAAAATGTTTTAAAAAGCCACAGGAACGTCCCGATGCCCAGTCTGCAGCACATTTGATTTTTGTTAACAGATACTGTAATTGATATCATAATCACCACAGAAACAACACAGCTTGGTGGCTGAGTAAATTACTCCATCAGGCTGAAAGCTGATTGGTTGCTGGTTTTTCCTTAATAACTTTAGATCTTAAGGTCCTAAAATTACCAAACTGATGACCATGGTAATTCAAGCAATATGACAGACTGACAGCTGATTGGCTGTTGGAATTTCCTTAATAACTTTGGATCTAAATGTCCGACACATACCAAACTTGGCGGTAGTGACCAGAGGGACCCCAGGATCACATCCCTGGCATCAAAAGGTTTTAAAAAGCCACAGTAGAGTCCCGACGCCCAACGGCCCAGCCCGAACTCTCACAATTGCCGCGGGAATTGTCTAGTTAGTTCGGGCTGGTGCAGCCAGGCCAACTCTCGGCACAGTGCACAGAGTGCACTAGCCGAGAGTTGGGCTGGCAAAGCCAGCCCAACTCTTAATCTTTCTCATATTTATTATTATATCTATCTATCTTCTTCCGTAAAAAGTTTGGCTCGCTTCTCCTCCTAGGGAAAAGGACAAACCCCCACAATAGTTATATCAAATCGACCGGCTCGGCCGGGAATCGTGTGGTATGACTTTTGGTGGCGATATCGGTTACTATGGCGACGTAGTCGCCATTTTTGTGCGAGATTTTGGCGCAATGCATTCCGGATGGGGAGTCTAGAGTGGTGATGTCATCGCTAGAGTGCAAAACACACAAAAAATTCCTCTGAAAAAAAATTTTCTAACTCGCAGCCGCGGCCACAGTTTTCACCGCACGTTAATAATTTTTACATCAAAACGTCGGCACGACCCTCCCGATCGCTCCAATGTGAGTAAAAAAGCGGAGAGTTGTATGGTTTTAGCGCTATGAGCCTCCAAGCGCAGCTTCGCGCTCCTGCTCTTCCTATCTCTCCCATTATAAATTTTCGCTGATTCACCCTGCATTTTTCTAAAACATTGAATTTCTAACCTGCTCCTGTGCGCACATTTTTCAAGCTACAGAAATAAAAAATACATCAACACGACCAGGAGACCCTCACCTCTCACACGATATGCTCATTTTGTTATCATGTTTCACGGTTTTTGAGTTATGAGCAGTTGTTCGGGGTCTATTTTAAATGAAACAGCCGTTTCTCCACACACATTCAAAGCAGACTTTGTCAGTTGGGACTTTGATGGCTCGTTTACATCAAAGAGCTTCACAGATGTGTAGGTCGCCGTAGCAACGGTCCACAGCTCCAGAATGAGAACATTTTGGCTGTTGGTTTTTCCTTAATAACTTTTGATATACAGGTTGCAGGCTCACCAAACTTTGTGAGAGAAATAAAATTAAGGCTCTGCACTATTATAAGCTAAGTTCTGTCCACTACAGCAATGTATTCAGTGTTTCAGTGCAAATTCATTCCCCATTTATTTCTATGGAGATAGTCTGCAGCACATTTGCTTTGTGTTAACAGATACTGTAATTGATATCATAATCACCACAGAAACAACACAGCTTGGTGGCTGAGCTGTTTATTCCATCAGGCTGAAAGCTGATTGGTTAGTGGTTTTTCCTTAATAACTTTAGATCTTAAGGTCCTATAATTACCAAACTGATGACCATGGTAACTCCAGCGATATGACACACTGACGGCTGATTGGCTGTTGGATTTTCCTTAATAACTTTGGATCTAAATGTCCCACTTATACCAAACTTGGCAGTAATGATCAGAGCGACCGCAGGATCACATCCCTGGCATCAAAATGTTTTAAAAAGCCACAGGAACGTCCCGATGCCCAGTCTGCAGCACATTTGATTTGTGTTAACAGATACTATAATTGATATCATAACCACCACAGAAACAACACAGCTGGGTGGCTGAGTAAATTACTCCATCGGGCTGAAAGCTGATTGGCTGCTGAGTGTTCCTTAATAACTTTGGACCATAAGGTCCTATAACTACCAAACTGATGACCATGGTAACTCCAGCAATATGACAGACTGACAGCTGATTGGCTGTTGGAATTTCCTTAATAACTTTGGATCTAATTGTCCGACACATACCAAACTTGGCGGTAATGACCAGAGGGACCCTAGGATCACATCCCTGCCATCAAAAGGTTTTAAAAAGCCACAGGAGAGTCCCGAAGCCCAACGGCCCAGCCCGAACTCTCACAATTGCCGCGGGAATTGTCTAGTATCTATCTATCTTCTTCCGTAAAAAGTTTGGCTCGCTTCTCCTCCTAGGGAAAAGGACAAACCCCCACAATAGTTATATCAAATCGACCGGCTCGGCCGGGAATCGTGTGGTATGTCTTTTGGTGGCGATATTGGTTACTATGGCGACGTAGTCGCCATTTTTGTGCGAGATTTTGGCGCAATGCATTCCGGATGGGGAGTCTAGAGTGGTGATGTCATCAGTAGAGTGCAAAACACACAAAAAATTCCTCTGAAAAAAAATTTTCTAACTCGCAGCCGCGGCCACAGTTTTCACCGCACGTTAATAATTTTCACATCAAAACGTCGGCACGACCCTCCCGATCGCTCCAATGTGAGTAAAAAAGCGGAGAGTTGTATGGTTTTGGCGCTATGAGCCTCCAAGCGCAGCTTCGCGCTCCTGCTCTTCCTATCTCTCCCATTATAAATTTTCGCTGATTCACCCTGCATTTTTCTAAAACATTGAATTTCTAACCTGCTCCTGTGCGCACATTTTTCAAGCTACAGAAATAAAAAATACATCAACACGACCAGGAGACCCTCGCCTCTCACACGATATGCTCATTTTGTTATCATGTTTCACGGTTTTTGAGTTATGAGCAGTTGTTCGGGGTCTATTTTAAATGAAACAGACGTTTCTCCACACACATTCAAAGCAGAGTTTGTCAGTTGGGACTTTGATGGCTCGTTTACATCAAAGAGCTTCACAGATGTGTAGGTCGCCGTAGCAACGGTCCACAGCTCCAGAATGAGAACATTTTGGCTGTGGTTTTTCCTTAATAACTTTTGATATAAACGTTGTATCCTCACCAAACTTTGTGAGAGCAATACAATAAAAGCTCTGCACTATTATAAGCTAAGTTCTGTCCACTACGGCGATGTATTCACTGTTTCAGTGCAAATTCATTCCCCATTTATTTCTATGGAGATAGTCTGCAGCACATTTGATTTGTGTTAACAGATACTGTAATTGATATCATAATCACCACAGAAACAACACAGCTTGGTGGGTGAGCTGTTTATTCCATCAGGCTGAAAGCTGATTGGTTGCTGGTTTTTCCTTAATAACTTTAGATCTTAAGGTTCTATAACTACCAAAATGAAGACCATGGTAACTCCAGCAATATGACACACTGACGGCTGATTGGCTGTTGGATTTTCCTTAATAACTTTGGATCTAAATGTCCGACAAATACCAAACTTGGCAGTAGTGACCAGAGGGACCACAGGATCACATCCCTAGCATCAAAATGTTTTAAAAAGCCACAGGAACGTCCCGATGCCCAGTCTGCAGCACATTTGATGTGTGTTAACAGATACTGTAATTGATATCATAATCACCACAGAAACAACACAGCTTGGTGGCTGAGCTGTTTATTCCATCAGGCTGAAAGCTGATTGGTTAGTGTTTTTTCTTTAATAACTTTAGATCTTAAGGTTCTATAATTACCAAACTGATGACCATGGTAACTCCAGTAATATGACAGACTGACAGCTGATTGGCTGTTGGATTTTCCTCAATAACTTTGGATCTAAATGTCTGACACATACCAAACTTGGCAGTAATGATCAGAGGGACCCCAGGATCACATCCCCTGGTATCAAAATGTTTTAAAAAGCCACAGGAACGTCCGGATGCCAGGTCTGCCGCACATTTGATTTGTGTTAACAGATACTGTAATTGATATCATAATCACCACAGAAACAACACAGCTTGGTGGCTGAGTAAATTACTCCATCAGGCTGAAAGCTGATTGGTTGCTGGTTTTTCTTTAATAACTTTGGATCTTAAGGTCCTATAACTACCAAACTGATGACCATGGTAACTCCAGCAATATGACAAACTGACAGCTGATTGGCTGTTGGAATTTACTTAATAACTTTGGGTCTAAATGTCCGACACATACCAAACTTGGCGGTAGTGACCAGAGGGACCCCAGGATCACATCCCTGGCATCAAAAGGTTTTAAAAGCCACAGGAGAGTCCCGACGCCCAACAGCCCAGCCCGAACTTTCACAATTGCCGCGGGAATTGTCTAGTTAGTTCGGGCTGGTGCAGCCAGGCCAACTCTCGGCACAGTGCACAGAGTGCACTAGCCGAGAGTTGGGCTGGCGAAGCCAGCCCAACTCTTAATCTTTCTCATATTTATTATTATATCTATCTATCTTCTTCCGTAAAAAGTTTGGCTCGCTTCTCCTCCTAGGGGAAAGGACAAACCCCCACAATAGTTATATCAAATCGACCGGCTCGGCCGGGAATCGTGTGGTATGACTTTTGGTGGCGATATTGGTTACTATGGCGACGTAGTCGCCATTTTTGTGCGAGATTTTGGCGCAATGCATTCCGGATGGGGAGTCTAGAGTGGTGATGTCATCGCTAGAGTGCAAAACACACAAAAAATTCCTCTGAAAAAAAATTTTCTAACTCGCAGCCGCGGCCACAGTTTTCACCGCACGTTAATAATTTTTACATCAAAACGTCGGCACGACCCTCCCGATCGCTCCAATGTGAGTAAAAAAGCGGAGAGTTGTATGGTTTTCGCGCTATGAGCCTCCAAGCGCAGCTTCGCGCTCCTGCTCTTCCTATCTCTCCCATTATAAATTTTCGCTGATTCACCCTGCATTTTTCTAAAACATTGAATTTCTAACCTGCTCCTGTGCGCACATTTTTCAAGCTACAGAAATAAAAAATACATCAACACGACCAGGAGACCCTCACCTCTCACACGATATGCTCATTTTGTTATCATGTTTCACGGTTTTTGAGTTATGAGCAGTTGTTCGGGGTCTATTTTAAATGAAACAGCCGTTTCTCCACACACATTCAAAGCAGACTTTGTCAGTTGGGACTTTGATGGCTCGTTTACATCAAAGAGCTTCACAGATGTGTAGGTCGCCGTAGCAACGGTCCACAGCTCCAGAATGAGAACATTTTGGCTGTTGGTTTTTCCTTAATAACTTTTGATATAAAGGTTGCAGGCTCACCAAACTTTGTGAGAGAAATAAAATTAAGGCTCTGCACTATTATAAGCTAAGTTCTGTCCACTACAGCGATGTATTCACTGTTTCAGTGCAAATTCATTCCCCATTTATTTCTATGGAGATAGTCTGCAGCACATTTGATTTGTGTTAACAGATACTGTAATTGATATCATAATCACCACAGAAACAACACAGCTTGGTGGCTGAGTAAATTACTCCATCAGGCTGAAAGCTGATTGGTTGCTGGTTTTTCCTTAATAACTTTGGATCTAAATGTCCGACAAATACCAAACTTGGCAGTAATGATCAGAGGGACCCCAGGATCACATCCCCTGGCATCAAAATGTTTTAAAAAGCCACAGGAACGTCCGGATGCCCAGTCTGCCGCACATTTGATTTGTGTTAACAGATACTGTAATTGATATCATAATCACCACAGAAACAACACGGCTTGGTGGCTGAGCTGTTTATTCCATCAGGCTGAAAGCTGATTGGTTGCTGTTTTTTTCTTTAATAACTTTGGATCTTAAGGTCCTATAACTACCAAACTGAAGACCATGGTAACTCCAGCAATATGACAAACTGACAGCTGATTGGCTGTTGGAATTTCCTTAATAACTTTGGATCTAAATGTCCGACACATACCAAACTTGGCGGTAGTGACCAGAGGGACCCCAGGATCACATCCCTGGCATCAAAAGGTTTTAAAAAGCCACAGGAGAGTCCCGACGCCCAACGGCCCAGCCCGAACTCTCACAATTGCCGCGGGAATTGTCTAGTTAGTTCGGGCTGGTGCAGCCAGGCCAACTCTCGGCACAGTGCACAGAGTGCACTCGCCGAGAGTTGGGCTGGCAAAGCCAGCCCAACTCTTAATCTTTCTCATATTTATTATTATATCTATCTATCTTCTTCCGTAAAAAGTTTGGCTCGCTTCTCCTCCTAGGGAAAAGGACAAACCCCCACAATAGTTATATCAAATCGACCGGCTCGGCCGGGAATCGTGTGGTATGACTTTTGGTGGCGATATTGGTTACTATGGCGACGTAGTCGCCATTTTTGTGCGAGATTTTGGCGCAATGCATTCCGGATGGGGAGTCTAGAGTGGTGATGTCATCGCTAGAGTGCAAAACACACAAAAAATTCCTCTGAAAAAAATTTTTCTAACTCGCAGCCGCGGCCACAGTTTTCACCGCACGTTAATAATTTTTACATCAAAACGTCGGCACGACCCTCCCGATCGCTCCAATGTGAGTAAAAAAGCGGAGAGTTGTATGGTTTTGGCGCTATGAGCCTCCAAGCGCAGCTTCGCGCTCCTGCTCTTCCTATCTCTCCCATTATAAATTTTCGCTGATTCACCCTGCATTTTTCTAAAACATTGAATTTCTAACCTGCTCCTGTGCGCACATTTTTCAAGCTACAGAAATAAAAAATACATCAACACGACCAGGAGACCCTCACCTCTCACACGATATGCTCATTTTGTTAACATGTTTCATGGTTTTTGAGTTATGAGCAGTTGTTCGGGGTCTATTTTAAATGAAACAGCCGTTTCTCCAGACACATTCAAAGCAGAGTTTGTCAGTTGGGACTTTGATGGCTCGTTTACATCAAAGAGCTTCACAGGTGTGTAGGTTGCCTAGCAACGGTCCCAGCTAATGCTGCATGACAGACAGAGCATTTTGGCTGTGGTTTATCCTTAATAACTTTTGATATAAAGGTTGCAGGCTCACCAAACTTTGTGAGAGAAATAAAATTAAGGCTCTGCACTATTATAAGCTAAGTTCTGTCCACTACAGCGATGTATTCACTGTTTTAGTGCAAATTCATTCCCCATTTATTTCTATGGAGATAGTCTGCAGCACATTTGATTTGTGTTAACAGATACTGTAATTGATATCATAACCACCACAGAAAACACACAGCTTGGTGGCTGATTAAATGACTCCATCAGGCTGAAAGCTGATTGGTTTCTGGTTTTTCCTTAATAACTTTAGATCTTAAGGTCCTATAATTACCAAACTGATGACCATGGTAACTCCAGCATTATGACAGACTGACAGCTGATTGGCTGTTGGATTTTCCTTAATAACTTTGGATCTAAATGTCCGACACATACCAAACTTGGCAGTAATGAGCAGAGGGACCCCAGGATCACATCTCTGGCATAAAAATGTTTTAAAAAGCCACAGGAACGTCCCGATGCCCAGTCTGCAGCACATTTGATTTTTGTTAACAGATACTGTAATTGATATCATAATCACCACAGAAACAACACAGCTTGGTGGCTGAGTAAATTACTCCATCAGGCTGAAAGCTGATTGGTTGCTGGTTTTTCCTTAATACCTTTAGATCTAAATGTCCGACACATACCAAACTTGGCAGTAATGATCAGAAAGACATCAGCATCCCACCTGTTCTGTATAAAGCCACAGGAGAGTCCCGACGCACAACGGCCCAGCCCGAACTCTCACAATTGCCGCGGGAATTGTCTAGTATCTATCTATCTTCTTCCGTAAAAAGTTTGGCTCGCATCTCCTCCTAGGGGAAAGGACAAACCCCCACAATAGTTATATCAAATCGACCGGCTCGGCCGGGAATCGTGTGGTATGACTTTTGGTGGCGATATTGGTTACTATGGCGACGTAGTCGCCATTTTTGTGCGAGATTTTGGCGCAATGCATTCCGGATGGGGAGTCTAGAGTGGTGATGTCATCGGCAGAGTGCAAAAGAACAAAAAATTCCTTTGAAAAAAAAATTTCTAACTCGCAGCCGCGGCCACAGTTTTCACCGCACATTAATAATTTTTACATCAAAACGTCGGCACGACCCTCCCGATCGCTCCAATGTGAGTAAAAAAGCGGAGAGTTGTATGGTTTTGGCGCTATGAGCCTCCAAGCGCAGCTTCGCGCTCCTGCTCTTCCTATCTCTCCCATTATAAATTTTCGCTGATTCACCCTGCATTTTTCTAAAACATTGAATTTCTAACCTGCTCCTGTGCGCACATTTTTCAAGCTACAGAAATAAAAAATACATCAACACGACCAGGAGACCCTCACCTCTCAGAGAATGTGCTTGTTTTGTTATCATGATTCACGGTTTTTGAGTTATGAGCAGTTGTTCGGGGTCTATTTTAAATGAAACAGCCGTTTCTACACACACAGTCAAAGCAGGTTTTGTCAGTTGGGACTTTGATGGCTCGTTTACATCAAAGAGCTTCACAGATGTGTAGGTCGCCGTAGCAACGGTCCACAGCTCCAGAGTGAGAACATTTTGGCTGTGGTTTTTCCTTAATACCTTTTGATATAAAGGTTGTATCCTCACCAAACTTTGTGAGAGCAATACAATAAAAGCTCTGCACTATTATAAGCTAAGTTCTGTCCACTACGGCGATGTATTCACTGTTTCAGTGCAAATTCATTCCCCATTTATTTCTATGGAGATAGTCTGCAGCACATTTGATTTGTGTTAACAGATACTGTAATTGATATCATAATCACCACAGAAACAACACAGCTTGGTGGTTGAGTAAATTACTCCATCAGGCTGAAAGCTGATTGGTTGCTGGTTTTTCCTTAATAACTTTGGATCTAAATGTCCGACAAATACCAAACTTGGCAGTAATGATCAGAGGGACCCCAGGATCACATCCCCTGGCATCAAAATGTTTTAAAAAGCCACAGTAACGTCCGGATGCCCAGTCTGCCGCACATTTGATTTGTGTTAACAGATACTGTAATTGATATCATAATCACCACAGAAACAACACAGCTTGGTGGCTGAGCTGTTTATTCCATCAGGCTGAAAGCTGATTGGTTGCTGTTTTTTCTTTAATAACTTTGGATCTTAAGGTCCTATAACTACCAAACTGATGACCATGGTAACTCCAGCAATATGACAAACTGACAGCTGATTGGCTGTTGGAATTTCCTTAATAACTTTGGATCTAAATGTCCCACAAATACCAAACTTGGCGGTAATGACCAGAGGGACCCTAGGATCACATCCCTGCCATCAAAAGGTTTTAAAAAGCCACAGGAGAGTCCCGAAGCCCAACGGCCCAGCCCGAACTCCCACAATTGCCGCGGGAATTGTCTAGTTAGTTCGGGCTGGTGCAGCCAGGCCAACTCTCGGCACAGTGCACAGAGTGCACTCGCCGAGAGTTGGGCTGGCAAAGCCAGCCCAACTATTAATCTTTCTCATATTTATTAGTTCGGGCTGGTGCAGCCAGGCCAACTCTCGGCACAGTGCACAGAGTGCACTAGCCGAGAGTTGGGCTGGCGAAGCCAGCCCAACTCTTAATCTTTCTCATTAGTTCGGGCTGGTGCAGCCAGGCCAACTCTCGGCACAGTGCACAGAGTGCACTAGCCGAGAGTTGGGCTGGCGAAGCCAGCCCAACTCTTAATCTTTCTCATATTTATTATTAGTTCGGGCTGGTGCAGCCAGGCCAACTCTCGGCACAGTGCACAGAGTGCACTCGCCGAGAGTTGGGCTGGCAAAGCCAGCCCAACTCTTAATCTTTCTCATATTTATTATTATATCTATCTATCTTCTTCCGTAAAAAGTTTGGCTCGCTTCTCCTCCTAGGGAAAAGGACAAACCCCCACAATAGTTATATCAAATCGACCGGCTCGGCCGGGAATCGTGTGGTATGACTTTTGGTGGCGATATTGGTTACTATGGCGACGTAGTCGCCATTTTTGTGCGAGATTTTGGCGCAATGCATTCCGGATGGGGAGTCTAGAGTGGTGATGTCATCGCTAGAGTGCAAAACACACAAAAAATTCCTCTGAAAAAAATTTTTCTAACTCGCAGCCGCGGCCACAGTTTTCACCGCACGTTAATAATTTTTACATCAAAACGTCGGCACGACCCTCCCGATCGCTCCAATGTGAGTAAAAAAGCGGAGAGTTGTATGGTTTTGGCGCTATGAGCCTCCAAGCGCAGCTTCGCGCTCCTGCTCTTCCTATCTCTCCCATTATAAATTTTCGCTGATTCACCCTGCATTTTTCTAAAACATTGAATTTCTAACCTGCTCCTGTGCGCACATTTTTCAAGCTACAGAAATAAAAAATACATCAACACGACCAGGAGACCCTCACCTCTCACACGATATGCTCATTTTGTTAACATGTTTCATGGTTTTTGAGTTATGAGCAGTTGTTCGGGGTCTATTTTAAATGAAACAGCCGTTTCTCCAGACACATTCAAAGCAGAGTTTGTCAGTTGGGACTTTGATGGCTCGTTTACATCAAAGAGCTTCACAGGTGTGTAGGTTGCCTAGCAACGGTCCCAGCTAATGCTGCATGACAGACAGAGCATTTTGGCTGTGGTTTATCCTTAATAACTTTTGATATAAAGGTTGCAGGCTCACCAAACTTTGTGAGAGAAATAAAATTAAGGCTCTGCACTATTATAAGCTAAGTTCTGTCCACTACAGCGATGTATTCACTGTTTTAGTGCAAATTCATTCCCCATTTATTTCTATGGAGATAGTCTGCAGCACATTTGATTTGTGTTAACAGATACTGTAATTGATATCATAACCACCACAGAAAACACACAGCTTGGTGGCTGATTAAATGACTCCATCAGGCTGAAAGCTGATTGGTTTCTGGTTTTTCCTTAATAACTTTAGATCTTAAGGTCCTATAATTACCAAACTGATGACCATGGTAACTCCAGCATTATGACAGACTGACAGCTGATTGGCTGTTGGATTTTCCTTAATAACTTTGGATCTAAATGTCCGACACATACCAAACTTGGCAGTAATGAGCAGAGGGACCCCAGGATCACATCTCTGGCATAAAAATGTTTTAAAAAGCCACAGGAACGTCCCGATGCCCAGTCTGCAGCACATTTGATTTTTGTTAACAGATACTGTAATTGATATCATAATCACCACAGAAACAACACAGCTTGGTGGCTGAGTAAATTACTCCATCAGGCTGAAAGCTGATTGGTTGCTGGTTTTTCCTTAATACCTTTAGATCTAAATGTCCGACACATACCAAACTTGGCAGTAATGATCAGAAAGACATCAGCATCCCACCTGTTCTGTATAAAGCCACAGGAGAGTCCCGACGCACAACGGCCCAGCCCGAACTCTCACAATTGCCGCGGGAATTGTCTAGTATCTATCTATCTTCTTCCGTAAAAAGTTTGGCTCGCTTCTCCTCCTAGGGGAAAGGACAAACCCCCACAATAGTTATATCAAATCGACCGGCTCGGCCGGGAATCGTGTGGTATGTCTTTTGGTGGCGATATTGGTTACTATGGCGACGTAGTCGCCATTTTTGTGCGAGATTTTGGCGCAATGCATTCCGGATGGGGAGTCTAGAGTGGTGATGTCATCGCTAGAGTGCAAAACACACAAAAAATTCCTCTGAAAAAAAAATTTCTAACTCGCAGCCGCGGCCACAGTTTTCACCGCACATTAATAATTTTTACATCAAAACGTCGGCACGACCCTCCCGATCGCTCCAATGTGAGTAAAAAAGCGGAGAGTTGTATGGTTTTGGCGCTATGAGCCTCCAAGCGCAGCTTCGCGCTCCTGCTCTTCCTATCTCTCCCATTATAAATTTTCGCTGATTCACCCTGCATTTTTCTAAAACATTGAATTTCTAACCTGCTCCTGTGCGCACATTTTTCAAGCTACAGAAATAAAAAATACATCAACACGACCAGGAGACCCTCACCTCTCACACGATATGCTCATTTTGTTATCATGTTTCACGGTTTTTGAGTTATGAGCAGTTGTTCGGGGTCTATTTTAAATGAAACAGACGTTTCTCCACACACATTCAAAGCAGACTTTGTCAGTTGGGACTTTGATGGCTCGTTTACATCAAAGAGCTTCACAGATGTGTAGGTCGCCGTAGCAACGGTCCACAGCTCCAGAATGAGAACATTTTGGCTGTGGTTTTTTCTTAATAACTTTTGATATAAAGGTTGCAGGCTCACCAAACTTTGTGAGAGAAATAAAATTAAGGCTCTGCACTATTATAAGCTAAGTTCTGTCCACTACGGCGATGTATTCACTGTTTCAGTACAAATTCATTCCCCATTTATTCTATGGAGATAGTCTGCAGCACATTTGATTTGTGTTAACAGATACTGTAATTGATATCATAATAACCACAGAAACAACACGGCTTGGTGGCTGAGCTGTTTATTCCATCAGGCCAAAAGCTGATTGGCTGTTGGATTTTCCTTAATAACTTTGGATCTAAATGTCCGACAAATACCAAACTTGGCAGTAATGATCAGAGAGACCTCAGGATCACATCCCTGGCATCAAATTTTTTTAAAAAGCCACAGGAACGTCCCGATGCCCAGTCTGCAGCACATTTGATATGTGTTAACACATACTGTAATTGATATCATAATCACCACAGAAACAACACAGCTGGGTGGCTGAGCTGTTTATTCCATCAGGCTGAAAGCTGATTGGTTGCTGGTTTTTCCTTAATAACTTTAGATCTTAAGGTTCTATAACTACCAAACTGATGACCATGGTAACTCCAGCAATATGACACACTGACGGCTGATTGGCTGTTGGATTTTCCTTAATAACTTTGGATCTAAAAGTCCGACAAATACCAAACTTGCCAGTAATGATCAGAGGGACCACAGGATCACATCCCTAGCATCAAAATGTTTTTAAAAGCCACAGGAACGTCCCGATGCCCTGTCTGCAGCACATTTGATTTATGTTAACAGATACTGTAATTGATATCATAGTCACCACAGAAACAACACAGCTTGGTGGCTGAGCTGTTTATTCCATCAGGCTGAAAGCTGATTGGTTGCTGGTTTTTCCTTAATAACTTTGGATCTAAATGTCCGACACATACCAAACTTGGCAGTAATGATCAGAAAGACATCAGCATCCCACCTGTTGTGTTAAACTTCTGTATTAAGCCTCAGTAGAGTCCCGACGCCCAACGGCCCAGCCCGAACTCTCACAATTGCCGCGGGAATTGTCTAGTATCTATCTATCTTCTTCCGTAAAAAGTTTGGCTCGCTTCTCCTCCTAGGGGAAAGGACAAACCCCCACAATAGTTATATCAAATCGACCGGCTCGGCCGGGAATCGTGTGGTATGACTTTTGGTGGCGATATTGGTTACTATGGCGACGTAGTCGCCATTTTTGTGCGAGATTTTGGCACAATGCATTCCGGATGGGGAGTCTAGAGTGGTGATGTCATCGGCAGAGTGCAAAAGAACAAAAAATTCCTTTGAAAAAAAAATTTCTAACTCGCAGCCGCGGCCACAGTTTTCACCGCACATTAATAATTTTTACATCAAAACGTCGGCACGACCCTCCCGATCGCTCCAATGTGAGCAAAAAAGCGGAGAGTTGTATGGTTTTGGCGCTATGAGCCTCCAAGCGCAGCTTCGCGCTCCTGCTCTTCCTATCTCTCCCATTATAAATTTTCGCTGATTCACCCTGCATTTTTCTAAAACATTGAATTTCTAACCTGCTCCTGTGCGCACATTTTTCAAGCTACAGAAATAAAAAATACATCAACACGACCAGGAGACCCTCACCTCTCAGAGAATGTGCTTGTTTTGTTATCATGATTCACGGTTTTTGAGTTATGAGCAGTTGTTCGGGGTCTATTTTAAATGAAACAGCCGTTTCTACACACACATTCAAAGCAGGTTTTGTCAGTTGGGACTTTGATGGCTCGTTTACATCAAAGAGCTTCACAGATGTGTAGGTTGCCTAGCAACGGTCCCAGATAATGCTGCATGACAGACAGAGCATTTTGGCTGTGGTTTTTCCTTAATAACTTTTGATATAAAGGTTGCAGGCTCACCAAACTTTGTGAGAGAAATAAAATTAAGGCTCTGCACTATTATAAGCTAAGTTCTGTCCACTACAGCGATGTATTCACTGTTTCAGTGCAAATTCATTCCCCATTTATTTCTATGGAGATAGTCGGCAGCACATTTGATTTGTGTTAACAGATACTGTAATTGATATCATAACCACCACAGAAAACACACAGCTTGGTGGCTGAGCTGTTTATTCCATCAGGCTGAAAGCTGATTGGCTGTTGGATTTTCCTTAATAACTTTGGATCTAAATGTCCGACACATACCAAACTTGGCAGTAATGACCAGAGGGACCCCAGGATCACATCTCTGGCATCAAAATGTTTTAAAAAGCCACAGGAACGTCCCGATGCCCAGTCTGCAGCACATATGATTTATGTTAACAGATACTGTAATTGATATCATAACCACCACAGAAACAACACAGCTTGGTGGCTGAGTAAATTACTCCATCAGGCTGAAAGCTGATTGGCTTTCAGCTACTCCATCAGGCTGAAAGCTGATTGGTTGCTGGTTTTTCCTTAATAACTTTAGATCTTAAGGTCCTATAATTACCAAACTGATGACCATGGTAACTCCAGCATTATGACAGACTGACAGCTGATTGGCTGTTGGATTTTCCTTAATAACTTTGGATCTAAAAGTCCGACACATACCAAACTTGGCGGTAGTGACCAGAGGGACCCCAGGATCACATCCCTGACATCAAAAGGTTTTAAAAAGCCACAGGAGAGTCCCGACGCCCAACGGCCCAGCCCGAACTCTCACAATTGCCGCGGGAATTGTCTAGTTATATCTATCTATCTTCTTCCGTAAAAAGTTTGGCTCGCTTCTCCTCCTAGGGGAAAGGACAAACCCCTACAATAGTTATATCAAATCGACCGGCTCGGCCGGGAATCGTGTGGTATGACTTTTGGTGGCGATATTGGTTACTATGGCGACGTAGTCGCCATTTTTGTGCGAGATTTTGGCGCAATGCATTCCGGATGGGGAGTCTAGAGTGGTGATGTCATCGCTAGAGTGCAAAACACACAAAAAATTCCTCTGAAAAAAAAATTTCTAACTCGCAGCCGCGGCCACAGTTTTCACCGCACATTAATAATTTTTACATCAAAACGTCGGCACGACCCTCCCGATCGCTCCAATGTGAGTAAAAAAGCGGAGAGTTGTATGGTTTTGGCGCTATGAGCCTCCAAGCGCAGCTTCGCGCTCCTGCTCTTCCTATCTCTCCCATTATAAATTTTCGCTGATTCACCCTGCATTTTTCTAAAACCTTGCATTTCTAACCTGCTCCTGTGCGCACATTTTTCAAGCTACAGAAATAAAAAATACATCAACACGACCAGGAGACCCTCACCTCTCACACGATATGCTCATTTTGTTATCATGTTTCACGGTTTTTGAGTTATGAGCAGTTGTTCGGGGTCTATTTTAAATGAAACAGCCGTTTCTCCAGACACATTCAAAGCAGAGTTTGTCAGTTGGGACTTTGATGGCTCGTTTACATCAAAGAGCTTCACAGATGTGTAGGTCGCCGTAGCAACGGTCCACAGCTCCAGAATGAGAACATTTTGGCTGTGGTTTTTCCTTAATAACTTTTGATATAAAGGTTGTATCCTCACCAAACTTTGTGAGAGCAATACAATAAAAGCTCTGCACTATTATAAGCTAAGTTCTGTCCACTACGGCGATGTATTCACTGTTTCAGTGCAAATTCATTCCCCATTTATTTCTATGGAGATAGTCTGCAGCACATTTGATTTGTGTTAACAGATACTGTAATTGATATCATAATCACCACAGAAACAACACAGCTTGGTGGCTGAGTAAATTACTCCATCAGGCTGAAAGCTGATTGGTTTCTGGTTTTTCCTTAATAACTTTAGATCTTAAGGTCCTATAATTACCAAACTGATGACCATGGTAACTTCAGCATTATGACAGACTGACAGCTGATTGGCTGTTGGATTTTCCTTAATAACTTTGGATCTAAATGTCCGACACATACCAAACTTGGCAGTAATGAGCAGAGGGACCCCAGGATCACATCTCTGGCATCAAAATGTTTTAAAAAGCCACAGGAACGTCCCGATGCCCAGTCTGCAGCACATTTGATTTTTGTTAACAGATACTGTAATTGATATCATAATCACCACAGAAACAACACAGCTTGGTGGCTGAGTAAATTACTCCATCAGGCTGAAAGCTGATTGGTTGCTGGTTTTTCCTTAATAACTTTGGATCTAAATGTCCGACACATACCAAACTTGGCAGTAATGATCAGAAAGACATCAGCATCCCACCTGTTGTGTTAAACTTCTGTATTAAGCCACAGTAGAGTCCCGACGCCCAACGGCCCAGCCCGAACTCTCACAATTGCCGCGGGAATTGTCTAGTTAGTTCGGGCTGGTGCAGCCAGGCCAACTCTCGGCACAGTGCACAGAGTGCACTAGCCGAGAGTTGGGCTGGCGAAGCCAGCCCAACTCTTAATCTTTCTCATATTTATTATTATATCTATCTATCTTCTTCCGTAAAAAGTTTGGCTCGCTTCTCCTCCTAGGGAAAAGGACAAACCCCCACAATAGTTATATCAAATCGACCGGCTCGGCCGGGAATCGTGTGGTATGACTTTTGGTGGCGATATTGGTTACTATGGCGACGTAGTCGCCATTTTTGTGCGAGATTTTGGCGCAATGCATTCCGGATGGGGAGTCTAGAGTGGTGATGTCATCGCTAGAGTGCAAAACACACAAAAAATTCCTCTGAAAAAAATTTTTCTAACTCGCAGCCGCGGCCACAGTTTTCACCGCACGTTAATAATTTTTACATCAAAACGTCGGCACGACCCTCCCGATCGCTCCAATGTGAGTAAAAAAGCGGAGAGTTGTATGGTTTTGGCGCTATGAGCCTCCAAGCGCAGCTTCGCGCTCCTGCTCTTCCTATCTCTCCCATTATAAATTTTCGCTGATTCACCCTGCATTTTTCTAAAACATTGAATTTCTAACCTGCTCCTGTGCGCACATTTTTCAAGCTACAGAAATAAAAAATACATCAACACGACCAGGAGACCCTCACCTCTCACACGATATGCTCATTTTGTTATCATGTTTCACGGTTTTTGAGTTATGAGCAGTTGTTCGGGGTCTATTTTAAATGAAACAGCCGTTTCTCCAGACACATTCAAAGCAGAGTTTGTCAGTTGGGACTTTGATGGCTCGTTTACATCAAAGAGCTTCACAGATGTGTAGGTCGCCGTAGCAACGGTCCACAGCTCCAGAATGAGAACATTTTGGCTGTGGTTTTTCCTTAATAACTTTTGATATAAAGGTTGTATCCTCACCAAACTTTGTGAGAGCAATACAATAAAAGCTCTGCACTATTATAAGCTAAGTTCTGTCCACTACAGCGATGTATTCACTGTTTCAGTGCAAATTCATTCCCCATTTATTTCTATGGAGATAGTCTGCAGCACATTTGATTTGTGTTAACAGATACTGTAATTGATATCATAATCACCACAGAAACAACACAGCTTGGTGGCTGAGCTGTTTATTCCATCAGGCTGAAAGCTGATTGGTTAGTGGTTTTTCCTTAATAACTATAGATCTTAAGGTCCTATAACTACCAAACTGATGACAATGGTAACTCCAGCATTATGACAGACTGACAGCTGATTGGCTGTTGGATTTTCCTTAATAACTTTTGATATAAAGGTCGCATGCTCACCAAACTTTGGGAGAGAAATAAAATTAAGGCTCTGCACTAACATAAGCTAAGTTCTGTCCACTATGACGATGTTTTCGCTGTTTCAGTGCAAATTCATTCCCCATTTATTTCTATTGAGATAGTCTGCAGCACATATGATTGATGTTAACAGATACTGTAAATGATATCATAATCAACACAGAAACAACACAGCTTGGTGGCTGAGCTGTTTACTCCATCAGGCTGAAAGCTGATTGGTTGCGGTTTTTCCTTAGTAACTTTGGATCTTAAGGTCCTATAATTACAGAACTGATGACCATGGTAACTCCAGCAATATGACAGAATGACAGCTGATTGGCTGTTGGATTTTCCTTAATAACTTTGGATCTAAATGTCCGACACATACCAAACTTGGCAGTAATGATCACAGGGAGCGCAGGATCACATCCCTGGCATCAAAATGTTTTAAAAAGCCACAGGAACGTCCCGATGCCCAGTATGCAGCACATTTGATTTGTGTTAACAGATACTGTAATTGATATCATAATCACCACAGAAACAACACAGCTTGGTGGCTGAGTGAATTACTCCATCAGGCTGAAAGCTGATTGGTTGCTGTTTTTTCCTTAATAACTTTGGATGTAAATGTCCGACACATACCAAACTTGGCAGTAATGATCAGAAAGACATCAGCATCCCACCTGTTGTGTTAAACTTCTGTATTAAGCCACAGTAGAGGTCCAACGCCCAACGGCCCAGCCCGAACTCTCACAATTGCCGCGGGAATTGTCTAGTTAGTTCGGGCTGGTGCAGCCAGGCCAACTCTCGGCACAGTGCACAGAGTGCACTCGCCGAGAGTTGGGCTGGCGAAGCCAGCCCAACTCTTAATCTTTCTCATATTTATTATATCTATCTATCTATCTATCTATCTATCTATCTTCTTCCGTAAAAAGTTTGGCTCGCTTCTCCTCCTAGGGAAAAGGACAAACCCCCACAATAGTTATATCAAATCGACCGGCTCGGCCGGGAATCGTGTGGTATGTCTTTTGGTGGCGATATTGGTTACTATGGCGCCGTAGTCGCCATTTTTGTGCGAGATTTTGGCGCAATGCATTCCGGATGGGGAGTCCAGAGTGGTGATGTCATCGCTAGAGTGCAAAACACACAAAAAATTCCTCTGAAAAAAAATTTTCTAACTCGCAGCCGCGGCCACAGTTTTCACCGCACGTTAATAATTTTTACATCAAAACGTCGGCACGACCCTCCCGATCGCTCCAATGTGAGTAAAAAAGCAGAGAGTTGTATGGTTTTGGCGCTATGAGCCTCCAAGCGCAGCTTCGCGCTCCTGCTCTTCCTATCTCTCCCATTATAAATTTTCGCTGATTCACCCTGCATTTTTCTAAAACATTGAATTTCTAACCTGCTCCTGTGCGCACATTTTTCAAGCTACAGAAATAAAAAGTACATCAACACGACCAGGAGACCCTCACCTCTCACACGATATCCTCATTTTGTTATCATGTTTCACGGTTTTTGAGTTATAAGCAGTTGTTCGGGGTCTATTTTAAATGAAACAGCCGTTTCTCCACACACATTCAAAGCAGAGTTTGTCAGTTGGGACTTTGATGGCTCGTTTACATCAAAGAGCTTCACAGATGTGTAGGTCGCCGTAGCAACGGTCCACAGCTCCAGAATGAGAACATTTTGGCTGTGGTTTTTCCTTAATAACTTTTGATATAAAGGTTGTATCCTCACCAAACTTTGTGAGAGAAATAAAATTAAGGCTCTGCAATATTATAAGCTAAGTTCTGTCCACTACGGCGATGTATTCACTGTTTCAGTGCAAATTCATTCCCCATTTATTACTATGGAAATATTCTGCAGCACATTTGATTTGTGTTAACAGATACTGTAATTGATATCATAATCACCACAGAAACAACACAGCTTGGTGGCTGAGTAAATTACTCCATCAGGCTGAAAGCTGATTGGCTGTTGGATTTTCCTTAATAACTTTGGATCTAAATGTCCGACACATACCAAACTTGGCAGTAATGACCAGAGGGACCCCAGGATCACATCCCCTGGCATCAAAATGTTTTAAAAAGCCACAGGAACGTCCGGATGCCCAGTCTGCCGCACATTTGATTTGTGTTAACAGATACTGTAATTGATATCATAATCACCACAGAAACAACACAGCTTGGTGGCTGAGCTGTTTATTCCATCAGGCTGAAAGCTGATTGGTTGCTGTTTTTTCTTTAATAACTTTGGATCTTAAGGTCCTATAACTACCAAACTGATGACCATTGTAACTCCAGCAATATGACAAACTGACAGCTGATTGGCTGTTGGAATTTCCTTAATAACTTTGGATCTAAATGTCCGACACATACCATACTTGGCGGTAGTGACCAGAGGGACCCCAGGATCACATCCCTGGCATCAAAAGGTTTTAAAAAGCCACAGGAGAGTCCCGACGCCCAACGGCCCAGCCCGAACTCTCACAATTGCCGCGGGAATTGTCTAGTATTTATTATTATATCTATCTATCTTCTTCCGTAAAAAGTTTGGCTCGCTTCTCCTCCTAGGGAAAAGGACAAACCCCCACAATAGTTATATCAAATCGACCGGCTCGGCCGGGAATCGTGTGGTATGACTTTTGGTGGCGATATTGGTTACTATGGCGACGTAGTCGCCATTTTTGTGCGAGATTTTGGCGCAATGCATTCCGGATGGGGAGTCTAGAGTGGTGATGTCATCGCTAGAGTGCAAAACACACAAAAAATTCCTCTGAAAAAAAATTTTCTAACTCGCAGCCGCGGCCACAGTTTTCACCGCACGTTAATAATTTTTACATCAAAACGTCGGCACGACCCTCCCGATCGCTCCAATGTCAGTAAAAAAGCGGAGAGTTGTATGGTTTTGGCGCTATGAGCCTCCAAGCGCAGCTTCGCGCTCCTGCTCTTCCTATCTCTCCCATTATAAATTTTCGCTGATTCACCCTGCATTTTTCTAAAACATTGAATTTCTAACCTGCTCCTGTGCGCACATTTTTCAAGCTACAGAAATAAAAAATACATCAACACGACCAGGAGACCCTCACCTCTCACACGATATGCTCATTTTGTTATCATGTTTCACGGTTTTTGAGTTATGAGCAGTTGTTCGGGGTCTATTTTAAATGAAACAGCCGTTTCTCCAGACACATTCAAAGCAGAGTTTGTCAGTTGGGACTTTGATGGCTCGTTTACATCAAAGAGCTTCACAGATGTGTAGGTCGCCGTAGCAACGGTCCACAGCTCCAGAATGAGAACATTTTGGCTGTGGTTTTTCCTTAATAACTTTTGATATAAAGGTTGTATCCTCACCAAACTTTGTGAGAGCAATACAATAAAAGCTCTGCACTATTATAAGCTAAGTTCTGTCCACTACGGCGATGTATTCACTGTTTCAGTGCAAATTCATTCCCCATTTATTTCTGAGGAGATAGTCTGCAGCACATTTGATTTGTGTTAACAGATACTGTAATTGATATCATAATCACCACAGAAACAACACAGCTTGGTGGCTGATTAAATGACTCCATCAGGCTGAAAGCTGATTGGTTTCTGGTTTTTCCTTAATAACTTTAGATCTTAAGGTCCTATAATTACCAAACTGATGACCATGGTAACTCCAGCATTATGACAGACTGACAGCTGATTGGCTGTTGGATTTTCCTTAATAACTTTGGATCTAAATGTCCGACACATACCAAACTTGGCAGTAATGAGCAGAGGAACCCCAGGATCACATCTCTGGCATCAAAATGTTTTAAAAAGCCACAGGAACGTCCCGATGCCCAGTCTGCAGCACATTTGATTTTTGTTAACAGATACTGTAATTGATATCATAATCACCACAGAAACAACACAGCTTGGTGGCTGAGTAAATTCATCCATCAGGCTGAAAGCTGATTGGTTGCTGGTTTTTCCTTAATAACTTTGGATCTAAATGTCCGACACATACCAAACTTGGCAGTAATGATCAGAAAGACATCAGCATCCCACCTGTTGTGTTAAACTTCTGTATTAAGCCACAGTAGAGTCCCGACGCCCAACGTCCCAGCCCGAACTCTCACAATTGCCGCGGGAATTGTCTAGTATTTATTATTATTAGTTCGGGCTGGTGCAGCCAGGCCAACTCTCGGCACAGTGCACAGAGTGCACTAGCCGAGAGTTGGGCTGGCGAAGCCAGCCCAACTCTTAATCTTTCTCATATTTATTATTATATCTATCTATCTTCTTCCGTAAAAAGTTTGGCTCGCTTCTCCTCCTAGGGGAAAGGACAAACCCCTACAATAGTTATATCAAATCGACCGGCTCGGCCGGGAATCGTGTGGTATGACTTTTGGTGGCGATATTGGTTACTATGGCGACGTAGTCGCCATTTTTGTGCGAGATTTTGGCGCAATGCATTCCGGATGGGGAGTCTAGAGTGGTGATGTCATCGCTAGAGTGCAAAACACACAAAAAATTCCTCTGAAAAAAAAATTTCTAACTCGCAGCCGCGGCCACAGTTTTCACCGCACATTAATAATTTTTACATCAAAACGTCGGCACGACCCTCCCGATCGCTCCAATGTGAATAAAAAAGCGGAGAGTTGTATGGTTTTGGCGCTATGAGCCTCCAAGCGCAGCTTCGCGCTTCTGCTCTTCCTATCTCTCCCATTATAAATTTTCGCTGATTCACCCTGCATTTTTCTAAAACATTGAATTTCTAACCTGCTCCTGTGTGCACATTTTTCAAGCTACAGAAATAAAAAATACATCAACACGACCACGAGACCCTCACCTCTCACACGATATGCTCATTTTGTTATCATGTTTCACGGTTTTTGAGTTATGAGCAGTTGTTCGGGGTCTATTTTAAATGAAACAGCCGTTTCTCCAGACACATTCAAAGCAGAGTTTGTCAGTTGGGACTTTGATGGCTCGTTTACATCAAAGAGCTTCTGTAGTTCTGTCCACTACAGCGATGTATTCACTGTTTCAGTGCAAATTCATTCCCCATTTATTTCTATGGAGATAGTCTGCAGCACATTTGATTTGTGTTAACAGATACTGTAATTGATATCATAATCACCACAGAAACAACACAGCTTGGTGGCTGAGCTGTTTATTCCATCAGGCTGAAAGCTGATTGGTTGCTGGTTTTTCCTTAATAACTTTAGATCTTAAGGTTCTATAACTACCAAACTGATGACCATGGTAACTCCAGCAATATGACACACTGACGGCTGATTGGCTGTTGGATTTTCCTTAATAACTTTGGATCTAAAAGTCCGACAAATACCAAACTTGCCAGTAATGATCAGAGGGACCACAGGATCACATCCCTAGCATCAAAATGTTTTTAAAAGCCACAGGAACGTCCCGATGCCCTGTCTGCAGCACATTTGATTTATGTTAACAGATACTGTAATTGATATCATAGTCACCACAGAAACAACACAGCTTGGTGGCTGAGCTGTTTATTCCATCAGGCTGAAAGCTGATTGGTTGCTGGTTTTTCCTTAATAACTTTGGATCTAAATGTCCGACACATACCAAACTTGGCAGTAATGATCAGAAAGACATCAGCATCCCACCTGTCGTGTTAAACTTCTGTATTAAGCCACAGGAGAGTCCCGACGCCCAACGGCCCAGCCCGAACTCTCACAATTGCCGCGGGAATTGTCTAGTATCTATCTATCTTCTTCCGTAAAAAGTTTGGCTCGCTTCTCCTCCTAGGGAAAAGGACAAACCCCCACAATAGTTATATCAAATCGACCGGCTCGGCCGGGAATCGTGTGGTATGTCTTTTGGTGGCGATATTGGTTACTATGGCGACGTAGTCGCCATTTTTGTGCGAGATTTTGGCGCAATGCATTCCGGATGGGGAGTCTAGAGTGGTGATGTCATCGCTAGAGTGCAAAACACACAAAAAATTCCTCTGAAAAAAAATGTTCTAACTCGCAGCCGCGGCCACAGTTTTCACCGCACGTTAATAATTTTTACATCAAAACGTCGGCACGACCCTCCCGATCGCTCCAATGTGAGTAAAAAAGCGGAGAGTTGTATGGTTTTGGCGCTATGAGCCTCCAAGCGCAGCTTCGCGCTCCTGCTCTTCCTATCTCTCCCATTATAAATTTTCGCTGATTCACCCTGCATTTTTCTAAAACATTGAATTTCTAACCTGCTCCTGTGCGCACATTTTTCAAGCTACAGAAATAAAAAATACATCAACACGACCAGGAGACCCTCACCTCTCACACGATATGCTCATTTTGTTATCATGTTTCACGGTTTTTGAGTTATGAGCAGTTGTTCGGGGTCTATTTTAAATGAAACAGCCGTTTCTCCAGACACATTCAAAGCAGAGTTTGTCAGTTGGGACTTTGATGGCTCGTTTACATCAAAGAGCTTCACAGATGTGTAGGTCGCCGTAGCAACGGTCCAAAGCTCCAGAATGAGAACATTTTGGCTGCTGGTTTTTCCTTAATAACTTTTGATATAAAGGTTGCAGGCTCACCAAACTTTGTGAGAGAAATAAAATTAAGGCTCTGCACTATTATAAGCTAAGTTCTGTCCACTACGGCGATGTATTCACTGTTTCAGTACAAATTCATTCTCATTTATTTCTATGTAGATAGTCTGCAGCACATTTGATTTGTGTTAACAGATACTGTAATTGATATCATAATAACCACAGAAACAACACAGCTTGGTGGCTGAGCTGTTTATTCCATCAGGCTGAAAGCTGATTGGCTGTTGGATTTTCCTTAATAACTTTGGATCTAAATGTCCGACAAATACCAAACTTGGCAGTAATGATCAGAGAGACCTCAGGATCACATCCCTGGCATCAAATTTTTTTAAAAAGCCACAGGAACGTCCCGATGCCCAGTCTGCAGCACATTTGATGTGTGTTGACAGATACTGTAATTGATATCATAATCACCACAGAAACAACACAGCTGGGTGGCTGAGTAAATTACTCCATCAGGCTGAAAGCTGATTGGTTAGTGGTTTTTCCTTAATAACTATAGATCTTAAGGTCCTATAACTACCAAACTGATGACAATGGTAACTCCAGCATTATGACAGACTGACAGCTGATTGGCTGTTGGATTTTCCTTAATAACTTTGGATCTAAATGTCCGACACATACCAAACTTGGCGGTAGTGACCAGAGGGACCCCAGGATCACATCTCTGGCATCAAAAGTTTTTAAAAGGCCACAGTAGAGTCCCGACGCCCAACGTCCCAGCCCGAACTCTCACAATTGCCGCGGGAATTGTCTAGTTAGTTCGGGCTGGTGCAGCCAGGCCAACTCTCGGCACAGTGCACAGAGTGCACTAGCCGAGAGTTGGGCTGGCGAAGCCAGCCCAACTCTTAATCTTTCTCATATTTATTATTATATCTATCTATCTTCTTCCGTAAAAAGTTTGGCTCGCTTCTCCTCCTAGGGAAAAGGACAAACCCCCACAATAGTTATATCAAATCGACCGGCTCGGCCGGGAATCGTGTGGTATGTCTTTTGGTGGCGATATTGGTTACTATGGCGACGTAGTCGCCATTTTTGTGCGAGATTTTGGCGCAATGCATTCCGGATGGGGAGTCTAGAGTGGTGATGTCATCGCTAGAGTGCAAAACACACAAAAAATTCCTCTGAAAAAAAATGTTCTAACTCGCAGCCGCGGCCACAGTTTTCACCGCACGTTAATAATTTTTACATCAAAACGTCGGCACGACCCTCCCGATCGCTCCAATGTGAGTAAAAAAGCGGAGAGTTGTATGGTTTTGGCGCTATGAGCCTCCAAGCGCAGCTTCGCGCTCCTGCTCTTCCTATCTCTCCCATTATAAATTTTCGCTGATTCACCCTGCATTTTTCTAAAACATTGAATTTCTAACCTGCTCCTGTGCGCACATTTTTCAAGCTACAGAAATAAAAAATACATCAACACGACCAGGAGACCCTCACCTCTCACACGATATGCTCATTTTGTTATCATGTTTCACGGTTTTTGAGTTATGAGCAGTTGTTCGGGGTCTATTTTAAATGAAACAGCCGTTTCTCCAGACACATTCAAAGCAGAGTTTGTCAGTTGGGACTTTGATGGCTCGTTTACATCAAAGAGCTTCACAGATGTGTAGGTCGCCGTAGCAACGGTCCAAAGCTCCAGAATGAGAACATTTTGGCTGCTGGTTTTTCCTTAATAACTTTTGATATAAAGGTTGCAGGCTCACCAAACTTTGTGAGAGAAATAAAATTAAGGCTCTGCACTATTATAAGCTAAGTTCTGTCCACTACGGCGATGTATTCACTGTTTCAGTACAAATTCATTCTCATTTATTTCTATGTAGATAGTCTGCAGCACATTTGATTTGTGTTAACAGATACTGTAATTGATATCATAATAACCACAGAAACAACACAGCTTGGTGGCTGAGCTGTTTATTCCATCAGGCTGAAAGCTGATTGGCTGTTGGATTTTCCTTAATAACTTTGGATCTAAATGTCCGACAAATACCAAACTTGGCAGTAATGATCAGAGAGACCTCAGGATCACATCCCTGGCATCAAATTTTTTTAAAAAGCCACAGGAACGTCCCGATGCCCAGTCTGCAGCACATTTGATGTGTGTTGACAGATACTGTAATTGATATCATAATCACCACAGAAACAACACAGCTGGGTGGCTGAGTAAATTACTCCATCAGGCTGAAAGCTGATTGGTTAGTGGTTTTTCCTTAATAACTATAGATCTTAAGGTCCTATAACTACCAAACTGATGACAATGGTAACTCCAGCATTATGACAGACTGACAGCTGATTGGCTGTTGGATTTTCCTTAATAACTTTGGATCTAAATGTCCGACACATACCAAACTTGGCGGTAGTGACCAGAGGGACCCCAGGATCACATCTCTGGCATCAAAAGTTTTTAAAAGGCCACAGTAGAGTCCCGACGCCCAACGTCCCAGCCCGAACTCTCACAATTGCCGCGGGAATTGTCTAGTTAGTTCGGGCTGGTGCAGCCAGGCCAACTCTCGGCACAGTGCACAGAGTGCACTAGCCGAGAGTTGGGCTGGCGAAGCCAGCCCAACTCTTAATCTTTCTCATATTTATTATTATATCTATCTATCTTCTTCCGTAAAAAGTTTGGCTCGCTTCTCCTCCTAGGGGAAAGGACAAACCCCCACAATAGTTATATCAAATCGACCGGCTCGGCCGGGAATCGTGTGGTATGACTTTTGGTGGCGATATTGGTTACTATGGCGACGTAGTCGCCATTTTTGTGCGAGATTTTGGCGCAATGCATTCCGGATGGGGAGTCTAGAGTGGTGATGTCATCGCTAGAGTGCAAAACACACAAAAAATTCCTCTGAAAAAAAATTTTCTAACTCGCAGCCGCGGCCACAGTTTTCACCGCACGTTAATAATTTTTACATCAAAACGTCGGCACGACCCTCCCGATCGCTCCAATGTGAGTAAAAAAGCGGAGAGTTGTATGGTTTTCGCGCTATGAGCCTCCAAGCGCAGCTTCGCGCTCCTGCTCTTCCTATCTCTCCCATTATAAATTTTCGCTGATTCACCCTGCATTTTTCTAAAACATTGAATTTCTAACCTGCTCCTGTGCGCACATTTTTCAAGCTACAGAAATAAAAAATACATCAACACGACCAGGAGACCCTCACCTCTCACACGATATGCTCATTTTGTTATCATGTTTCACGGTTTTTGAGTTATGAGCAGTTGTTCGGGGTCTATTTTAAATGAAACAGCCGTTTCTCCACACACATTCAAAGCAGACTTTGTCAGTTGGGACTTTGATGGCTCGTTTACATCAAAGAGCTTCACAGATGTGTAGGTCGCCGTAGCAACGGTCCACAGCTCCAGAATGAGAACATTTTGGCTGTTGGTTTTTCCTTAATAACTTTTGATATAAAGGTTGCAGGCTCACCAAACTTTGTGAGAGAAATAAAATTAAGGCTCTGCACTATTATAAGCTAAGTTCTGTCCACTACAGCGATGTATTCACTGTTTCAGTGCAAATTCATTCCCCATTTATTTCTATGGAGATAGTCTGCAGCACATTTGATTTGTGTTAACAGATACTGTAATTGATATCATAATCACCACAGAAACAACACAGCTTGGTGGCTGAGTAAATTACTCCATCAGGCTGAAAGCTGATTGGTTGCTGGTTTTTCCTTAATAACTTTGGATCTAAATGTCCGACAAATACCAAACTTGGCAGTAATGATCAGAGGGACCCCAGGATCACATCCCCTGGCATCAAAATGTTTTAAAAAGCCACAGGAACGTCCGGATGCCCAGTCTGCCGCACATTTGATTTGTGTTAACAGATACTGTAATTGATATCATAATCACCACAGAAACAACACGGCTTGGTGGCTGAGCTGTTTATTCCATCAGGCTGAAAGCTGATTGGTTGCTGTTTTTTTCTTTAATAACTTTGGATCTTAAGGTCCTATAACTACCAAACTGAAGACCATGGTAACTCCAGCAATATGACAAACTGACAGCTGATTGGCTGTTGGAATTTCCTTAATAACTTTGGATCTAAATGTCCGACACATACCAAACTTGGCGGTAGTGACCAGAGGGACCCCAGGATCACATCCCTGGCATCAAAAGGTTTTAAAAAGCCACAGGAGAGTCCCGACGCCCAACGGCCCAGCCCGAACTCTCACAATTGCCGCGGGAATTGTCTAGTTAGTTCGGGCTGGTGCAGCCAGGCCAACTCTCGGCACAGTGCACAGAGTGCACTCGCCGAGAGTTGGGCTGGCAAAGCCAGCCCAACTCTTAATCTTTCTCATATTTATTATTATATCTATCTATCTTCTTCCGTAAAAAGTTTGGCTCGCTTCTCCTCCTAGGGAAAAGGACAAACCCCCACAATAGTTATATCAAATCGACCGGCTCGGCCGGGAATCGTGTGGTATGACTTTTGGTGGCGATATTGGTTACTATGGCGACGTAGTCGCCATTTTTGTGCGAGATTTTGGCGCAATGCATTCCGGATGGGGAGTCTAGAGTGGTGATGTCATCGCTAGAGTGCAAAACACACAAAAAATTCCTCTGAAAAAAATTTTTCTAACTCGCAGCCGCGGCCACAGTTTTCACCGCACGTTAATAATTTTTACATCAAAACGTCGGCACGACCCTCCCGATCGCTCCAATGTGAGTAAAAAAGCGGAGAGTTGTATGGTTTTGGCGCTATGAGCCTCCAAGCGCAGCTTCGCGCTCCTGCTCTTCCTATCTCTCCCATTATAAATTTTCGCTGATTCACCCTGCATTTTTCTAAAACATTGAATTTCTAACCTGCTCCTGTGCGCACATTTTTCAAGCTACAGAAATAAAAAATACATCAACACGACCAGGAGACCCTCACCTCTCACACGATATGCTCATTTTGTTAACATGTTTCATGGTTTTTGAGTTATGAGCAGTTGTTCGGGGTCTATTTTAAATGAAACAGCCGTTTCTCCAGACACATTCAAAGCAGAGTTTGTCAGTTGGGACTTTGATGGCTCGTTTACATCAAAGAGCTTCACAGGTGTGTAGGTTGCCTAGCAACGGTCCCAGCTAATGCTGCATGACAGACAGAGCATTTTGGCTGTGGTTTATCCTTAATAACTTTTGATATAAAGGTTGCAGGCTCACCAAACTTTGTGAGAGAAATAAAATTAAGGCTCTGCACTATTATAAGCTAAGTTCTGTCCACTACAGCGATGTATTCACTGTTTTAGTGCAAATTCATTCCCCATTTATTTCTATGGAGATAGTCTGCAGCACATTTGATTTGTGTTAACAGATACTGTAATTGATATCATAACCACCACAGAAAACACACAGCTTGGTGGCTGATTAAATGACTCCATCAGGCTGAAAGCTGATTGGTTTCTGGTTTTTCCTTAATAACTTTAGATCTTAAGGTCCTATAATTACCAAACTGATGACCATGGTAACTCCAGCATTATGACAGACTGACAGCTGATTGGCTGTTGGATTTTCCTTAATAACTTTGGATCTAAATGTCCGACACATACCAAACTTGGCAGTAATGAGCAGAGGGACCCCAGGATCACATCTCTGGCATAAAAATGTTTTAAAAAGCCACAGGAACGTCCCGATGCCCAGTCTGCAGCACATTTGATTTTTGTTAACAGATACTGTAATTGATATCATAATCACCACAGAAACAACACAGCTTGGTGGCTGAGTAAATTACTCCATCAGGCTGAAAGCTGATTGGTTGCTGGTTTTTCCTTAATACCTTTAGATCTAAATGTCCGACACATACCAAACTTGGCAGTAATGATCAGAAAGACATCAGCATCCCACCTGTTCTGTATAAAGCCACAGGAGAGTCCCGACGCACAACGGCCCAGCCCGAACTCTCACAATTGCCGCGGGAATTGTCTAGTTATTATTATATCTATCTATCTATCTATCTATCTTCTTCCGTAAAAAGTTTGGCTCGCTTCTCCTCCTAGGGGAAAGGACAACCCCCCACAATAGTTATATCAAATCGACCGGCTCGGCCGGGAATCGTGTGGTATGTCTTTTGGTGGCGATATTGGTTACTATGGCGACGTAGTCGCCATTTTTGTGCGAGATTTTGGCGCAATGCATTCCGGATGGGGAGTCTAGAGTGGTGATGTCATCGGCAGAGTGCGAAAGAACAAAAAATTCCTTTGAAAAAAAAATTTCTAACTCGCAGCCGCGGCCACAGTTTTCACCGCACGTTAATAATTTTTACATCAAAACGTCGGCACGACCCTCCCGATCGCTCCAATGTGAGTAAAAAAGTGGAGAGTTGTATGGTTTTGGCGCTATGAGCCTCCAAGCGCAGCTTCGCGCTCCTGCTCTTCCTATCTCTCCCATTATAAATTTTCGCTGATTCACCCTGCATTTTTCTAAAACATTGAATTTCTAACCTGCTCCTGTGCGCACATTTTTCAAGCTAAAGAAATAAAAAATACATCAACACGACCAGGAGACCCTCACCTCTCACACGATATGCTCATTTTGTTATCATGTTTCACGGTTTTTGAGTTATGAGCAGTTGTTCGGGGTCTATTTTAAATGAAACAGCCGTTTCTCCAGACACATTCAAAGCAGAGTTTGTCAGTTGGGACTTTGATGGCTCGTTTACATCAAAGAGCTTCACAGATGTGTAGGTCGCCGTAGCAACGGTCCACAGCTCCAGAATGAGAACATTTTGGCTGTGGTTTTTCCTTAATAACTTTTGATATAAAGGTTGTATCCTCACCAAACTTTGTGAGAGCAATACAATAAAAGCTCTGCACTATTATAAGCTAAGTTCTGTCCACTACGGCGATGTATTCACTGTTTCAGTGCAAATTCATTCCCCATTTATTTCTATGGAGATAGTCTGCAGCACATTTGATTTGTGTTAACAGATACTGTAATTGATATCATAATCACCACAGAAACAACACAGCTTGGTGGCTGAGTAAATTACTCCATCAGGCTAAAAGCTGATTGGTTGCTGGTTTTTCCTTAATAACTTTGGATCTAAATGTCCGACAAATACCAAACTTGGCAGTAATGATCAGAGGGACCCCAGGATCACATCCCCTGGCATCAAAATGTTTTAAAAAGCCACAGGAACGTCCGGATGCCCAGTCTGCAGCACATTTGATTTGTGTTAACAGATACTGTAATTGATATCATAATCACCACAGAAACAACACAGCTTGGTGGCTGAGCTGTTTATTCCATCGGGCTGAAAGCTGATTGGTTGCTGTTTTTTCTTTAATAACTTTGGATCTTAAGGTCCTATAACTACCAAACTGATGACCATGGTAACTCCAGCAATATGACAAACTGACAGCTGATTGGCTGTTGGAATTTCCTTAATAACTTTGGATCTAAATGTCCGACACATACCAAACTTGGCGGTAGTGACCAGAGGGACCCCAGGATCACATCCCTGGCATCAAAAGGTTTTATAAAGCCACAGGAGAGTCCCGACGCCCAACGGCCCAGCCCGAACTCTCACAATTGCCGCGGGAATTGTCTAGTATTTATTATTATATCTATCTATCTATCTATCTATCTATCTATCTATCTATCTTCTTCCGTAAAAAGTTTGGCTCGCTTCTCCTCCTAGGGAAAAGGACAAACCCCCACAATAGTTATATCAAATCGACCGGCTCGGCCGGGAATCGTGTGGTATGTCTTTTGGTGGCGATATTGGTTACTATGGCGACGTAGTCGCCATTTTTGTGCGAGATTTTGGCCCAATGCATTCCGGATGGGGAGTACAGAGTGGTGATGTCATCGGTAGAGTGCAAAACACACAAAAAATTCCTCTGAAAAAAAATTTCTAACTCGCAGCCACGGCCACAGTTTTCACCGCACATTAATAATTTTTACATCAAAACGTCGGCACGACCCTCCCAATCGCTCCAATGTGAGTAAAAAAGCGGAGAGTTGTATGGTTTTGGCGCTATGAGCCTCCAAGCGCAGCTTCGCGCTCCTGCTCTTCCTATCTCTCCCATTATAAATTTTCGCTGATTCACCCTGCATTTTTCTAAAACATTGAATTTCTAACCTGCTCCTGTGCGCACATTTTTCAAGCTACAGAAATAAAAAATACATCAACACGACCAGGAGACCCTCACCTCTCACACGATATGCTCATTTTGTTATCATGTTTCACGGTTTTTGAGTTATGAGCAGTTGTTCGGGGTCTATTTTAAATGAAACAGCCGTTTCTCCAGACACATTCAAAGCAGAGTTTGTCAGTTGGGACTTTGATGGCTCGTTTACATCAAAGAGCTTCACAGATGTGTAGGTCGCCGTAGCAACGGTCCACAGCTCCAGAATGAGAACATTTTGGCTGTGGTTTTTCATTAATAACTTTTGATATAAAGGTTGTATCCTCACCCAACTTTGTGAGAGCAATACAATAAAAGCTCTGCACTATTATAAGCTAAGTTCTGTCCACTACAGCGATGTATTCACTGTTTCAGTGCAAATTCATTCCCCATTTATTTCTATGGAGATAGTCTGCAGCACATTTGATTTGTGTTAACAGATACTGTAATTGATATCATAATCACCACAGAAAACACACAGCTTGGTGGCTGAGCTGTTTATTCCATCAGGCTGAAAGCGGATTGGTTGCTGGTTTTTCCTTAATAACTTTAGATCTTAAGGTCCTATAACTACCAAACTGATGACCATGGTAATTCAAGCAATATGACAGACTGACAGCTGATTGGCAGTTGGATTTTCCTTAATAACTTTGGATCTAAATGTCCGACAAATACCAAACTTGGCAGTAGTGACCAGAGGGACCACAGGATCACATCCCTAGCATCAAAATGTTTTAAAAAGCCACAGGAACGTCCCGATGCCCAGTCTGCAGCACATTTGATGTGTGTTAACAGATACTGTAATTGATATCATAATCACCACAGAAACAACACAGCTTGGTGGCTGAGTAAATTACTCCATCAGGTTAAAGGCTGATTGGTTGCTGGTTTTTCCATAATAACTTTAGATCTTAAGGTACTATAATTACCAAACTGATGACCATGGTAACTCCAGCAATATGACAGCTGATTGGCTGTTGGATTTTCCCTAATAACTTTGGATCTAAATGTCCGACATATACCAAACTTGGCAGTAATGATCAGTGAGATCTCAGGATCACATCCCTGGCATCAAATTTTTTTAAAAAGGCACAGGAACGTCCCGATGCCCAGTCTGCAGCACATTTGATGTGTGTTGACAGATACTGTAATTGATATCATAATCACCACAGAAACAACACAGCTGGGTGGCTGAGTAAATTATTCCATCAGGCTGAAAGCTGATTGGTTAGTGTTTTTTCCTTAATAACTATAGATCTTAAGGTCCTATAACTACCAAACTGATGACCATGGTAACTCCAGCATTATGACAGACTGACAGCTGATTGGCTGTTGGATTTTCCTTAATAACTTTGGATCTAAATGTCCGACACATAACAAACTTAGCGGTAGTGACCAGAGGGACCCCAGGATCACATCTCTGGCATCAAAAGTTTTTAAAAGGCCACAGTTGAGTCCCGACGCCCAACGGCTTAGCCCGAACTCTCACAATTGCCGCGGGAATTGTCTAGTATCTATCTATCTTCTTCCGTAAAAAGTTTGGCTCGCTTCTCCTCCTAGGGGAAAGGACAAACCCCCACAATAGTTATATCAAATCGACCGGCTCGGCCGGGAATCGTGTGGTATGTCTTTTGGTGGCGATATTGGTTACTATGGCGACGTAGTCGCCATTTTTGTGCGAGATTTTGGCGCAATGCATTCCGGATGGGGAGTCTAGAGTGGTGATGTCATCAGTAGAGTGCAAAACACACAAAAAATTCCTCTGAAAAAAAATTTTCTAACTCGCAGGCGCGGCCACAGTTTTCACCGCACGTTAATAATTTTTACATCAAAACGTCGGCACGACCCTCCCGATCGCTCCAATGTGAGTAAAAAAGCGGAGAGTTGTATGGTTTTGGCGCTATGAGCCTCCAAGCGCAGCTTCGCGCTCCTGCTCTTCCTATCTCTCCCATTATAAATTTTCGCTGATTCACCCTGCATTTTTCTAAAACATTGAATTTCTAACCTGCTCCTGTGCGCACATTTTTCAAGCTACAGAAATAAAAAATACATCAACACGACCAGGAGACCCTCACCTCTCAGAGAATGTGCTTGTTTTGTTATCATGATTCACGGTTTTTGAGTTATGAGCAGTTGTTCGGGGTCTATTTTAAATGAAACAGCCGTTTCTCCACACACATTGAAAGCAGGTTTTGTCAGTTGGGACTTTGATGGCTCGTTTACATCAAAGAGCTTCACAGGTGTGTGGGTTGCCTAGCAACGGTCCCAGCTAATGCTGCATGACAGACAGAGCATTTTGGCTGTGGTTTTTCCTTAATAACTTTTGATATAAAGGTTGCAGGCTCACCAAACTTTGTGAGAGAAATAAAATTAAGGCTCTGCACTGATTGGCTGTTGGATTTTCCCTTAATAACTTTGGATCTAAATGTCCGACACATACCAAACTTGGCAGTAATGATCAGAGGGAGCGCAGGATCACTACCTGACATCAACATTTTTTAAAAAGCCACAGGAACGTCCCGATGCCCAGTCTGCAGCACATTTGATTTATGTTAACAGATACTGTAATTGATATCATAATCACCACAGAAACAACACAGCTTGGTGGCTGAGCTGTTTATTCCATCAGGCTGAAAGCTGATTGGTTAGTGGTTTTTCCTTAATAACTATAGATCTTAAGGTCCTATAACTACCAAACTGATGACAATGGTAACTCCAGCATTATGACAGACTGACAGCTGATTGGCTGTTTTATTTTCCTTAATAACTTTGGATCAAAATGTCCGACACATACCAAACTTGGCTGTAATGACCAGAGGGACCCCAGGATCACATCCCTGGCATCAAAATGTTTTAAAAAGCCACAGGAACGTCCCGATGCCCAGTCTGCAGCACATTTGATGTGTGTTAACAGATACTGTAATTGATATCATAATCACCACCGAAACAACACAGCTGGGTGGCTGAGTAAATTACTCCATCGGGCTGAAAGCTGATTGGCTGCTGAGTGTTCCTTAATAACTTTGGATCTTAAGGTCCTATAACTACCAAACTGATGACCATGGTAACCCCAGCAATATGACACACTGACGGCTGATTGGCTGTTGGATTTTCCTTAATAGCTTTGGATCTAAATGTCCGACACATACCAAACTTGGCAGTAATGATCAGAAAGACATCAGCATCCCACCTGTTGTGTTAAACTTCTGTATTAAGCCACAGTAGAGTCCCGACGCCCAACGGCCCAGCCCGAACTCTCACAATTGCCGCGGGAATTGTCTAGTTAGTTCGGGCTGGTGCAGCCAGGCCAACTCTCGGCACAGTGCACAGAGTGCACTAGCCGAGAGTTGGGCTGGCGAAGCCAGCCCAACTCTTAATCTTTCTCATATTTATTATTATATCTATCTATCTTCTTCCGTAAAAAGTTTGGCTCGCTTCTCCTCCTAGGGGAAAGGACAAACCCCCACAATAGTTATATCAAATCGACCGGCTCGGCCGGGAATCGTGTGGTATGACTTTTGGTGGCGATATTGGTTACTATGGCGACGTAGTCGCCATTTTTGTGCGAGATTTTGGCGCAATGCATTCCGGATGGGGAGTCTAGAGTGGTGATGTCATCGCTAGAGTGCAAAACACACAAAAAATTCCTCTGAAAAAAAATTTTCTAACTCGCAGCCGCGGCCACAGTTTTCACCGCACGTTAATAATTTTTACATCAAAACGTCGGCACGACCCTCCCGATCGCTCCAATGTGAGTAAAAAAGCGGAGAGTTGTATGGTTTTCGCGCTATGAGCCTCCAAGCGCAGCTTCGCGCTCCTGCTCTTCCTATCTCTCCCATTATAAATTTTCGCTGATTCACCCTGCATTTTTCTAAAACATTGAATTTCTAACCTGCTCCTGTGCGCACATTTTTCAAGCTACAGAAATAAAAAATACATCAACACGACCAGGAGACCCTCACCTCTCACACGATATGCTCATTTTGTTATCATGTTTCACGGTTTTTGAGTTATGAGCAGTTGTTCGGGGTCTATTTTAAATGAAACAGCCGTTTCTCCACACACATTCAAAGCAGACTTTGTCAGTTGGGACTTTGATGGCTCGTTTACATCAAAGAGCTTCACAGATGTGTAGGTCGCCGTAGCAACGGTCCACAGCTCCAGAATGAGAACATTTTGGCTGTTGGTTTTTCCTTAATAACTTTTGATATAAAGGTTGCAGGCTCACCAAACTTTGTGAGAGAAATAAAATTAAGGCTCTGCACTATTATAAGCTAAGTTCTGTCCACTACAGCGATGTATTCACTGTTTCAGTGCAAATTCATTCCCCATTTATTTCTATGGAGATAGTCTGCAGCACATTTGATTTGTGTTAACAGATACTGTAATTGATATCATAATCACCACAGAAACAACACAGCTTGGTGGCTGAGTAAATTACTCCATCAGGCTGAAAGCTGATTGGTTGCTGGTTTTTCCTTAATAACTTTGGATCTAAATGTCCGACAAATACCAAACTTGGCAGTAATGATCAGAGGGACCCCAGGATCACATCCCCTGGCATCAAAATGTTTTAAAAAGCCACAGGAACGTCCGGATGCCCAGTCTGCCGCACATTTGATTTGTGTTAACAGATACTGTAATTGATATCATAATCACCACAGAAACAACACGGCTTGGTGGCTGAGCTGTTTATTCCATCAGGCTGAAAGCTGATTGGTTGCTGTTTTTTTCTTTAATAACTTTGGATCTTAAGGTCCTATAACTACCAAACTGAAGACCATGGTAACTCCAGCAATATGACAAACTGACAGCTGATTGGCTGTTGGAATTTCCTTAATAACTTTGGATCTAAATGTCCGACACATACCAAACTTGGCGGTAGTGACCAGAGGGACCCCAGGATCACATCCCTGGCATCAAAAGGTTTTAAAAAGCCACAGGAGAGTCCCGACGCCCAACGGCCCAGCCCGAACTCTCACAATTGCCGCGGGAATTGTCTAGTATCTATCTATCTTCTTCCGTAAAAAGTTTGGCTCGCTTCTCCTCCTAGGGAAAAGGACAAACCCCCACAATAGTTATATCAAATCGACCGGCTCGGCCGGGAATCGTGTGGTATGACTTTTGGTGGCGATATTGGTTACTATGGCGACGTAGTCGCCATTTTTGTGCGAGATTTTGGCGCAATGCATTCCGGATGGGGAGTCTAGAGTGGTGATGTCATCGCTAGAGTGCAAAACACACAAAAAATTCCTCTGAAAAAAAATTTTCTAACTCGCAGCCGCGGCCACAGTTTTCACCGCACGTTAATAATTTTTACATCAAAACGTCGGCACGACCCTCCCGATCGCTCCAATGTGAGTAAAAAAGCGGAGAGTTGTATGGTTTTGGCGCTATGAGCCTCCAAGCGCAGCTTCGCGCTCCTGCTCTTCCTATCTCTCCCATTATAAATTTTCGCTGATTCACCCTGCATTTTTCTAAATCATTAAATTTCTAACCTGCTCTTGTGTGCACATTTTTCAAGCTACAGAAATAAAAAATACATCAACACGACCAGGAGACCCTCACCTCTCACACGATATGCTCATTTTGTTATCATGTTTCACGGTTTCTGAGTTATGAGCAGTTGTTCGGGGTCTATTTTAAATGAAACAGCCGTTTCTCCACACACATTCAAAGCAGACTTTGTCAGTTGGGACTTTGATGGCTCGTTTACATCAAAGAGCTTCACAGATGTGTAGGTTGCCTAGCAACGGTCCCAGATAATGCTGCATGACAGACAGAGCATTTTGGCTGTGGTTTTTCCTTAATAACTTTTGATATAAAGGTTGCAGGCTCACCAAACTTTGTGAGAGAAATAAAATTAAGGCTCTGCACTATTATAAGCTAAGTTCTGTCCACTACAGCGATGTCTTCACTGTTTCAGTGCAAATTCATTCTCCATTTATTTCTATGGAGGTAGTCTGCAGCACATTTAATTTGTGTTAACAGATACTGTAATTGATATCATAACCACCACAGAAAACACACAGCTTGGTGGCTGAGCTGTTTATTCCATCAGGCTGAAAGCTGATTGGCTGTTGGATTTTCCTTAATAACTTTAGATATTAAGGTTCTACAACTACCAAACTGATGACCATGGTAACTCCAGCAATATGACACACTGACGGCTGATTGGTTGTTGGATTTTCCTTAATAACTTTGGATCTAAATGTCCGACAAATACCAAACTTGGCAGTAATGATCAGAGGGACGGCAGGATCACATCCCTGGCATCAAAATGTTTTAAATAGCCACAGGAACGTCCCGATGCCCAGTCTGCAGCACATTTGATTTATGTTAACAGATACTGTAATTGATATCATAATCACCACAGAAACAACACAGCTTGGTGGCTGAGTAAATTACTCCATCAGGCTGAAAGCTGATTGGTTGCTGGTTTTTCCTTAATAACTTTAGATCTTAAGGTCCTAAAATTACCAAACTGATGACCATGGTAATTCAAGCAATATGACAGACTGACAGCTGATTGGCTGTTGGAATTTCCTTAATAACTTTGGATCTAAATGTCCGACACATACCAAACTTGGCGGTAGTGACCAGAGGGACCCCAGGATCACATCCCTGGCATCAAAAGGTTTTAAAAAGCCACAGTAGAGTCCCGACGCCCAACGGCCCAGCCCGAACTCTCACAATTGCCGCGGGAATTGTCTAGTTAGTTCGGGCTGGTGCAGCCAGGCCAACTCTCGGCACAGTGCACAGAGTGCACTCGCCGAGAGTTGGGCTGGCAAAGCCAACCCAACTCTTAATCTTTCTCATATTTATTATTATATCTATCTATCTATCTATCTATCTTCTTCCGTAAAAAGTTTGGCTCGCTTCTCCTCCTAGGGGAAAGGACAAACCCCCACAATAGTTATATCAAATCGACCGGCTCGGCCGGGAATCGTGTGGTATGTCTTTTGGTGGCGATATTGGTTACTATGGCGACGTAGTCGCCATTTTTGTGCGAGATTTTGGCCCAATGCATTCCGGACGGGGAGTCCAGAGTGGTGATGTCATCGGTAGAGTGCAAAACACACAAAATATTCCTCTGAAAAAAAATTTCTAACTCGCAGCCGCGGCCACAGTTTTCACCGCACATTAATAATTATTACATCAAAACGTCGGCACGACCCTCCCGATCGCTCCAATGTGAGTAAAAAAGCGGAGAGTTGTATGGTTTTGGCGCTATGAGCCTCCAAGCGCAGCTTCGCGCTCCTGCTCTTCCTATCTCTCCCATTATAAATTTTCGCCGATTCACCCTGCATTTTTCTAAAACATTGAATTTCTAACCTGCTCCTGTGCGCACATTTTTCAAGCTACAGAAATAAGAAATACATCAACACGACCAGGAGACCCTCACCTCTCACACGATATGCTCATTTTGTTATCAAGTTTCACGGTTTTTGAGTTATGAGCAGTTGTTCGGGGTCTATTTTAAATGAAACAGCCGTTTCTCCAGACACATTCAAAGCAGAGTTTGTCAGTTGGAATCGTTAACGATCTCTTCTACATCAAAGAGTTGCAGGTGTGTGAATATCCTAGCAACAGTCCCAGCTAATGCTGCCTGACAGACAGAGAACATTTTGGCTGTGGTTTTTCCTTAATAACTTTTGATATAAAGGTTGTATCCTCACCAAACTTTGTGAGAGCAATACAATAAAAGCTCTGCACTATTATAAGCTAAGTTCTGTCCACTACGGCGATGTATTCACTGTTTCAGTGCAAATTCATTCCCCATTTATTTCTATGGAGATAGTCTGCAGCACATTTGATTTGTGTTAACAGATACTGTAATTGATATCATAATCACCACAGAAACAACACAGCTTGGTGGCTGAGTAAATTACTCCATCAGGCTGAAAGCTGATTGGTTGCTGGTTTTTCCTTAATAACTTTGGATCTAAATGTCCGACAAATACCAAACTTGGCAGTAATGATCAGAGGGACCCCAGGATCACATCCCCTGGCATCAAAATGTTTTAAAAAGCCACAGGAACGTCCGGATGCCCAGTCTGCCGCACATTTGATTTGTGTTAACAGAAACTGTAATTGATATCATAATCACCACAGAAACAACACAGCTTGGTGGCTGAGCTGTTTATTACATCAGGCTGAAAGCTGATTGGTTGCTGTTTTTTCTTTAATAACTTTGGATCTTAAGGTCCTATAACTACCAAACTGATGACCATGGTAACTCCAGCAATATGACAAACTGACAGCTGATTGGCTGTTGGAATTTCCTTAATAACTTTGGATCTAAATGTCCGACACATACCAAACTTGGCGGTAGTGACCAGAGGGACCCCAGGATCACATCCCTGGCATCAAAAGGTTTTAAAAAGCCACAGGAGAGTCCCGACGCCCAACGGCCCAGCCCGAACTCTCACAATTGCCGCGGGAATTGTCTAGTTAGTTCGGGCTGGTGCAGCCAGGCCAACTCTCGGCACAGTGCACAGAGTGCACTAGCCGAGAGTTGGGCTGGCGAAGCCAGCCCAACTCTTAATCTTTCTCATATTTATTATTATATCTATCTATCTTCTTCCGTAAAAAGTTTGGCTCGCTTCTCCTCCTAGGGGAAAGGACAAACCCCCACAATAGTTATATCAAATCGACCGGCTCGGCCGGGAATCGTGTGGTATGTCTTTTGGTGGCGATATTGGTTACTATGGCGACGTAGTCGCCATTTTTGTGCGAGATTTTGGCGCAATGCATTCCGGATGGGGAGTCCAGAGTGGTGATGTCATCGGTAGAGTGCAAAACACACAAAAAATTCCTTTGAAAAAAAATTTTCTAACTCGCAGCCGCGGCCACAGTTTTCACCGCACGTTAATAATTTTTACATCAAAACGTCGGCACGACCCTCCCGATCGCTCCAATGTGAGTAAAAAAGTGGAGAGTTGTATGGTTTTGGCGCTATGAGCCTCCAAGCGCAGCTTCGCGCTCCTGCTCTTCCTATCTCTCCCATTATAAATTTTCGCTGATTCACCCTGCATTTTTCTAAAACATTGAATTTCTAACCTGCTCCTGTGCGCACATTTTTCAAGCTACAGAAATAAGAAATACATCAACACGACCAGGAGACCCTCACCTCTCACACGATATGCTCATTTTGTTATCATGTTTCACGGTTTTTGAGTTATGAGCAGTTGTTCGGGGTCTATTTTAAATGAAACAGCCGTTTCTCCAGACACATTCAAAGCAGAGTTTGTCAGTTGGGACTTTGATGGCTCGTTTACATCAAAGAGCTTCACAGATGTGTAGGTCGCCGTAGCAACGGTCCACAGCTCCAGAATGAGAACATTTTGGCTGTGGTTTTTCCTTAATAACTTTTGATATAAAGGTTGTATCCTCACCAAACTTTGTGAGAGCAATACAATAAAAGCTCTGCACTATTATAAGCTAAGTTCTGTCCACTACGGCGATGTATTCACTGTTTCAGTGCAAATTCATTCCCCATTTATTTCTATGGAGATAGTCTGCAGCACAATTGATTTGTGTTAACAGATACTGTAATTGATATCATAATCACCACAGAAACAACACAGCTTGGTGGCTGAGTAAATTACTCCATCAGGCTGAAAGCTGATTGGTTGCTGGTTTTTCCTTAATAACTTTGGATCTAAATGTCCGACAAATACCAAACTTGGCAGTAATGATCAGAGGGACCCCAGGATCACATCCCCTGGCATCAAAATGTTTTAAAAAGCCACAGGAACGTCTGGATGCCCAGTCTGCCGCACATTTGATTTGTGTTAACAGATACTGTAATTGATATCATAATCACCACAGAAACAACACAGCTTGGTGGCTGAGCTGTTTATTCCATCAGGCTGAAAGCTGATTGGTTGCTGTTTTTTCTTTAATAACTTTGGATCTTAAGGTCCTATAACTACCAAACTGATGACCATGGTAACTCCAGCAATATGACAAACTGACAGCTGATTGGCTGTTGGAATTTCCTTAATAACTTTGGATCTAAATGTCCGACACATACCAAACTTGGCGGTAGTGACCAGAGGGACCCCAGGATCACATCCCTGGCATCAAAAGGTTTTAAAAAGCCACAGGAGAGTCCCGACGCCCAACGGCCCAGCCCGAACTCTCACAATTGCCGCGGGAATTGTCTAGTATCTATCTATCTTCTTCCGTAAAAAGTTTGGCTCGCTTCTCCTCCTAGGGAAAAGGACAAACCCCCACAATAGTTATATCAAATCGACCGGCTCGGCCGGGAATCGTGTGGTATGACTTTTGGTGGCGATATTGGTTACTATGGCGACGTAGTCGCCATTTTTGTGCGAGATTTTGGCGCAATGCATTCCGGATGGGGAGTCTAGAGTGGTGATGTCATCGCTAGAGTGCAAAACACACAAAAAATTCCTCTGAAAAAAATTTTTCTAACTCGCAGCCGCGGCCACAGTTTTCACCGCACGTTAATAATTTTTACATCAAAACGTCGGCACGACCCTCCCGATCGCTCCAATGTCAGTAAAAAAGCGGAGAGTTGTATGGTTTTGGCGCTATGAGCCTCCAAGCGCAGCTTCGCGCTCCTGCTCTTCCTATCTCTCCCATTATACATTTTCGCTGATTCACCCTGCATTTTTCTAAAACATTGAATTTCTAACCTGCTCCTGTGCGCACATTTTTCAAGCTACAGAAATAAAAAATACATCAACACGACCAGGAGACCCTCACCTCTCACACGATATGCTCATTTTGTTATCATGTTTCACGGTTTTTGAGTTATGAGCAGTTGTTCGGGGTCTATTTTAAATGAAACAGCCGTTTCTCCAGACACATTCAAAGCAGAGTTTGTCAGTTGGGACTTTGATGGCTCGTTTACATCAAAGAGCTTCACAGATGTGTAGGTCGCCGTAGCAACGGTCCACAGCTCCAGAATGAGAACATTTTGGCTGTGGTTTTTCCTTAATAACTTTTGATATAAAGGTTGTATCCTCACCAAACTTTGTGAGAGCAATACAATAAAAGCTCTGCACTATTATAAGCTAAGTTCTGTCCACTACGGCGATGTATTCACTGTTTCAGTGCAAATTCATTCCCCATTTATTTCTATGGAGATAGTCTGCAGCACATTTGATTTGTGTTAACAGATACTGTAATTGATATCATAATCACCACAGAAACAACACAGCTTGGTGAATGAGTAAATTACTCCATCAGGCTGAAAGCTGATTGGTTGCTGGTTTTTCCTTAATAACTTTAGATCTTAAGGTCCTATAATTACCAAACTTGGCAGTAATGATCAGAGGGACCCCAGGATCACATCCCCTGGCATCAAAATGTTTTAAAAAGCCACAGGAACGTCCGGATGCCCAGTCTGCCGCACATTTGATTTGTGTTAACAGATACTGTAATTGATATCATAATCACCACAGAAACAACACAGCTTGGTGGCTGAGTAAATTACTCCATCAGGCTGAAAGCTGATTGGTTGCTGGTTTTTCCTTAATAACTTTAGATCTTAAGGTCCTATAATTACCAAACTTGGCAGTAATGATCAGAGGGACCCCAGGATCACATCCCCTGGCATCAAAATGTTTTAAAAAGCCACAGGAACGTCCGGATGCCCAGTCTGCCGCACATTTGATTTGTGTTAACAGATACTGTAATTGATATCATAATCACCACAGAAACAACACAGCTTGGTGGCTGAGTAAATTACTCCATCAGGCTGAAAGCTGATTGGTTGCTGGTTTTTCCTTAATAATTTTGGATCTAAATGTCCGACAAATACCAAACTTGGCAGTAATGATCAGAGGGACCCCAGGATCACATCCCCTGGCATCAAAATGTTTTAAAAAGCCACAGGAACGTCCGGATGCCCAGTCTGCCGCACATTTGATTTGTGTTAACAGATACTGTAATTGATATCATAATCACCACAGAAACAACACAGCTTGGTGGCTGAGCTGTTTATTCCATCAGGCTGAAAGCTGATTGGTTGCTGTTTTTTCTTTAATAACTTTGGATCTTAAGGTCCTATAACTACCAAACTGATGACCATGGTAACTCCAGCAATATGACAAACTGACAGCTGATTGGCTGTTGGAATTTCCTTAATAACTTTGGATCTAAATGTCCGACACATACCAAACTTGGCGGTAGTGACCAGAGGGACCCCAGGATCACATCCCTGGCATCAAAAGGTTTTAAAAAGCCACAGGAGAGTCCCGACGCCCAACGGCCCAGCCCGAACTCTCACAATTGCCGCGGGAATTGTCTAGTTAGTTCGGGCTGGTGCAGCCAGGCCAACTCTCGGCACAGTGCACAGAGTGCACTCGCCGAGAGTTGGGCTGGCAAAGCCAGCCCAACTCTTAATCTTTCTCATATTTATTATTATATCTATCTATCTTCTTCCGTAAAAAGTTTGGCTCGCTTCTCCTCCTAGGGAAAAGGACAAACCCCCACAATAGTTATATCAAATCGACCGGCTCGGCCGGGAATCGTGTGGTATGACTTTTGGTGGCGATATTGGTTACTATGGCGACGTAGTCGCCATTTTTGTGCGAGATTTTGGCGCAATGCATTCCGGATGGGGAGTCTAGAGTGGTGATGTCATCGCTAGAGTGCAAAACACACAAAAAATTCCTCTGAAAAAAATTTTTCTAACTCGCAGCCGCGGCCACAGTTTTCACCGCACGTTAATAATTTTTACATCAAAACGTCGGCACGACCCTCCCGATCGCTCCAATGTGAGTAAAAAAGCGGAGAGTTGTATGGTTTTGGCGCTATGAGCCTCCAAGCGCAGCTTCGCGCTCCTGCTCTTCCTATCTCTCCCATTATAAATTTTCGCTGATTCACCCTGCATTTTTCTAAAACATTGAATTTCTAACCTGCTCCTGTGCGCACATTTTTCAAGCTACAGAAATAAAAAATACATCAACACGACCAGGAGACCCTCACCTCTCACACGATATGCTCATTTTGTTAACATGTTTCATGGTTTTTGAGTTATGAGCAGTTGTTCGGGGTCTATTTTAAATGAAACAGCCGTTTCTCCAGACACATTCAAAGCAGAGTTTGTCAGTTGGGACTTTGATGGCTCGTTTACATCAAAGAGCTTCACAGGTGTGTAGGTTGCCTAGCAACGGTCCCAGCTAATGCTGCATGACAGACAGAGCATTTTGGCTGTGGTTTATCCTTAATAACTTTTGATATAAAGGTTGCAGGCTCACCAAACTTTGTGAGAGAAATAAAATTAAGGCTCTGCACTATTATAAGCTAAGTTCTGTCCACTACAGCGATGTATTCACTGTTTTAGTGCAAATTCATTCCCCATTTATTTCTATGGAGATAGTCTGCAGCACATTTGATTTGTGTTAACAGATACTGTAATTGATATCATAACCACCACAGAAAACACACAGCTTGGTGGCTGATTAAATGACTCCATCAGGCTGAAAGCTGATTGGTTTCTGGTTTTTCCTTAATAACTTTAGATCTTAAGGTCCTATAATTACCAAACTGATGACCATGGTAACTCCAGCATTATGACAGACTGACAGCTGATTGGCTGTTGGATTTTCCTTAATAACTTTGGATCTAAATGTCCGACACATACCAAACTTGGCAGTAATGAGCAGAGGGACCCCAGGATCACATCTCTGGCATAAAAATGTTTTAAAAAGCCACAGGAACGTCCCGATGCCCAGTCTGCAGCACATTTGATTTTTGTTAACAGATACTGTAATTGATATCATAATCACCACAGAAACAACACAGCTTGGTGGCTGAGTAAATTACTCCATCAGGCTGAAAGCTGATTGGTTGCTGGTTTTTCCTTAATACCTTTAGATCTAAATGTCCGACACATACCAAACTTGGCAGTAATGATCAGAAAGACATCAGCATCCCACCTGTTCTGTATAAAGCCACAGGAGAGTCCCGACGCACAACGGCCCAGCCCGAACTCTCACAATTGCCGCGGGAATTGTCTAGTATCTATCTATCTTCTTCCGTAAAAAGTTTGGCTCGCTTCTCCTCCTAGGGGAAAGGACAAACCCCCACAATAGTTATATCAAATCGACCGGCTCGGCCGGGAATCGTGTGGTATGTCTTTTGGTGGCGATATTGGTTACTATGGCGACGTAGTCGCCATTTTTGTGCGAGATTTTGGCGCAATGCATTCCGGATGGGGAGTCTAGAGTGGTGATGTCATCGCTAGAGTGCAAAACACACAAAAAATTCCTCTGAAAAAAAAATTTCTAACTCGCAGCCGCGGCCACAGTTTTCACCGCACATTAATAATTTTTACATCAAAACGTCGGCACGACCCTCCCGATCGCTCCAATGTGAGTAAAAAAGCGGAGAGTTGTATGGTTTTGGCGCTATGAGCCTCCAAGCGCAGCTTCGCGCTCCTGCTCTTCCTATCTCTCCCATTATAAATTTTCGCTGATTCACCCTGCATTTTTCTAAAACATTGAATTTCTAACCTGCTCCTGTGCGCACATTTTTCAAGCTACAGAAATAAAAAATACATCAACACGACCAGGAGACCCTCACCTCTCACACGATATGCTCATTTTGTTATCATGTTTCACGGTTTTTGAGTTATGAGCAGTTGTTCGGGGTCTATTTTAAATGAAACAGACGTTTCTCCACACACATTCAAAGCAGACTTTGTCAGTTGGGACTTTGATGGCTCGTTTACATCAAAGAGCTTCACAGATGTGTAGGTCGCCGTAGCAACGGTCCACAGCTCCAGAATGAGAACATTTTGGCTGTGGTTTTTTCTTAATAACTTTTGATATAAAGGTTGCAGGCTCACCAAACTTTGTGAGAGAAATAAAATTAAGGCTCTGCACTATTATAAGCTAAGTTCTGTCCACTACGGCGATGTATTCACTGTTTCAGTACAAATTCATTCCCCATTTATTCTATGGAGATAGTCTGCAGCACATTTGATTTGTGTTAACAGATACTGTAATTGATATCATAATAACCACAGAAACAACACGGCTTGGTGGCTGAGCTGTTTATTCCATCAGGCCAAAAGCTGATTGGCTGTTGGATTTTCCTTAATAACTTTGGATCTAAATGTCCGACAAATACCAAACTTGGCAGTAATGATCAGAGAGACCTCAGGATCACATCCCTGGCATCAAATTTTTTTAAAAAGCCACAGGAACGTCCCGATGCCCAGTCTGCAGCACATTTGATATGTGTTAACACATACTGTAATTGATATCATAATCACCACAGAAACAACACAGCTGGGTGGCTGAGCTGTTTATTCCATCAGGCTGAAAGCTGATTGGTTGCTGGTTTTTCCTTAATAACTTTAGATCTTAAGGTTCTATAACTACCAAACTGATGACCATGGTAACTCCAGCAATATGACACACTGACGGCTGATTGGCTGTTGGATTTTCCTTAATAACTTTGGATCTAAAAGTCCGACAAATACCAAACTTGCCAGTAATGATCAGAGGGACCACAGGATCACATCCCTAGCATCAAAATGTTTTTAAAAGCCACAGGAACGTCCCGATGCCCTGTCTGCAGCACATTTGATTTATGTTAACAGATACTGTAATTGATATCATAGTCACCACAGAAACAACACAGCTTGGTGGCTGAGCTGTTTATTCCATCAGGCTGAAAGCTGATTGGTTGCTGGTTTTTCCTTAATAACTTTGGATCTAAATGTCCGACACATACCAAACTTGGCAGTAATGATCAGAAAGACATCAGCATCCCACCTGTTGTGTTAAACTTCTGTATTAAGCCTCAGTAGAGTCCCGACGCCCAACGGCCCAGCCCGAACTCTCACAATTGCCGCGGGAATTGTCTAGTATCTATCTATCTTCTTCCGTAAAAAGTTTGGCTCGCTTCTCCTCCTAGGGGAAAGGACAAACCCCCACAATAGTTATATCAAATCGACCGGCTCGGCCGGGAATCGTGTGGTATGACTTTTGGTGGCGATATTGGTTACTATGGCGACGTAGTCGCCATTTTTGTGCGAGATTTTGGCACAATGCATTCCGGATGGGGAGTCTAGAGTGGTGATGTCATCGGCAGAGTGCAAAAGAACAAAAAATTCCTTTGAAAAAAAAATTTCTAACTCGCAGCCGCGGCCACAGTTTTCACCGCACATTAATAATTTTTACATCAAAACGTCGGCACGACCCTCCCGATCGCTCCAATGTGAGCAAAAAAGCGGAGAGTTGTATGGTTTTGGCGCTATGAGCCTCCAAGCGCAGCTTCGCGCTCCTGCTCTTCCTATCTCTCCCATTATAAATTTTCGCTGATTCACCCTGCATTTTTCTAAAACATTGAATTTCTAACCTGCTCCTGTGCGCACATTTTTCAAGCTACAGAAATAAAAAATACATCAACACGACCAGGAGACCCTCACCTCTCAGAGAATGTGCTTGTTTTGTTATCATGATTCACGGTTTTTGAGTTATGAGCAGTTGTTCGGGGTCTATTTTAAATGAAACAGCCGTTTCTACACACACATTCAAAGCAGGTTTTGTCAGTTGGGACTTTGATGGCTCGTTTACATCAAAGAGCTTCACAGATGTGTAGGTTGCCTAGCAACGGTCCCAGATAATGCTGCATGACAGACAGAGCATTTTGGCTGTGGTTTTTCCTTAATAACTTTTGATATAAAGGTTGCAGGCTCACCAAACTTTGTGAGAGAAATAAAATTAAGGCTCTGCACTATTATAAGCTAAGTTCTGTCCACTACAGCGATGTATTCACTGTTTCAGTGCAAATTCATTCCCCATTTATTTCTATGGAGATAGTCGGCAGCACATTTGATTTGTGTTAACAGATACTGTAATTGATATCATAACCACCACAGAAAACACACAGCTTGGTGGCTGAGCTGTTTATTCCATCAGGCTGAAAGCTGATTGGCTGTTGGATTTTCCTTAATAACTTTGGATCTAAATGTCCGACACATACCAAACTTGGCAGTAATGACCAGAGGGACCCCAGGATCACATCTCTGGCATCAAAATGTTTTAAAAAGCCACAGGAACGTCCCGATGCCCAGTCTGCAGCACATATGATTTATGTTAACAGATACTGTAATTGATATCATAACCACCACAGAAACAACACAGCTTGGTGGCTGAGTAAATTACTCCATCAGGCTGAAAGCTGATTGGCTTTCAGCTACTCCATCAGGCTGAAAGCTGATTGGTTGCTGGTTTTTCCTTAATAACTTTAGATCTTAAGGTCCTATAATTACCAAACTGATGACCATGGTAACTCCAGCATTATGACAGACTGACAGCTGATTGGCTGTTGGATTTTCCTTAATAACTTTGGATCTAAAAGTCCGACACATACCAAACTTGGCGGTAGTGACCAGAGGGACCCCAGGATCACATCCCTGACATCAAAAGGTTTTAAAAAGCCACAGGAGAGTCCCGACGCCCAACGGCCCAGCCCGAACTCTCACAATTGCCGCGGGAATTGTCTAGTTAGTTCGGGCTGGTGCAGCCAGGCCAACTCTCGGCACAGTGCACAGAGTGCACTAGCCGAGAGTTGGGCTGGCGAAGCCAGCCCAACTCTTAATCTTTCTCATATTTATTATTATATCTATCTATCTTCTTCCGTAAAAAGTTTGGCTCGCTTCTCCTCCTAGGGAAAAGGACAAACCCCCACAATAGTTATATCAAATCGACCGGCTCGGCCGGGAATCGTGTGGTATGACTTTTGGTGGCGATATTGGTTACTATGGCGACGTAGTCGCCATTTTTGTGCGAGATTTTGGCGCAATGCATTCCGGATGGGGAGTCTAGAGTGGTGATGTCATCGCTAGAGTGCAAAACACACAAAAAATTCCTCTGAAAAAAAATTTTCTAACTCGCAGGCGCGGCCACAGTTTTCACCGCACGTTAATAATTTTTACATCAAAACGTCGGCACGACCCTCCCGATCGCTCCAATGTGAGTAAAAAAGCGGAGAGTTGTATGGTTTTGGCGCTATGAGCCTCCAAGCGCAGCTTCGCGCTCCTGCTCTTCCTATCTCTCCCATTATAAATTTTCGCTGATTCACCCTGCATTTTTCTAAAACATTGAATTTCTAACCTGCTCCTGTGCGCACATTTTTCAAGCTACAGAAATAAAAAATACATCAACACGACCAGGAGACCCTCACCTCTCACACGATATGCTCATTTTGTTATCATGTTTCACGGTTTTTGAGTTATGAGCAGTTGTTCGGGGTCTATTTTAAATGAAACAGCCGTTTCTCCAGACACATTCAAAGCAGAGTTTGTCAGTTGGGACTTTGATGGCTCGTTTACATCAAAGAGCTTCACAGATGTGTAGGTCGCCGTAGCAACGGTCCACAGCTCCAGAATGAGAACATTTTGGCTGTGGATTTTCCTTAGTAACATTTGATGTAAAGGTTGTATCCTCACCAAACTTTGTGAGAGCAATACAATAAAAGCTCTGCACTATTATAAGCTAAGTTCTGTCCACTACGGCGATGTATTCACTGTTTCAGTGCAAATTCATTCCCCATTTATTTCTATGGAGATAGTCTGCAGCACATTTGATTTGTGTTAACAGATACTGTAATTGATATCATAATCACCACAGAAACAACACAGCTTGGTGGGTGAGCTGTTTATTCCATCAGGCTGAAAGCTGATTGGTTGCTGGTTTTTCCTTAATAACTTTAGATCTTAAGGTTCTATAACTACCAAACTGAAGACCATGGTAACTCCAGCAATATGACACACTGACGGCTGATTGGCTGTTGGATTTTCCTTAATAACTTTTGATATAAAGGTCGCATGGTCACCAAACTTTGGGAGAGAAATAAAATTAAGGCTCTGCACTAACACAAGCTAAGTTCTGTCCACTATGGCGATGTTTTCGCTGTTTCAGTGCAAATTCATTCCCCATTTATTTATATGGAGATAGTCTGCAGCACATATGATTGATGTTAACAGATACTGTAAATGACATCATAATCACCACAGAAACAACACAGCTTGGTGGCTGAGCTGTTTACTCCATCAGGCTGAAAGCGGATTGGTTGCTGTTTTTTCTTTAATAACTTTGGATCTTAAGGTCCTAAAATTACCAAACTGATGACCATGGTAATTCAAGCAATATGACAGACTGACAGCTGATTGGCTGTTGGAATTTCCTTAATAACTTTGGATCTAAATGTCCGACACATACCAAACTTGGCGGTAGTGACCAGAGGGACCCCAGGATCACATCCCTGGCATCAACAGGTTTTAAAAAGCCACAGTAGAGTCCCGACGCCCAACGGCCCAGCCCGAACTCTCACAATTGCCGCGGGAATTGTCTAGTATCTATCTATCTTCTTCCGTAAAAAGTTTGGCTCGCTTCTCCTCCTATGGGAAAGGACAAACCCCCACAATAGTTATATCAAATCGACCGGCTCGGCCGGGAATCGTGTGGTATGACTTTTGGTGGCGATATTGGTTACTATGGCGACGTAGTCGCCATTTTTGTGCGAGATTTTGGCGCAATGCATTCCGGATGGGGAGTCTAGAGTGGTGATGTCATCGGCAGAGTGCAAAAGAACAAAAAATTCCTTTGAAAAAAAAATGTCTAACTCGCAGCCGCGGCCACAGTTTTCACCGCACATTAATAATTTTTACATCAAAACGTCGGCACGACCCTCCCGATCGCTCCAATGTGAGTAAAAAAGCGGAGAGTTGTATGGTTTTGGCGCTATGAGCCTCCAAGCGCAGCTTCGCGCTCCTGCTCTTCCTATCTCTCCCATTATAAATTTTCGCTGATTCACCCTGCATTTTTCTAAAACATTGAATTTCTAACCTGCTCCTGTGCGCACATTTTTCAAGCTACAGAAATAAAAAATACATCAACACGACCAGGAGACCCTCACCTCTCAGAGAATGTGCTTGTTTTGTTATCATGATTCACGGTTTTTGAGTTATGAGCAGTTGTTCGGGGTCTATTTTAAATGAAACAGCCGTTTCTACACACACATTCAAAGCACGTTTTGTCAGTTGGGACTTTGATGGCTCGTTTACATCAAAGAGCTTCACAGATGTGTAGGTTGCCTAGCAACGGTCCCAGATAATGCTGCATGACAGACAGAGCATTTTGGCTGTGGTTTTTCCTTAATAACTTTTGATATAAAGGTTGCAGGCTCACCAAACTTTGTGAGAGAAATAAAATTAAGGCTCTGCACTATTATAAGCTAAGTTCTGTCCACTACAGCGATGTATTCACTGTTTCAGTGCAAATTCATTCCCCATTTATTTCTATGGAGATAGTCTGCAGCACATTTGATTTGTGTTAACAGATACTGTAATTGATATCATAACCACCACAGAAAACACACAGCTTGGTGGCTGAGCTGTTTATTCCATCAGGCTGAAAGCTGATTGGTTAGTGGTTTTTCCTTAACAACTTTAGATCTTAAGGTCCTATAATTACCAAACTGATGACCATGGTAACTCCAGCAATATGATAGACTGACAGCTGATTGGCTGTTGGATTTTCCTTAATAACTTTGGATCTAAATGTCCGACAAATACCAAACTTGGCAGTAATGATCAGAGGGACCACAGGATCACATCCCTAGCATCAAAATGTTTTAAAAAGCCACAGGAATGTCCCGATGCCCTGTCTGCAGCACATTTGATTTGTGTTAACAGATACTGTAATTGATATCATAATCACCACAGAAACAACACAGCTTGGTGGCTGAGCTGTTTATTCCATCAGGCTGAAAGCTGATTGGTTAGTGTTTTTTCCTTAATAACTATAGATCTTAAGGTCCTATAACTACCAAACTGATGACCATGGTAACTCCAGCATTATGACAGACTGACAGCTGATTGGCTGTTGGATTTTCCTTAATAACTTTGGATCTAAATGTCTGACACATACCAAACTTGGCAGTAATGACCAGAGGGACCCCAGGATCACATCTTTGGCCTCAAAAGTTTTTAAAAGGCCACAGTTGAGTCCCGACGCCCAACGGCCCAGCACGAACTCTCACAATTGCAGCGGGAATTGTCTAGTTATATCTATCTATCTTCTTCCGTAAAAAGTTTGGCTCGCTTCTCCTCCTAGGGGAAAGGACAAACCCCCACAATAGTTATATCAAATCGACCGGCTCGGCCGGGAATCGTGTGGTATGTCTTTTGGTGGCGATATTGGTTACTATGGCGACGTAGTCGCCATTTTTGTGCGAGATTTTGGCGCAATGCATTCCGGATGGGGAGTCCAGAGTGGTGATGTCATCGCTAGAGTGCAAAAGGACAAAAAATTCCTTTGAAAAAAAAATTTCTAACTCGCAGCCGCGGCCACAGTTTTCACCGCACATTAATAATTTTTACATCATAACGTCGGCACGACCCTCCCGATCGCTCCAATGTGAGTAAAAAAGCGGAGAGTTTTGTGTTAACAGATACTGTAATTGATATCATAACCACCACAGAAACAACACAGCTTGGTGGCTGAGCTGTTTATTCCATCAGGCTGAGAGCTGATTGGTTAGTGGTTTTTCCTTAATAACTATAGATCTTAAGGTCCTATAACTACCAAACTGATGACAATGGTAACTCAGGCATTATGACAGACTGACAGCTGATTGGCTGTTGGATTTTCCTTAATAACTTTGGATCTAAATGTCCGACACATACCAAACTTGGCAGTAATGACCAGAGGGACCCCAGGATCACATCTCTGGCATCAAAATGTTTTAAAAAGCCACAGGAACGTCCCGATGCCCAGTATGCAGCACATTTGATTTTTGTTAACAGATACTGTAATTGATATCATAATCACCACAGAAACAACACAGCTTGGTGGCTGAGTAAATGACTCCATCAGGCTGAAAGCTGATTGGTTGCTGGTTTTTCCTTAATAACTTTGGATCTAAATGTCCGACACATACCAAACTTGGCAGTAATGATCAGAAAGACATCAGCATCATTAAGAGTCCCAAAGCCCAGTCTGAACTCTCACAATTGCCGTGGGAATTGTCTAGTTTTGTTAATAATTCTTGTCAAATTCTGACAAGAGCGGAGCATCCTCTGACATACTAGGTGACACAAAACATGACCTCTGACCTCAAACAATACACCTGACATGAATTTTGACATCAGAAAAAAGATCCAACAGGATTTCTGACATCACAGAACACACTCAACATGATTTCTGATGTTAACAAACCAAATCCAATCCGGTGCAGACGGGTGTGCAGGAGAAACGGAGTAGAACAGGATTGCTAAAGGCAGTGGAGACAGAGATGAAGCCAGGTCTGTTGGAGTAGGAAGTTACTGACATTAAAGCAGGAACTTTCTGCCGATGAGTGGAAGAAGAACAGGTTTTTAAGAGCTGTGGATAACAGGGTTGAAGTGGGTGACAAACATCAGAGAGAGACAGTCAGGGAAAAACACACAGACACTAAGTAATTATGAATTGTGACGTCAAAAATTATGTTGGATGCATTTTGTGATTTCAGGAGTAATGATGGCTGCAATTTTTAACATCATAAGTCATGGTCAATGTGTTTTGTGATGAGATTTTGTTTCATCAACTAGGGTAGTCCCTAGTTACATATCATCTAAGGGTAGGAGTGAAAATAATTGCAGATAAAGTAGAAACATAATTATTCGCTGCTTCTCCCGTGGTTCAAGGTTAAGGCACTGGCACATCTTCTCTCATCTCAGGGTTGCAGTATTTTATCACCTGTTCCTGTGAAGTTGGACACTACATTCCATACACACACACACTAAAACAGTGCTCCGCTTTTAAGAATGTTGTAAAAGGCATAAGTAAATGTTTACTTTGAAATCCCATGCTATAGGAAAAATACACTTTTATTACTATCATAAAGCACACCATTACATGTTTATAGGTTAAGTGCCCGTAAAGACTATATGTGTATAAGAGTAAATATGTGATAATGCCTACACAGTTCTATCATTGATCGAACATTTCCCTCCTGTTTATCACATATTTGCTCAAATTCTCACATCACTTTTAAACAGCCACTTCACATTCATCATGTCCATCAAAGACATAGCAGACAATTGACTATGCACAGCTTCAAAACCACTTTGTGTCCAATTACCCAACTTCAGAACATTGTAATGATGTAGTTGATCCTGTCTAAGTTTTTATTAATGGTGCACCACCAGCAGAGCATAGACTCAAAGCCAGCAGCCACCTCATCAGCCAATTTGTACTCTGAAAGGACACCACAAGGAACACCGATGGCATTAACATATGTAGAGTCACTTGCATCTAACCATGGTTTAGCTTCTCTTTTTTCACACCATTTTTGTGATATCACATTTTTCATCTGTTGAACTAAGTCTACAGCTGACATAGGATAAAGAGATGTTTGAAGTAAAAGAATTACTAACACAGAGTAGCCGGCTCTATTTGCAGTTAAATCAATCAATAAGTTACAAACTTATTTATTTGTGGTTAATACAGTTTCACACCAATCACGTGTCATATTTCCCATTTTCACTTTTCCCCCAACTGTAGGAATGCAGGTGAAATTTCCTGGTGCTACTTTTGTAGAAAACATAGGTTTATACTTTTCCTCTTTTGCAACAGGAAAACAAATCACAAATCACAAATTTGCCCCAACGGGCTTTACAGTTTGTACAAAAGCAACACAACTCCTGTCCTTAGACCCTCACATCGTACAAGGTAAAACTCCCTAAAAGACGGAAGAACCCTCAGGAAGAGAAACAGTGGAGGGATCTCTCTTCTAGGATGGACAGGCTGCAGTAGATGATGTGTGCAGTTGGAAACATTACAGGGTAAATTGGACATTACAAACAGACAAACAGAAATGTAATGAATTTGGGTGTGAGTGAAGGATGAGGCGCGGGATCCATCACAGCTTCCAGGTGAACCAGGACAGCATCAGACCCTCCAACATCCATAGATCCTTCAGTGGCTGCACTGCAGCATGTTCTGTGAATGAGAAAACAGAGGGCAGGACTCCGGGAAGACAGCAGATTTAAAAGTACAAAAGTGGATCATCAGTATCACAGATGGAAGAAGAAAAAGAAGCTCAGAGCATCTCATGAGGACCCGGCAGACTAACCTATCACAGCATAACTATGACTAGGCCAGCCAGGGCCGGCCCTAACTATATGCTTCTTTGAACAGGAGTTCAAGTTTTTAACCTCTTCATAAATATAGGAAGGGTCTCTGGTTCATGGTCCAAATTTCATGGTCATCCAGGATTTTATATCCTTAAAATAAGTTGTGTACAGTACAGTTGTGTATCGTCTGCATAACAGTGGAAAATAATAATGTGTTTCCTTAGATTTTACCCAATGTGAGCATAAAGAGAGTGAAAAGTATTGGTCCAAGCACAGGCCCTTGTGGAACCCCATGATTAACTTTAGTATGGATAGAAGAAACATTATTGATATGGAAAAATTGGGAACAATCTGAGAGATAGGACTTAAACCGGTTTAGTGCAGTCCCTTTTATACCAATATGATGCTCTTGTCTCTGTAATAAGATTTGAAGGATAACGGTGTCAAATGCAGCGCTAAGATCTAACAGAACAAGGATGGAAATAAATCCTTTATCAGATGCGTTGAGAATATTATTTGAAACCTTTACTATAGCCGTCTCTGTGCTGTGATGCATTCTAAAACCTGACTGGAAATCCTTGTATACGTTATTGTTGTGTAAAAATTCACACAGCTGTTCAGCAACTGCTTTTTCCAGAATATTAGAGAGGAAGGGAAGGTTGGAAATGGGTCTATAGTTGGCTAATATGCTTCAGTCGAGGGCAGGTTTTTAAAGGAGAGGTTTAATTACAGCTACTTTAAAGGACTGTGGTACATAGCAAAATAATAAAGACATATTGAGTATTTCTAAAAGTAAATGTGTCAAGGTGAGTATTAGCTATTTCATCTGTCTCTGCAACTGCATTTGAGGGCAGATTAGAGCCAGTGGACGGGACAAGGTGATAAATTCTGTCTCTAATTGTCAGAATTTTGTTATTAAAGAAGCCCATGAAGTCATCACTACTGAGGGTTGTAGGAATACGTGGATCAATAGTGTAGTTACATTTAGTCAGTGAAGCTAACGTGCTGAAGAGGAACTTTGGGTTGTTTTTGTTTTTTTCTATCAGTGAGGAGTAATAAGCAGCTCTGGCATTGCATAGGGCCTTCCTGTACATTCTGAGACTCTTATTCCATGCGTGTAAAGCACCTTCCAGTTTGCTGGAGTGCTATATTCGTTCATGTCTTTGAGAGGTTAACTTTAGTTTATGGGTGAGAGAGTTATACCAGGGTGCGACTCTTTTTTGTTTAATTAACTTCTTTTTTGGGGAGCGATGGACTCAAGGATCGTTCACCGTGAACTTGCAGCGCTCTCAACAAGTTGATCTATTTCAGATGGACACGCAAGAGCATATAAATCCACAGCTGTGGTGAGGCAAAGCAGTGAATTGAATGAATACTGAGGGAATCACCTTTTTGTATTTAGATATAGAACTGTCAGTTAGGTATTGAGTGAGGTGAGTAGTTTAATAGCAGGAATTCAAAAGTTGTTGGGTAATGATCTGACAGATAAGTGGTCAACCTCGAGGCCGTACGTCAGAACGAGGTCATGGGTGTGGTTAAAGCAATGGGTGGGCACATTTACTCTCTGTGAAAAGCCGATTGACTCCAGTAAAGAGTAGAAGGCAGAGCCAAGGCTATCACTGTCAACATCAACGTTAATATTAAAGTCACCTGCCATGATAATTTTATCTGTCCTGAGTACTAAACTCAAGAGATACTCTGAGAATTCAGATAAAAATTCTGAATATGGGCCCGGAGAGCGGTACACAGTGATAAATATGACTTGTTGTAGTGATTTCCAAGTTGGGTGAGAGAGACTAAGCACAAGGCCCTCAAATGAAGTGTAGCTACACTTCAGTTCAGGGTTGATTAGTAAAATGGAGTTGAAAATGGCTGCAACTCCACCACCTCGGTGTGGTGTCACAAAGAATATGAGTGTTAATATGGCTGGGAGGAGTGGATTCATTCAGGCTGACATAATCATCAGGATGCATCTAGGTTTCAGTAAGACAGAGCAAGGCAATATTATAATCTGATATCATATCATTTATCAACAAAGCTTTGGATGAGATCTAATGTTTAGAAGTCCACATTTCACTCTCCAGTCCTGTTGCTTTTTGGCTGTATTAGTGCTAATATTAATTAATAATTTGCTGTGGGTGACTCTTCTCCTATTGTTGGATGTAAAGGATTTGAATAATTAAAATGAATGAAGTGGTTGGGGGACAGACACCGTCTCTATGTAGTTCTGAGTGGGTGACTGCTCTAAGGGAGAAGCAGAGAAGCGTGTAGGACTGCAACTCTGCCTCCTGGACTCAACTCTATGTATTCAAGGTTTTCGGGTGATAAAGTGTAACATATTTCTGCATAAGAGCGAGGCTCCATCCAGGGTGGGATGTATGCCGTCTCTTGCTATCAGACCAGGTTTCCCCCAGAATGTCGACCAATTGTCTATGAAACCCACATTATTATCTAGGCACCAACCCGACAAACAGCGGTGGAAAGACCTCATGCGACTAAACATGAGATCATTAGTCAAGTTTGGCAGGGGAACAGAGAAAATTACAGTGTCCGACATGGTCGTTGCATAGGTGCATACCGACTCCACATTAATCTTTCTAACCTCTGACTGAAGAACACGGGCCTACTGCAGATGTGAATAATAATCCTATCAAATCTAGGCCTATTCCTCACTAAAAGCTTCAGGTTGGATTCGATGTCGCCTGCTCTGGCCCCTGGGATGCAGCTAACTTTGCACCCTGGTGTCGCTAGCTTCATGTATCGGACTACAGAGCTGCCAATTACCAGAGTTTGTTTCTCAGCGGGTATTTTGCTGAGTGGGAAAAATCTGTTCGATACAGAGGGGTTAGGGCAGAGGTCGGCAACCCAAAATGTTGAAAGAGCCATATTGGACCAAAAAAACAAAAAACAAATATGTCTGGAGCCGCAAAAAATTAAAAGCCTTATATAAGCCTTATAATGAAGGCAACACATGCTGTATGTATCTATATTAGCCTACTATCAAAATGACTAAGTTGGCCACAAATACATAATGAGCCTTCATGATTGAATGTTTATTTTCCCTGCAGCGCATCCTGTAGAGAATGACGCACCACGTGACTACTCTGTTGTACGATGCCACCTCAAGTCTAACTTCATTACAATATTAATGAATTATGTTTCATTGCTTTGATGAAATTAAAGAAATGCAATAAAGAAATCCGATTTTTGATGTCATTTTTATTTTGACAACAAAATGGAACGTGCATACCGTGCCCCTTATCTGTGCAACAAACAGAGTGCAATGAAACGCAGCCTGCATTTATAAAAATAAAACAGCAGCCTTTTGAAAAGGTAAAGTATATAAAATGAAATTAATACAGTTTAAGATTGATTTCTGTGCAAATGCCAAGCAAGTCAGTGCAAGGGTAAAACGCAGCAGCATCCTCTTCTCTTTTGACACAAAACCAACGCAGCTATCCTGGGACCTGAGCAACAAAACACAATAATATCCCTAAGTGTCATTCCAAATATATACTGATGAAAATCAGAAATCACTTTATAAAAGCAGCCACTTTGTTACTAAATATGTGCCTATGACAGGATTGTGTTCTTACCCCTTTAATGTGACTTCTGTTTTCGGACATCACTGGTCAGCTTCTCAACATCGGGCATGTAAGATGTAACTTTAATCTTGACGCAGGACTGCAAGCTCTCATCTGTGAGGCGGGTGCGATATTTTGATTTGATGTAGCTGCAAATGTAGCATGCCTTCCCTGGAAATGTCTTTCCACATTACTCTTTTTGTTATTTGACAACTTCTCACTACAGAGCAAACATTCAGGCAATCCTTCCGCATTGGCAATGAATGCAAATGATTCGGTCCAAGAATCGTTGAATCCTCTGTTCTCCTCAGTTATTTTTCTCTTTTTACCTTTGGGATCCATGGCCCATCACACAGCCGCTGGTTTGTTTACAACAGCCACCTGCCTGGCATCCCGCCCTGCTGATAGAAACGTGTGTCGCAGGCTATGACGCAAATCTTTGTTGACAGAAATGTTGAAATGTAATATTTATTCTACACATTTTTACAGCATTGGAAAACGTTAAGAATGTTTGTGTCATGTTTGTCCTCCTACAGAAACCATATTAAAACAAAAAAATATTTCCCTCCCCCATCTTTTTCCATTTTCAAACATTTTTGAAAAAGCTCCAGGGAGCCACTAGGGCAGCGCTAAAGAGCCGCATGCGGCTCTAGAGCCGCGGGTTGCCATTAGGGGTTAGCTTCGCAGATGCCAAATGAGTTTTTTGAAATGATAAAGGAGAAAAAGTAAGCAGCGACACAGAGATGCTGCCACACACAACACAAGCTTTGAGTAACAGAGAGTGAATGCAATACGCTCACCATACATAGGCAGAGGAGGCGGAGTCTCAAGCAGGAGGAGAAATCTCAAAAGTAGCATTTGGGTTTGTGTTATTCATTACTTCAATGAGGCAGTTTTTTTGAATAATTGCTGGTATTACACGTAGGAGTGGCCTAGGGCCCATGCATACAATACAGTCCTGTTTAGTCATATTTGCAGCTTGTTCTGCCATAAGCAACCAGTTAGTGTTTTGTGACCCAGAGACACCTGTCATTATCTTAAAGTAATCATTACAGGGGTTTTATCACTTATCACTCACACACCAGATGTTTGTGAAGTCTGTGAAACAGAGGCTTCAGTCTGAGTCAAATTATGCTGGCACAGAAAGAACGGAAAATAGACATTCTTTTCTGTTCGCCATGCCCATAACACGAAAAATTGACAACCAGGTTTTCCATCATGTTTCAGGGTTTTGCCATTTGAGAGGTCTACAGTAATGAAGAAATTGCGAGATGTGACATTGAAACGTATCAGGCGTCTGTGATAGATACAATGTAAGGCAGTGGTATAGGATGACCAATCATAACCTGGAGGATCTGCCATGACAGCAGACCATCCCATGAATATTTCATCATCTGTCATGTAACATTTATATTAAGAGTAATCTACTGCTTTGCGCCCTTTGTAGTACAGACTAGACATTGGCATTACTATCACGCTAGTCCAGTTTGAGCCTACACAAACACTAGGTATTCCTGGAACATTACTCCCACAGTCAGATTGCTCCACAGATTTGCGGAGACTCCTAGGTTCACGTTTAGCAATTGTTGCATTTGTTGTCACCGTGTTTACCATTGTCATGTTCATTGTTGTTGTAGTTTTAATGGGCAACACTTTAAGAGTGTACCTACCTACCAAGCACCTGATAGCATCGTTTAGCCATCTTGGTGTCATTTTGGTTGATGCTTTTTTTTTTTTTTTACTTTACACTTTTAACAATGTGTTAAGTGTATCCAAGTAGATCATTCTGCTATTTTTTTATGCAGTAGGGGTAGCCAGCAATGGCTGATATGGCCCTTCCCATTTGGGTTGAATGCCAGTGTTTCTTCTTTATGCTTCTCACAAGCACCCAGTCTCCTGGTTCCACTAATTGAACATTATCTCAACATGTGCTGAGAAACAAAAGGATCCTCATCGGTTTGTTTTTGTTGTTGTTTTTCTAATAATTTCTCATGTAATCTGCCAAGTTAGCGTCATCATCATCATCAGTTTCTCAATGTTAATGTACAGTTTTACCAAGTCTATACATTGTCCACAGTCTCCCAGTTTCTTCAATACATTTTATAAGTCTATTTTTTATTGTTCCATTCATTCATTCTACCAATCCTGCACTCTAAGGATGGTAGGAAAAATGTTTTTTTAAATCAATGTGAAACATTGTTCCGATTTTCTTTACAACCTGATTAACAAAGTGAGCTCCATTATCACTATATATTTGTTCTGGAATCTAGGATTTATGTCTTTGCATAATGCCTTTGCTACTGTTAGTGCATCTGGATGCTTAGTTGGAAAAAGCTCTATCCATTTTGAAAAGGCATCTATTATGACCAGACAATACTTTTTCCCTTCACTTTGGTTTAACTCTATAAAATCCATGTGGATAATCTGAAAGGGATATTGAGGTGTAGGAAACTTTCTTCTGCGTGGTCTCAGGTTTTCTTGTGGATTATGTTTAGCTCATGTTAAAAATGCTCTACAAAATGTTTTTGAATAAGAGTTTAATAAAGAAAAACCTGTACCTGTATATAATGTTCTGTTCTTGATGTTGTTGTCACACTCTGTATCAACAGTACGCTCTGTACTTACAGATGTCTCCTGTTAAGTTGGTTTTCTGTTCACTCTGTACTTTATTGAAACATGTGTTGCTAAATCATAATCATAACTGTCTAACAGACATGCACACACGTCCTTGCGACTCAGCCACGGAATGGCATTTGAGACAGAAAATTGAACTCTCCCATACCCACCTGGCAGTTGAGACAAATAATCTTTTTCTTTGTGCACACACTGCACACATCACACGCCTACACACACACACACACACACACACACACACACACACACACACTAGTAACTTTCCCATGTCACGCTCTGTAAATATCTGCTAAGTATAAGTAAAGGAGCAAGGAGCTGCTTCGGCTGACTCTCTCTGAGTTTTGTCGAGCAGGGTGCCCTTTGTACAAAGACCACTCCTGTGTTGTGTCTGCTCCTTTCTTCACGGTTGTGGATCGCAGAGGAGAATATCTCCGGTTTACTCCTCACAGATCTCCTTAGGGGGTGATAATGCTCTCAATGGCAGAGTGTGCGCAGGTGGTGTAGGGGTATGAGACTTTGAATATGAAGTGTAGACATGAAGTGTAAGAGACCCACAAGTGATACCATGAAAAAATATTTAACAGTGATGAGAAGACAGGCGGAGAGAGACGGAGATAAAGAGACAAACGAAAATCTCCCAGAGCTAAGATGAGGAAATACGACGAATCGTATGTAGTGCTTGGCTTCACTGTGAAAGACTGGTTGCTGTGTTACTGTATCTATAATGTTGGCAGCAGACAGCATGAAGACAAATAAATTAAAGACATTACACCCCAATCACTCTGATAAGTCGATTTTATGTCATTTTATTTTTCAGTATCATATGACATGGTCAGTCAAAAAATTTTTATAGTTTAATTAAAGATTTAATTTCAGAGGCACTTACTACTACTACTTACTTACTACTTACTACTTATATCAATCTTATAGATAAATGATACTATTTATAGTCATGCTGGGGATGCGAGATGTTTTCTTCTTCCCTCAAACCCCCGCCTTCAACGGCAGGCTTTTACCCGATCCTGCACGTAGAGGGAGGCAGAGTCTTCACCACTGGACAACCTGAACCTCCCAGCTATCCTGCACCGGACATGTACATCCCACCTCCAGAATCTAAATTAGTGAATTAACAAAAAAAATTCTTTGGTTACAGTTTCTTAAATCTGACTATTTTCTGTTTTCTTTAGTCTTCTATAATAGTAAACTGATGATCTTTGGGTTGTGAGCTGTTGGACTCAAGAACCCCCCCCCCCCCTTTCCACCATATGTTGGCAAGTTGATAATGATAATTTAAAAAAAAAAATGTTTTTAATTATTTTGTCATGTCTTTATGGGGTACTTATTTTAGTGTTTTCCTTGTTCAAGCCATTGATATATGGTTTTGATTAAGGATATAAACTTTTTTAACCTCTTTTTAATGGTTTGTTTCCATTTTGCACATATTAAACCCATGTGTCAGATGCCCCCATGTTATCAACAGCCCACACACAGTAGATGACTCCTTAGAAGCGACAGGAGCAGTACTCCTACACCTGACTAAGAAAGGGTTCAAAGTTAGTAGGAAGAAACTACAGGTATGTAGGAGGCAGGTTGAATTTCTTGGCAGAGTCATCTCGCAGAAAGGCCCCGGAATGTCCCTCTCCCACTGTGTCACGATACTACTGTATCCAAAACCGATCACAGTCAAAGACATGTTATCATTTCTCGGCCTAACTGGGTACAGCAGAACCTACGTAGCAGGTTATTCAGAGCTAACACAACCACTCCGAGACATGATCAAACTACAGGGAATGACAAACCTCAAGGCTTATCTAGAATGGACAGTAGAAGCAGAGACCGGGTTCACTGCACTCTAACACTCACTCGCTACGGCAGCTGAAATGGCTATTCCAAACTGCTCCATTCCTTTCTATTTAGATGTTTCTGAGGTAGCCAATGAGTGATGTTTCAGAAAAAAAACATCATGAATGCACATGACACGTAGCAGCTGTAGCAAGGATCCTCGCAAAAACAGCACACATCATGATGGGGCACCCACTGAAGGTTTTGACCTCACACAGAGTAGTGGCGTACATCAATCATCATCAACATCAAGGGCTTGTACACTCACGGAAGTTGTTTTCGACATGACATAGAGGGACTGAGATCAGTCTACACTGTGGTAAGAGACACAGGAACAGAGTTTGAACTACTGACATGTGAAAGACTGACAGGACCTCAGTCAGCGCAGAGGGCGGAAGTGAAAGCTGTAATAGCTGCACTGAAGCTAAGCAAAGACAAATAAGTGAGCATTTTTTCTGACTCAGCCTACACCATAGGGGCAGTACACATTGAACTAATACAATGGCATAGGGCAGGGTATCTAACAGCAGGACAGCATGCTATTAAACACAGAAGAGATGGAAGAACTAGCAAAATCACTATTACTGCCTAAACGCATAGGCGTAATAAAGTGTAAAGAACATGACGACAGTGGGTCCAGAGTAGCCTTATGAAATCAGGCAGCCGATCAGGAAGCGAAAGAATGTGCAGGAGAAAAAACACATACAGAGAAAAACACATCATGATGTGCCTAGAAGAGGAATGGGAACCAGAGCCCAGGTTAGAGGAAGTCATTAGACTACAAAAGGGGGCGTCACCAGAGGAGAAATCAACATGGAAAGCCAGATCAAATAATGGAACTCATTTAAAAAATCAAGACCTCCAGCAGGTCGAGGCAATGCTAGGTTTTGAGACATAGATGTGGTACGTTCTATCATCCACAATCACAAGAGGATAAATCGAACCCTCAAAAGCAAATTGGCAAAAATCTGTGCACAGACCAAATTTAACTGGGTAGATGCTCTCCCACTTGCGATAATGTCAGTAAGAAGCTCGATCATCCATAAAATAGGGTTAACGCCACATGAGCTGCAAACAGGGAGGCCATTTCCGGAGCCTCATACCAGGTTACCATGTGTGCAGAAACTGTCTCATCATGCCTATTACAATGCTCTCCATAGTCTTGTTACAGCATTCTCTAAACAGGCAGCAATGAAGCCAGAAAAAAGGAGATGATCGGCCCGATCCAGACAGGCTCTGGGTTCTGATCGAGGCCACAAAGAGTAAGTGGTAGGAACCTTGCTGGACAGGAATATATCGAGTGACAGAGAGAACCTCGCACGCAGTACGAGTACAGGGTAAAGGAGAAACCTGGTACCACTGGAGCCAGTGCACAGCCGCGCCAGAACCACAGAGGTCCATCACCCAGATACAACGTGATCTGAAGGAGAGCAGTGGCTCTCCCAGTGACAACAACTACGATCAGGGCAGAATAATCCCCAAGAGCGAGACGTGGTCCACCCTCACGCTCTAGCTCGTCACCTCATTAAAAGGGGCAGAATAATTCCCCGGTGGCGAACACTGGCAACGAGGTAGTCCACCTTTGGAGCTGAAGCAGAAGTCCGAAGAGGACAGCAGCATGGTGGTTGAGTTTTCCTCCCACCACAAACTGTATTAAAAACTGCAGAAGGCCAAATGAAGCCCGGAAAATTGTATTTTATGATAATCGCATGGTTTGTTGTATTGTGTGTTTTTCTATTTGATTTAGATAGGGTTGGGAGATAATCAATATAAGGGATGATCGGTATTCTGATCTGCAGGTAATCAAAGTAAGGGGAAATACTATATTTTACACTGGTCTGATTGTTCTATTTTTCTAGGTTGTGTTACGCTATAGGAATGATACGCACTAATACTGTTAAGTCGGCTTGGCTAAAAGGGGGCGTAATGTGGTGAACTCTTAGTAGAATTCAAAAGGGGGAGTTGTGAAATGTAATGATGCTCAAAGTAATGAAACTAGCTTCAGCAAGAAGGCAAGGTTAATTGAGTTCAAATGTGCAAGAACAGGTGTTTTAGACAGTGTCCCTGATAATCTGTTATCATTAGGTTGACAGAGATAATGAGTAACAATGGTGAACTGTCTTATAGTGTGGAAATTATATGATGTGGAGTCTGGGAGTGTTTTTTTTAATTATAAATAAAACTAGCTTGCCTTCAGAGGAATGGCAGAACTGTTTATAACAAGCTGGGAGCTCGTTCTCTCAGCGAAGGCATAACACGTCTCCTGCTGCAGCAGTTAAACTTAAGTCTCTGTGTTTGTGTGTTTTTTTTGGATAAATACAACCCATCAGTTATAGCCTCTAATCAGAGGACCCGCAACAGCTTTTTACAGCTCTTTTCAGCAGTACTCAACATGTTCTCAACATCAATTAAAGTTCATCAAAGAAAACATTTTGTAATCGCCTCAGTTAATATTGCATCAGTGAATAGATTCATATACTTGCGTTATATTATATATTATGTTCGAGTACTCAACATGTATTCAACATCAATTAAAGTTCATCAAAGAAGACAGTTTACAGTTGCCTCAGTTATTATTGCATCAGTTAATATATTCACATACTTAACATGCATTATTTTACATATTATGTTCATGTACTCAACATGTATTCAACATCAATTAAAATACATCAAAGAAAACAGTTTACAGTTGCCTCAGTTAATATTGCATCAGTTAATATATTCACATACTTAACATGCATTATACTACATATTATGTTCATGTACTCAACATGTATTCAACATCAATTAAAATACATCAAAGAAAACAGTTTACAGTTGCCTCAGTTAATATTGTATACGTTAATATATGCACATACTCAACATGCAATATGTCATATATTATGTTCATGTACTTACCATGTATTCAACATCAATTAAAGTTCATGAAAGAAAAGATTTTGTAATTGCCTCAGTTAATATTGCATCAGTTAATATAAGAATCTATAATATAACCTAACATACTTCTTTAGTTCATTGAAAAAGCCAAAGCTAAACGTTGGATTCAAAGGCAAATACCCTTACGTCCTACATCACTGAACTTAGGGATATCAAAGATAAAGGGCAATGAATACATTTAAAATTGCATAGCGACCGTTTAGCTCATTCAGTAGTGCCTTGACGCTCAGACCCTCTGATCGCATGTTTGATTCCACATAAAGTGGAACAAAGACAATTGTATTGACACAACTTTTATACTCACATTTGTGTAAACATACTTTTATATACACTCCCACATACGTTTACACGCATTCAAACACAAACTTACAAGACCCGTTGCTGTTTGCACTCTCACTTACACCCCTATTATCTGACTATGCAAAGGTCTCACATATCTGCTGTCCTCTTCAAAGACACGAAGTGCTTGCTTCAACTCAAGAAAAAAAACCACACTTATCAATCAAGTCAGAGAAGACGAAAGATAAAATATCAAATCAAATCAAAGAAAACATTTTACAATTGCATTAGATGTAATATTCAGGAACTCTGGCTGCATTACCTGAACTTCGGTCAGTCAAAAATACATCAAATGAAACATTTTACAATTGCCTCAGGTAATATTGCCTTAGTGAATATATTCACATACTTAACATGCATTATATTATATGTTATGTTTGTGTATTCAACATGTATTCAACATCGAATAAACTTCAAAGAAAACATTTTGTAATCGCCTCACTTAATATTGCATCAGTGAAAAGATTCATATACTCAACATGCATTATATTATATTTTATGTTCAAGTACTCAACATGTATTCAACATCAATTAAAGTTCATCAAAGAAAGGATTTAGTAATTGCCTCAGTTATTATTGCATCAGTTAATATATTCAAGTACTCAACATGCATTAAATTACCATATTTTCACAGCTATAAGGCGCACATGAAAGTCTGAAATTTTCTTATTATAGTGTGGTGCGCTCTATGTATGTATGTCAGGGGAAGTGTGTGCATGGATTGTATATAAAATAACAGGGATGTGTGTTACGCAGAACATTGTTGTAAGAGTAAATGGAAAAAAAAACACGCTTATAAAGCACAGTTTAAACTGAAGGCGATCAGCTACGTGGCTGAGTTTCCACAGACATAAGGTAGGGGGCAAGAGTTGGAGGAAAGACTCGATCAGTAGATCACAGAGCAGTGGATCACCAAGCAAAGAACAGTCGGCGAAGTGGCTGGCACAAGAAATGAAAATTTAACATTTTCGAAGAGGTCCATCTTGGAGCTTTCCTTTCATGAAATGGTGTGATTTTTCCATCCGGGCCAGGACTACGGTAGCACAGCAACTTCCAGCGGATTATAATGAATCATTCTGCAGAGCCGCTCAGCAGAAAGTGAAGAAAGTGAACGTGGCTATTTGATAGAGATTTAGCACTGCTGTTGGAATCAGAAACAGAGGAAGAGGACTTTGATGGATTTGATTGATGACAATACCCCGCTCTATTTTTAAATATGCACACTTGTGTGTTTGTTTTATCCATGTGTTTTACCATGCGCTGATAATTAAAAAATGTTAGTACTTTGTAATTAATACTTAAATAAAGCACAACCAAACTCAGTTTTGCTCTCACTCTATTTTTTATATATATATATATATATATATATATATATATATATATATATATATATATATATATTTCTATATATAAAACCCAGAGAGTCAGCCCTGACGTGCTGCAGTACCTCTCTTTGCCACTAAGGGACAGCACATAGTCAGACCTGATATGCTGCTGTATCTTTCTTGGCCACGAGGGGGCAGCAAAGAGTTGGTCCTGACTCTCAGCACCCCTCAGAGAGAGATACTGCAGCATGAATTCAGCTATCTCAAACATAATAGCACAAATTAAATTTTTTGCGGCACAAAGCAGAACTAAATGAATGACACCATTTTATTGCTTTTGATCACGTGGGGCAACGTTTTTCCTTCTTCTTCGCTGACTTTTTAAAAGGCATGGTACCTGTGATTACAGCATCACAGGGCTATGGAACTCTATGTAGCTGCTCCCCTTTACTTTCAGTGCAATAAACTCTGTCCAGAAGTTTAGTGAGGATCTCTGAATGATTCAATGTTGACCTAAATGACTAACGATGATAAATGGAATCCACCTGTGTGTAATCAAGTCTGTGTATAAATGCACCTGCACTGTGTTAGTCTCAGAGGTCTGTTTAAAGTGCAGAGAGCATCATGAAGAACAAGGAGCACACCAGGCAGGTCCGAGATACTGTTGTGGAGAAGTTTAAAGCTGGATTTGGATACAAAAAGATTTCCCAAGCTCTAAACATCCCAAGGAGCACTGTGCAAGCAATAATATTGAAATGGAAGGAGTATCAGACCACTGTAAATCTACCAAGATCTGGCCATCCCCCTAAACTTTCAGCTCATACAAGGAGAAGACTGATCAGAGATGCAGCCAAGAGGCCCATGATCACTCTGGATGAACTGCAGAGGTCTACAGCTGAGGTGGGAGAATCTGTCCATAGGACAACAATCAGCCGTATACTACACAAATCTGGCCTTTATGGAAGAGTGGCAAGAAGGAAGTCATTTCTAAAAGGTATCCATAAAAAGTGTTGTTTAAAGTTTGCCATAAGCCACCTGGGAGACACACCAAACATGTGGAAGAAGGTGCTCTGGTCAGATGAGACCAAAATCGAACTTTTTGGCAACAATGCAAGGCGTTATGTTTGGCGTAAAAGCAGCACAGCTCATCACCCTTAACACACCATCTACACTGTCAAACATGGTGGTGGCAGCATCATGGTTTGGGCCTGCTTTTCTTCAGCAGGGACAGGGAAGATGGTTAAAATTGATGGGAAGATGGATGGAGCCAAATACAGGACCATTCTGGAAGAAAACCTGATGGAGTCTGCAAAAGACCTGAGACTGGGACGGAGATTTGTCTTCCAACAAGATAATGATTCAAAACATAAAGCAAAAGCTACAATGGCACGGCTCACCAAAAAACATATCAAGGTGTTAGAATGGCCAGGTCAAAGTCCAGACCTCAATCCAATTGAGAATCTGTGGAAAGAACTGAAAACTGCTGTTCACAAACGCTCTCCATCCAACCTCATTGAGCTCGAGCTGTTTTGCAAGGAGGAATGGGCAAAAATATCAGTTTCTCGATGTGCAAAACTGATAGAGACATACCCCAAGCGACTTGCAGCTGTAATCGCAGCAAAAGGTGGCGCTACAAAGTATTAGCTCAATGGGGCTGAATGATTTTGCACGCCCAATTTTTCGTTTTTTATTTGTTAAAAAAGTTAAAAATATCCAATAAAGTGTGTTCCACTTCATGATTGTGTCCCACTTGTTGATTCTTCACAAGAAATTACAGTTTTATATCTTTATATTTGAAGCCTGAAATGTGGCAAAAGGTCACAAAGTTCAAGGGGGCCACATAGTTTCGCAAGCCACTGAATAATATATAATATCATGCATGTTGATTAAATGAATATAATAAATGGTGCAATATTAACTAAGGCAATTGTAAAATCTTTTCTTTGATGTTTTTTGATTGAGGTATGTTTGATCTGAAGAAGTTCAGGTAATGCAGCAGAGTACATGAATATTATAACTGAGGCAAGTGTAAAATGTTTACTTTGATGGACTTTAGTTGTTGTTGAATACATGTTGAGCACATGAAGATAATATGCAATAAAATACATGTTGAGTATGTGAATGCAAGAACTGATGCAATATTAACTGATGCAATTGTAAAATCTTCTAATAAATCTGACGAAGTTCAGGTAATGCAGTTATTATAAAAAATTAATATAAAATTATCAAATGTTTTCTTTGATGTATATTACTTGATGTTGAATACATGTTGTGTACATAAATATAATATATAATATATAGTATATAATATATATTACAATGCATGTTGATTAAATTAATATAATAACTAAAGCAATATTACCTGAGGCAGTTTTAAAATATTTAGAATATTAACATGTTTTAATGAACTTTTTTTTAGCCTGACAAAGTACAGGTAATGCAGCGGAGTAATTAATATTATAACAGATGCAATTGTAAAGTGTTTTCTTTTATGTATTTTAATTGATGTTAAATACATGTTACATGTACATGAATATAATATATAATATGTTGAGAAAATGAACATAGTAACTGATGCAATATTACTGAGGCAATTGTAAAAATGTTTCCTTGATGTGTTTTAATCAGAGTACCTGACCTGATGAAGTTTAGGTAATGCAGGGGATTGTTAATAGTATGACTAATACAATTGTAAAATATTTACCTTGTTGTACTTTAATTGATGTTGAATACCTGTTGAGTACATGAATGTAATACATAATTTAATGCATGTTGAAAAAATGAACATAGTATGCAATGTTATATGAGGCAATTGTAAAATATTTTCTTTGATGTGTTTTAATGAATATATTTTTGACCTGACGGTCAGTTCAGGTAAGGCAGCTGACTAATGAATATTATAACAGATGGAATTGTAAAATGTTTTCTTTGATGTGTTTTAGTTGATGTTGAATACAGTTCTTAAATACACCGTTTGGTGCTACTTGGACACATCTTCATTGATGAAACCGCGGTCATGGGGTGTTTCGGGTCTTTCGTCATCAAACATCCATGCTCTGGCGACCCAGCCAGAGGTGATCAGCCCCCGACTTGAGTCTAACTCCACGGATCCCTCTTCCGGATGCATAGCCATCTTGAGGCATTCTCCCCTGCCTCTGAGATGTTTTTGATGGACCTTTTGCATAGCTGACCTTTAACTCCAAGGAGTTTGAGGGTGCGGGTGAGAGACCGGCCGGCAAAACCACAACACCTCACCTCAACTGGCTCACAGCGGGCCTTCCAGCTCTACTTTAGCATTCCAACACTAGCTTTCATTGGCCTCCACCATTCTGTCTTCCCAGGGGACAGTCAGATCAACTTGGACCACTTGCTTTGATAACCCTGATGTTAACACTATATCTGGACAAAGCGAAGTGGCTGAGATGTGTTCTGGGAACTTGAGCTGTCTTTCCAGGTTAACTTGGAGTCTTGTGCCATGGTAAGAAGCCCTCCAGAGGGACTTGGCTGGTGGGCCTTCTCCCCAGCTCTGATGAGGACAGGACTGCTCGGGGGTGTGCTGCAACTTGCAGGTGGAAAGTGCTGTGCTGAGCCTTGAAAACCTGGTCATGACAACAGCGATACTTCTTCAAAAGCCTTCGGGCAGGAACTGAGGATATGCTCAAGGGTGGCTCGATTATAATGTTTAGTAGAAACTCAGTCTAAAATTCTTAAGGTGAACTTTAACTACCATAGCACGCAGACACACGCAGACACACGCAGATGCACTCAGCCCAGTGATAGATTATGTCTGAACAACATTGTGACTACCAACCAAAGCAAATGGAGATCATAATGGAAGGAGACGAGTTCCTCTACTCAAGAGAGAACCAGTAGAGGAAAAAGAGAACCAGGAGAATGGACAAACTCCATGCCGAGGTGGATCAGGCACAAAAGCAGTTGGGGTCCTGGGAGACCCTGTGCATGATGTGCATGGTGGAGATACCACCAGATGCAGCTGCTGAAAAAGCAGGCGGAAACTCTCACTGCAAGTGAAAAGATTCAGCATTAGGGGTTAAAGGTGGAAGACGACTATACCTGGGAGCAGGTAGTGACTGGTCAGCAGAGAAAACCTTTAAAGCCATCACAGCGCTTTGTGCCTACAAGCCACATAAGGTTTACCTGAAAAAAGACATGGACTTGGACCCTCATTCGGAATATTTCATCAACAACAGCAGGAAAACCAGGAGACTGGAGAAACTTCGTGCAGCTATAGATGAGACCAGCCAGCAGGTAGCCATGTAGAAATGCATCTAGGACCTGTGTATTGAGATGGATGAACATCTGAACAAGCAGATTGTCTTTCTCAGTCGCTTGACAGGCACCCAGAATCTCAAAGGGATGTTTCTGACGAGGCAAAGCTTCTGGTGCAGCTTGTTTAGAAGCAGAACGGAAATGACAAACAGGCCCCTTCATCTGAGGAGGTTTTAACTTCAACATGAGGAGCTGAATAAAATCCAGACCTAGCTCCAAATGGAAAGGGAAGCAAACGCCATACAAAACTCTGAATTTCAAGAATTCAAAGTTTTGCAGATGAGCTAAAAATGACCCATGAACTGAGACAGAAAAAAATTCACGACCACACTCCAGAGGGAGAGTGAAAACAATGTCACACAAAACATAGAGTTTGAAGAACTCAAACGTTCATATTACCAGTTAAAGGTGGCACATGAAGAGCAAAAATATTGATTCATGGCTGAGCTCCAAAGGGAGTGGGACAAAATGCTGACCTTAACTCTGAACTTCAGAAACTTAAAGTTTCTTATGACAAGTTAGACAGTGCATAAATTGAGCCAGGAGGAATTCACCGCTGAGCTCCAGAGGGAAAAGGAACTGTATGCTGCACAGAACTCTGAATTCCAGTAGCTGCAAACTGCACATGAGGAGTCAAGTCAGGCGTATGAATCGAGCCAGGAGCAGTTATCAGAGCTGGAACCTTAGCTTGATGCAGACCCTGAAGTCCTCGAAGCTGCTGAAGTGTCTGAGGGAAAACACAAGTTCTCTAAGTTGTAGGCTAACATGATACTTGTCTGTGAAAATATACAAAATAAATATATTGATATATATTGATATTGATATATTGATTAAATTCTAAACCTTTTGTTAATTTAAAATTTTTAACCATGTGTCAACTGCCAATTCAGTGCCAGTTTGTTCTTTTACAGCCCCGTTTATTAGACAATTACACTACATTCCTAAAATTCCATAAATATAAATGTTGCATTGTACTAGATATTATCTATCGTGGTGATAATATGCCAAAAAATCTGTTATTGCAGGTAAAAGGCACATTATTGACAGCTATACAAACACACACAACAAAACTTGTGATTTAAGTAACTTTATTGACTTTGTGTCCAGATGTCAAAGGGCATGCAAATACAGGCTCCTGAATCCAAAATCTTCCTTTGTTGTTGTTTTTCCCTGTTTTAGTCTATTTTTTTTACAAAACTACGTGCACCTTAAGTAATCAATTTTGCAGCGTACAAACCACAAAAATACCAGTTTTACATTATCAAATACTGCACATAGAAAACATTTACAAAGCACAGGTAGAAAATTACAGCTCCCTTTGTTTTTTCTTCTCAGCATCCTCTCATCAGATGGTCTGCCTATGCTTTGCCCTTTAAAAACGTATTCTGTGAACACTCCTTGATGGAAAGGTCGACTGCCCACCTACCAATACCAGCAATCTCTCTTGGGCTTTAATGTATTGTTTAACTCAACTGATGATTCCAGCTATCTTAACACTCCATGTACATGCTCGGGAATGTTATTATGGTCCATTAAGTACATTAAAAAATACCAGAGGGTAAACTTTGTTGTGAGGTTCCATGTTAAGCGATCAGGTTGTACTCAGGATGTTTTTCTGGGTTTGACAAGGTGACACTTGTCTTTGACAGTGGGGAGGGGAGCTACAGTAGCCTTAATATATTGTCAAACAGCCAAAAGGACAGGGTGGCTCCTCAGGAAAACGTGTGCTGTGACATTTATAAACTAGAATGATGAGAAACTGGCATATTTTTAGCAGCAAAATTGTAACATTTTTGCCCATCAGCGCAGCGGTTTGAACAAAATGCTGCAAAAGAGATTTTGTTCTAGCTGATGGCCGTACATCTTCAGACATGTGGAATGCATGCATTTCTCGAAAAAACCAAAGTACAATTGAAACTAAACATTAAAAATGTGGTTGCTCTTCGGGGCAGGGGGCTACCAGGAAATAGAAGTTATTATTAGTTGTTTTTTTTTACATCTCAGGGATTTGCCATTGTGGTTCTGGGTCAAATTTGCTTCATCATCATCATGATCTTAGCTTCTCATTATCATAATTATTATCATCATAGTCATAACCATCAAAAAGATTAAATACAAAAAAAGTCATTAGAGTAACCATTTGGTAAACATTTTTGAGTACAAAGTACAAAAAAATAAAAACAATCCCATCATCAGCTTGGTAGATAAATGGAAAACCTGTGCAGGGGGGATAGTGATCCTTTCTGCTTGAAATCTTTCATAGCGATATAAATAATCAAACAAAAGTGTGTTTTCGCCAGACAGTATTCATGCACAATTCAACAAGAGAGCTGTTCTTTTTAAAATGGATACACTAAGAATAAGACATACAGTATACAGTACAGTTAAAGAAGGGGTTGTCCCTGGGTCTAAATTACACTCAGTTTCAGGTGTAAGGATTAAGAAATACATTCAGAAAACTATATATATATACACAACTTCAGTACAATATTTCAAGCAAAATACATTTTAAAACTTTCAGTTCTGTGCTACAATAGTGAAGCGATGTCCCCTACCCAAATAAGGCCATTGTAAACTGAACAAGCCCTCATTTTTTGTTTTGTTGTTTCCGCAAAAAATTCTAAAGGCAGGTTATGGCGACGCTGCCCACCCGACGTACTCCTCCTCCTCCTGCTCTAAAAGAATTCCTTTTCCCTTATAAAAATAAAATGGATTTTCACCATAGAACTCAAGAGATGATTCAGGTTGATTGAAGATATATTATACATTTTTTGCACGCTATGAGAGAGAATGCTCAATGTTGATTTTTACAGGGGAGCAAGTGAGTGTATGGATTTACACTTCAAGCCTTTTACATTCAAAAACTCAGCTGAGCCACTTGTTTGAGCTCCTGTCACATCACTAACCAATCTCCCGTTCCTAAACAGATTTTGCCAAGCTCTACTTTTCCCAAGGAGTCTGTCATTCCACCTGCTTTCGAAGTACTAAGCACATAAACCCTCCGACAACAAGCTGTACACAACATTATCTGTTTATGAGGCTTTGATCTTATTTTCAGCTTCATGATCCTTCAATGCACTTAAAGCAACAGTCTGCATCCAAGCAATTCAAATGGTCATATAGTGAGACAATGCATGAAAAATTATGTGCATTTTCTTCCCTTATTAATGGATTAATGTTTATATCTGAAAACCCTGATCCATAAATTCCTTACACTGCGTTCTACATCTATTTTTTTGTAAATAAATATCTACATGGTAAAGCTCTCTCACTCACATCTAACTGTCCCGCTGGTCATTATGCGTCACACAGCACAATAAAAGCACCTCATTAAAAACATACACCTATAACACACTTTGAAAAGGCAATACATCCACTACATTTGGTTACAGGAATTTGATAAACTTCGCAAAAAAATGCTCTCTGCCCTTTATGTTCTGAGATAATCAGACATCTCTTTGCATTGTCTGCTTTCCTACTTCCAATCCAAAATGTTTCAGGCTAGTCGATATACAGCAAAAGGGGCATATAGTTTTTATATGAGTTCCAAAACATTTTAAAAATCACATGGTAAAATATTAACAGTATTTTTTTTAAACTGGGTTAGCAAGGACTGAACATTCAGCAATGAACAGGGTTGTTATGCAGGTTGAGTTTCTTGTTCGGTTCAGTTTCTCTCTTATCATCCATCATCTAGGATTCACAAAAGGCACGCACTGAGGAGAGTGTGTGCAAATACAGAGAGTAAGTCCTTATTTCTTAAATCATGCCAGCCGTCCACAAAAATAGATACAAATGAATAAGTATACATATACAGTACGTGACCATACAGTTACAGATCCAGCAAGGAATTGCTTAAATATGTAAAGAAAATGGGAACCGATGACTTTGGTGGTTCCTCTGAAAGGGCTGTACACATGGTGGGAGGGTCGCCACCATCCTCCTGATTCAAGAGTGCCAGAGATCTCATTATACAACATTTAAAGAATGTTTGAAATGTGAATTCTATTGGTCTTGCTGCAGAGATTTTCTCTTTTTGAAGAAAACAAACCATACCTCTCAAAGAGCATCTTACCAGTAATGATAAAAACTGAATGTGGGGTTGTAAACACTTTTAATAGCTTTTTTTTTTTTAGCTTTTAATAGCTTATAAGTTATGATTTGTAACTCATAGCATGACTAAAATATGAGTCTTTAGTGTTTCCCTTATACCCATATACAAGGTTTGATGTTTGTGTCAAGATGCACGGATTCACAACGCTAAAAAGTACATTAAAAATCTACCTTAAATAAAACTGAGAAAGAGCAGTAGCTCATTGCACATTTTACTATAAAAAGGACAAATAGATTTTTCAATAAATAGTCAAAACTGGTCTTAAAAACCAATCACCAATTGTAACAACAAAAATAAATGTCATACTTTTTTTGTAAAAATAAATGTTTTGGCCTATTCTGAAATGTTGTTATCTTGTCTTTCTGTCTTTAAGATGTAAGTTTATCCTAATTTATTAGGATAATAATTATTATTTAGTGTTCATTCAATCTTTACAGATATTTATAAAATTAAGTGTAAGCTACAGATACAGTTGATTATTGTTCTGTCCTATTGGGCCTCTAAACTGACACACTGGATTTTGCTGGAGATTTTTCATGCTGGCATTGTCTGGGTGGACTTAGCACACCCACTGGACTTTCGCGGGAACTGCAGGAGTTTTTTTTCTGTCTCGTCACATTCAATCAGTTTATTGTCTTCACCTGTTGTCTAGTTCTGTTTACTATTGAAGGCCCACCACTCCATCTGTTCACTCTCTGATTCTTTGCTCATGTTTGACCATGTTTGTGTCTAGTCTTGTCTAGTCTAGTCTAGTCCAGTCCAGTCCAGTCCAGTCCAGTCCAGTCCAGTCCAGTCCAGTTCCTCTGACTATGTTTGGCCAGTCTGCAATCCTGTACCGGTTTTCCCAGCCTGCCACCTTGTACCTTCAATTGATCTGTGGATTTCCTGAGTTTTTTGCTGTTTGATTTTGACTGTTTTGGGAACTTTGTTGGTGCCTTTTGTTTTAGGGGCAACCAACCTACCGTTGTCTGTTTCTGAGAGAAATAAAGGAACTATTTGGAGCCGAGAAAAGATCTGCATTTGAATCCGAGTGTGTAAACCCTGAAAGGCCTTCAATTAAAAGGTTTGGAGATGAACATCACAGTGTGACCAAATCAAATATAAAACAAGTAACGGAACAGATGGTCAATCACTGCAGTAATTCAACAGAATACATATTTTTACAGTAAAGTGCCATCTTAATAATAGAATCTACATAAACATAGTTGGATTGACATATTGCACCTGAAACATGTAATCTACAACATCCAGGCAGGTCAATAATGAGCCTACCGGCAAAGTAATACTGATGTAAAAAGATCAAAGAAAAAAAATACCGTATCCAGAATATATTGTATGTTACACATTTACAGCAAAAGGTGTAGATACAGTCATTGTGACAGAAGAGGAAAAAAGGGGTTAAAGGGCGGAGTTGGTACAGAGTGTATGTGCATGTTTGCCTGTGGTTGCATGTCTGGCTGCGTTCTGATGGGATGGGAGGAGAGACAGCAGAATCCGCCACTTCCTGTTTTTCCTTCATCAATTAACAAGATTGCGACAAATTTTAAAAAATCGATGGGAATGTCCAAACAGGTCTAGGTGCTGGTATGCAGAAAGAGAACAACATTGACCCCCCCCAAGGCTACCGCTAGACACATTTCCCACAATGCCTTTTTTTTTCTGCACAGCACCCTGCCAGCCCAGACCCGTTTGGGGTCTGGGCTGACTAACACGCTCCTCTTCTTCTGCAGACGCCGCTCTCCCAGCACCCCCCTACAAATTAGCGCGGTGCTCTTTTTCTCGAAGAAGGATTGCAAGTTAAAGTGACCGTTAATTATACTTTAGTTACATTAGCCGTAAAGCAAGCTGAATAAATAAAAAAAAATTGAAGCACTTGTAAAAATGTCTCTACAAAGATTGCAAGCAAACATGCAGAATGCAGCCGATACATATATAAACACAAATAAGTATTTTGCTATCTATTTATATATAGATGTATAGCTATATATAAACTCTTGCCCTGTGAAAATTATAGATCAGCAGTGTTGCTACCTCACATAATAGCCATTATGTGAATATCCAAGCCTGTTGCCCAGGTATGTTTATAAGGTTGCCCTACTGTTCTCAGCTCATGTGTGTAGCGTGTATCTTCTTTTTTTTTTGCATTACATCTAAGTCATTGACTTTGCTACATATCCATACTTTTATATTATATCAGTGGTTCTTAACCTTGTTGGAGGCACCGAACCCCACCGGTTTCATATGCTAATCCCCCGCACCCTAACCCCAACTCTAACGCTTTCAATGACGTTCCACGGCTCCACCGAACCCCTGAGACCGACCCAGCGAACCCCTAGGGTTCGATCGAACCTAGGTTAAGAACCACTGTATTATATACTAGTTCGCCTACTACTTATAGTAATAATAACAATAATAATAATTGCTTTGGTTTTAAAAAATAAAGTTTTTTTCTTTAGTTTGGCATAGAGAGTTTAGATACTGGCTTCGGAAGGGGCCCGACGGAGGAGTCGCACCACAGGAATGTGGTACCATGCAGAGTGTGGCCCCCGTTGAATTGCTGTGTCCTAGTGGCAAAATGTGGGAGTGGGATAGTGGAAAATGCTACATGTTCTAGTAAATTATGTCTACTTATTATGTCTAATTGGAGAATGGTGGACATGTGTTGTCCAGTTATCAGAGATCGCAGCTTGTTTGTGTGTGTGTGTGTGTGTGTGTGTGTGCGTGCGTGCGTGCGTGCGTGGATGTGAATGAGATCAGGCGTTATGTTTTTGTCTGTATTCCTGCACTTATGCACATGAGTGTGTGAGTTTGTATGTGTGTTTGTGTGTGTGTGTGTGTGTGTGTGTGTACCTGTCTTGCACTTCGAATACAGTCATTGTGTATATACAGTACGTGTGTTGGCATGACTCTGCCTATGTGCCCGTGCACGTGGGTTCACGTGGGGGTGTGGGGGGTGGTTCTAGGTGCACGATGGGCTGGTGGCGCTCTCCAGGGAGGACTGGGAGAGGCGTCTGGTGAGGGGTCCGATGCTGGGGTCTGCTAGCGAAGACGTCGGGAACAGCTTGTACCAGCCACTGACCCTCACGGACAGGTCCAAGTCCTCCAAGAGGATCTGGGCCATTCCCATGAAGCACTTGTGGTCCATGCGCCCGTAATCTCCCCACACTATTACCTACAGAGGATAACCGTTCAAATTAAAACTTCCCATGTGCCTTCACGCCAGAATCCCCTTTTTAAGAATAAGTGACAAACTCTGTCAACTGGATTAAATGATTCCACTTCCAGTGCAGATTTATTTTACATACGTTTTCTAGAAATGTCAATATCTTAAATGAAGATAATCTGACTGAGCTATAAAATAAAAAGTGCCACTAAATTTAAGAAACTTTTTCCCTTATCTCCCAAGTCAGCTGTTTTCACTGGAAAGGAAATTCTTTCACTACCAGTAGATCTCTAAAATTTCGAATTACAACTTAGAACAGGGGTGTCAAACATGTGGCCCATGGGCCAGAACAGGCCCAGTAGACGATCGTAGTAAATGTGACAATAAATGCACCAATAAATGAGAAATATAAATTGTATAAATTATAAATAAAACTGTGAGAATCTTTTAGGGTTTGAGGGATAAAATATTTTGAGTTTTTGTAAATGGTTTGTAAGGCAGGAGGTAAATTCATCTGCTGCTTAAAAAAAGTAAATGAAGGAATTAGATTGCCAGAATGTGGAAAAATATTGTTGAAATTGTGCTTTTGTATGATGTCCTCTTTCCTATTTGTTTAAATTGAAGGTTAATTAAACTGTAATATTTACACATTAATTTTACTGGTCCAGCCCACCTGACATCAAATTGCATGGTATGCTGCCCATGACCTAAATTGAGTTTGACATCCCTGACGTGAAAAGGAGCATATAAGGAGAAGTAAGGAAGGTAGGATGGAAATACCTGTAGGACTTTGCTCTGAGGACTCTCATCAAACAACAGAGCCTGCTGGTAGGTGGGATCCAGATTCTTCTTCACTAATTTGGTTTTCTTCTTAGCTAAGCACACTCCATTCTCCAGTACATACACCTTCACGTACGTCGCTGCAGTAGCAACATCCGGACATTATTCAGTGAATTTTCAACATGGAGATACAGGATGGGTGTATGATTCCAGCAGCAGCTGAGTTACCTGGTATGTTCTTGGAGCCGGGTTTGGGGATCAAACCTCTGGCTTGGTTGACTTCCACCTCCAGCTGCCCTCCTCGTTCTACCATGCCTACATGGACATCCCCTGCAGAGAGATACACATTTTCTTATAATCTGATTAAAAAAATCAATCTAGGATTAAAGGTTTAGGGGTGCTCAGATAGGCAAGATAAAATACATTTTATTGTTTTGTAGATTTTAACAAATAAAAAAATCATCATCAAGTCTGTGACTACACCATCAAATCTGATAAAGGTTGTTTAAATACTGACCCATTGCACAAGAAGAATGGATTGGAATCATTAAAAGAAACATATTTTAGACAACTCATTTTGATGCAGCAGCCCCTCAATGAAACAAAAACAGCATGAATGATTCTAGAGTAACTTGGGCTGTTTTTGGAAAATAAGTTAACAAAATGTGAAACACATTACCAAAAACAGACTTTTTTCAGTGTTTATCTCATTTTTTTTTACCTTTTTGTCTCCATTATATAATACAAATACATTAATAAAAACACTATAATTAAAAATAAGACATGGGCAACCCTGCCTATGGTAGCAATGTAAAAATACATTATTCCTTCCTTCATGCTGTATTTTTATTCTTAAAATTATATTTACCTTTGTGTTTTTTATGTTGTAAAAAAAGCCCTACCTTTATTTATTTATTTATATCAAGTCTTGGTATGTTATGTTATTACTATAGTATTTAGGTGATAATTCTTTTGCAATAAGTTCTGGTTGCCTTAAGGTTGTAATTGCTAGTATCTCACAGCAGATGGCGACACATAGCTATGAACCTGTCCATCCAAGCAGGCCACTGGTGGAACACACTGCTCTGCTTGCCACAAGCCTTCCACAATCCATGCATTAAAAATGTATATCTCATGCAAGAATAAAAAGCTGAGTGGATTTACTTGTATTTTACTCCTGTTCCATTTTTAGACACTGCTGTGCAGGTGGAAGTGTGTATGTTGTACAACTTTGGTTCATTTGAGTATAAACTCCGCCATCGTGAGTAGCATGATTGTTCTCCATGGCTGGTCTTACCCATGGAGGGTGTAGCTAGGGTCTGTCGGCCCACAATCTGAGCCGGGCCCAGTCCATCGAGGAAGTCACTGAACTGGCTCTCAGGCCCCAGACGTGTGGTAGGAAAGACAAACCTAGTAGAGAAGGAAAGGAATTAATACCGGTTAGATGGATGGATGGATGGATGGATGGATGGATAGATCAATGAAATATAGAAGTATGCATGTATGGATGGTTGTATGGTTGGATGGGTATATCAATCAATGATAGATGTATGCATGTATGGATGGGTGGATAGATCAAAGGATGAATGGATCAAAGGATAGATGTATGCATGTATCGATGGATCGAAGGATGTATGCATCGAAGGATAGCTGTATGCATGTATGAAGGTTTGGATGGATGGATAGATGTATGCATGAATCGATGACAGCTGATTAGAATAGATTAGATTAGATAGCTCCTTTTTTGTCCTACAGTGGGAAAATTCACGGTGCTTCAGCAGCATTGAAAGAAGTTACAAAAAAATTAAATTAAAATAAAAACAATAAAAATTAACACAACAGTGAGCCGACTGATGTATGGATGGATAGAGGGCAATGACTCACGTTCCATCAGAGCTGTTGGAGTTGGTGCTACCATCGGTGGAGTCTTTGCTGCCCTGTCTTGTGACCCGGTTCCGCATCTCTACGGCGATGCCGGTCTCTGTGCTCCGTCGGATGGTGCTGCGAAGTTTCTTTGTGCCGCCATCTAAAAAGCAAAGAGGTCACAGCTTAGGCTTTAACTGCCCTTATTTGACCAGGATAATCCAGCTAAAGCCCAATAATCGGATGAAGCCAGAGGCCTCTCTGATAAGGAAGTCTGGCATTATGCAGAGCTGTCTATACACAAGTCATTCACAAGACCAAGTGATTCAAAACCCTTGTCCAGGACCCACACATTTACTATAGATCTTAAAACTGATGTTTCCACTAGCTAAATTTATTCATGTTGCCCAAATGCTTTCTTTGTTTCTAAGGATATTGAGACTCCCAATAGGATGAATGTTTGGACTTATGTCAGGCTTCTTTCTATTTGTAACTTGTTCTGTGTAGGAACTATTCACAATGTAGTTTTTTTTTTAGAATGTGACTGAGGACAATTTTGGTGGGCAGCCTTAAGAGCAGCTGTCTTTCTTGTGTTTATTTTGAAGCATGTTTAGTCAGGCAAGAAGGTGATCTTATCTAACATGTTCCTGTACTATTACAGTCTCCCTAATTCAGGTATTACTACTAATTTTTTAAACATGCAAAGCCGACTTAGCAATAGATGTTATGTGTTGTGTTGCAGGAGCTGCAAGATAGAATTACATAAAAGACTGGCAGTAGTGTTGTGGTGTCAAAGAAAAAAGGAAGAAAGTGAAGAAGTTGAGTCAATTAGGGAGGGGCTGGAGTGCTTACCCATGAAGAGGCTTGCAGGGTGTTTTTTGATCCTTTATTTATCTCATCGATCACCGTTTTTCTTGCAGCATTCTCCAGTATCAGGAATTAAATTTATGTACACATTCTAGGAAATTATATAATGTAAATATAACAAATGCCATTTGATGTCTGTATGAGACATTACAGGCTGGGAACATGTAGTAAAAGGGGAAGAGGAAGGTGCAAAAGTAAGAGATGGAACCCCTTCTCCTGCACTTGTGGCCCCAACTGGAAAAAATAAAAGACTATATAAGAAAATATTACAAAGTCCCACAGCTATTAAGCACACTGTTGGTTTGAGAAATTGTGGGTGTGTAAATGTCACACTAACACTAGCTATCACCAGTGTCTGTGCATTCGCGCCTCCATGCAACATTTACACTCCACCACACATGGGTATCTGCACGTGAGCAGTCTGGCGCTGCAGGATGACGGGTTTGTCTGAATGAGAGAAGCAGCTACGAGGATGATACGAGTCATGTCAGCAAAGACATGACTCGTATACTCATTGGTATTTCACATGTTTCAGTCCTAAATTCTAAGAAAAGACAATTATGTCATCATGGATGATTCGGGAGGAAACCAGACACCTATAGCAAGGACCGAAAATACCAAATAGATTATTTTTGGAAAATAAGTCAACAAAATGTAAAGCACATTAAAAGAAATGGACTTTTTCAGTGTTGCTAGCTTTTTTTCTGTATTATATAAACCTGTTGAAACCCTACAATATAATAAATGATAACAATAAAATAGAGACTAAATAGATTATTCTTTCCTTCCTGCTGTATTTTTTTTGTTAAAATAATAATTTTAACAAACTACTGTTATGTTTTAACAGTATTCCAGTTTGTTAAAAAAAAAAAGCTTTACTAACAACATAGAGCACTTTCAACCCCTTAATGCCTGCTGTCGCAAATATGCAACAAACTGCTTGACTCAATCAACCAGCCTAGATAGGGTCTGCATTCCCTTAATGCCCGCTAGTGCATATTTGTTAAGGACCTAGGAATCTTTGACAAGCATTTGTTTCCAGTGGGATCACAAAGTGACAGACTTATTCAATGTTTATGCGCGAACATTTCTCTGGTTGCTGGTGATCGATATGATGCGGTAAAGTTAGATCCTGAAACATATATAAGGTAAGTTGTGCTAAGATAAAAATACTCACCTGCTTATTAAATGCTTATACACTCGATGTAATGAGGTGAAATATGTGTGATAAGTATTTTTGAAGTTGACAGTAGGCCACAAGCTAATGCTAAGCAGCTAACCAGCGCTGTATAGAAAAACGCTTTTCTGGCCAGCTTATCTAAGTAATCCTTTGTATTTTGTTTAGTTATTTTCATTAGTCTTTATACAGAAACCATATTGGCATATGAATACAACTGCTATTTATTTTTATGCAGATCCGAGTGAAGGCTTCAATGTTTTACCGCAAGCACGTAAGTGGGCAACCTCATGTTAGACCTCCCCCAGAGGACAGTGAAGACAGCTGTCTCAGTGATAGTGCAGGCAGCGGAGTAGCAGTGAGAGTGACAGGAGTAGCAGTGATGAGAAATGTGTGCCCAAGCCAAGTGAAAATGCAGATTTCTTATTGAATGGGTAGTGGATTTCACCAGTTTATCCATAGGTTATCCATAGATTTTCACATTTCTAAAAGTTAATGTTGACCCCTGCAGGTGATGGTGAGAGCAGTAGCGAGAGCAACAGGAGCAGCAGTGATGAGGTTACTAGCACCAGTGCCCAAGCTGCAAGAAAGAAACAAAAGAGACAAAGCAAAAAAAAAGTGACGGTGAAGCAAACTCAGAGCTCTGCAAAAAATGTGCCAGTGTGGCAAGGTGCCCTCCCAGACAGCGACTCAATCAGACTGCCTATTGATTATTTTAGACAGTTTTTTAACACTGATCTTTTGGCTTTTATTGTCAATCAGAGCAATCTGTACAGCACACAAGAAAACCCAAATCATACCCTGAAATTAGATCAAGAGGAATTGGAGCAGTTCATTGGAACTGTTTTGTACATGTCTGTTATCAGCTTACCTCGCCCCAGGATCTACTGGTCTAATGCATGTTGTGTACAGCAGGTGGCTGCTGTGATGCCCCGCGACAGGTGGGAAGAAATTTTATTCATTTCAGTGACAATGGCAACCAACAACAGTGACAGGCTGTTCAAAATTAGGCCACTGATTGATTCATTTGCTCCCCAAATTCCAAGCTCTGCCTCAAGATCAGAGCTTGGAATGGTGCCATTCAAAGGAAGATCTGTTTTAAAACAGTAAATCCCCAAAAAGCCATACCAATAAGGATAAAAAATCTTTGTTTTGTGTGGGACACAAGAGGCCTGGTGCACTCATTTGATGTTTATGCAGGGGAATCTGATCCTCAAGCAGGTTCCAGGCAAGTGGATCATGCTAAAACTTGCACAAGTTATTGAAGGCTCTGTAAACCACCTACTGTACTTTGATAACTGGTTTTCCTTGCTTGATTTGTTTGTTGCCCTTGCAAACAGAGGGATACCAGCCCTTGGCGCCGTGCGGCAAAATCGCCTAAAAGACAGTTGCAGTTTCAGTGAAGACAAAAAGCTAAAAAAAGAAGGGAGGGACATTTGAGGCTGTTGTTGACAGTGTGGAGATGAGGGCTGTCAAATGGTTTGACAACAGAGAGGTGATTGTTGCCAGCACATTTGCAAGTCCCAGCCTGTTTCCTTCACAGAGAGGTGGGACAGAAAGCAAAGGAGGAAAGTGTCTGTGAAATGTCATCATCATCATCACCCTCTATAACAAGTTCATGGGTGGTGTTGATGCACTTGATGCCCTAATCACCTACTACCGCATCCACATCAGGTCGAAGAAGTACTACCACCGATTCTTCTTTCACTTCGTGGACATGGTGGTTGTCAACGGCTGGTTGCTCTATCGGCGTGATTGTGATAACATTAATGTTCCACGGAAGAAGCAGAAGGACCTGCTGGCTTTCAGTCTTTCCATTGCACAGGTCCTCTGCATGCAAGGCAAAGAACTGTAGGCCAAAAAGAGGGGGCGGCCCTCGTCTGATGTGCAGCGAGAGTTCCAGAAGAAGCAGCACAGAGGACTAACTAAGGCTATTCCCACACAAGATGTCCGTACTGATGCTGTGGGTCACTGGCCGCAAATCGACCGTGCGCTGCAAATTCCCTAAGTGCACGGGCCACACTAGCATAAGCACAAGTGTACCAAATGTGATCTTAACCTGTGCCTAAACAAGAACAAAAACTGCTTCTGTGCATTCCACGAGTGAGGAAAAAAAAAAAATTCTCTCTCGCCTGAGCACTGATAAGGGAGGGGACTGACACTGAGAGCTAAAGGGATTGGATGTGAGGATAAGGGGGGTAAGGGAATAGAAATAAGAGTCCGGCCTGAGCAGGACATGGTAAAAAGTAGTAAAGTGAAGTAAAAAAAAAAAAGGATGAATAAATAAAACATTGTTTTTTCACTGTTTTATTGTTATCTTATTATGGACCATTATGCCTGTTGTTGCAAATTTGCAACATACCAAATTTTCTATTTATTTTTTGTGCAAAAGTGAAATGAACATGATTTACCATTTACTTAAAGGTAAAAACACACATAATTTTTTTTTATATAGAGCTATATAAATTCAGGCGTTACCATCTACTTAAAGGCAAAAACACACATAAACATTTTTTTGAAGGAGAATTCTTGAATTGACTCGTTTAGCCCTGAGGTTATAAAACCATTTATCATGTAAAACCCCTAAGTGAATGTTTTCATTCGGACGTTAATCATTGGTTAACACAAGGAAGACATTATTAACTTCCTACTGCATCTGTGCAGCTCATAATAACTGCAGTTGTGGCTGTTGTAGAAATTCATGCATCTCTCCTCTCTAAGGTGCCCAGATAGTTGAATGGTGCAGTGAAGTCAACAGAGACTGTAACATCCTCATTGTTGCCAGTTAAGTGCACGCCCAGGTATAGATGTCCCACTTCATTAGCCTGAGCAACTCCAAGCTCATTAAGCATCCTCGTCGTGCTTGTTTTGTCACCACAGCAACTGCTGACACCCAGCATCATCACCACCACCATTGAGACTTTGGGTGGGGGCTTTAAAAAAGGATATTCAGAATTAAGACTGACAGGGAGGATGAGTAGTGGAGTTGAAGAGAGATGGGTGCAAAAGATGAGTAATGGGGTCCGAAGGGTGCTGGAGATGAGGTGAAAGCTGCTACTTGCTGCTGCCTTCTAATCCTGCAGCCAAGAATATTAGCTAGTAAAAGAATATTCCAGTAGACAATGAGTGTGTGTGTGTGTGCATGTGCGTGTGTGCATGTGTGGTGTGTGTGTGTGTGTGTGTGTTTGTGTGTTTGTGTGTGTGTGTGTGCATGGTTGTGTGTGTGTGTCTGTATTTACAGCACACTTAGATTTAAAAAAAATCCATGCACTCCTGCTGCCATGACAACCTTCCTGGATCTGGACCCAGACAATGCCACCTGAGACAATTGGCGCCATGGCGACAGACTCATCCCTCCATCACTTTTGAGAAAAAAAAAAGAAAACATATTTATTGAGTTTCTTTTATTTGTAAAAGCCAAACTCACAGATCAGAGATTCACCTCAGGGGAGCTTTACATGTTTGCCCGGCAGCAATACAACATTCCATGTCTCTAGATCCTTACACTGAATGAGGAAAAACTCTGGAGAAAGCCGCTTTAACAGGAGAAAAAAAAAACCTCTCTCCTCATTGAGAATTGAACCCAGTGTTCAAAATACAACATCAAAAGTTATTATTGCAGCATTATCAAGTAATAAATGCATATGATCTACATGTTCTAATAGTGAAATGTGTATATTATAAAGGAGAATCTGTCAAAACACCCTAATAGAGCATTCATCCACTGTTCAGAAACACAGTTGAATATAAAAAAACATCTTTCTTTGAACTATCGAGCAGCTATTCATTTTACTTCATAGCCATACTTGTTACTCATTTGTCAGCTGAAACTTGCATCAAAACAGCCCCCCCCCACACCCACCCATGGTGCAAAGCAGCGATCTCTTTTGCTTCCTATTCAAACCCCTCCTCCTCCTTGTCTGTGCTTTCCCTCTGTTCGTTTCCATGGCAATGCCGTCTGCATTGCACCAAGAGCCCCGGCCGGCACATTTGCTCAAAAGCCTTCTCCACTCTCTGTTTTCTTCTTCCCTTCCCATTGTCCTCTCCCTTAATCAGCCACCACTTCTTTTTTCCCCTCTGTCTTATATCATATCTCCACAAGTTCTCTCCTTTCCTTCTATTGCCACTCTCTATCTCTGGCTCCTTGTTTGCTTGCTTGACCCCTTACTTTACACGCCCAATGCACTAAATTCTTTATTTTTTGTTTGACGTCTAACCCAATCCATCCCCTACTAATTATTTTTGCATTTATCTCTCCCTCTTAGTGCACTAACACTGTTATACAGTGTTCATCTAATGCATACACACACATGCATGCACACACACACACATACACACACTGGAAAAGAGGTAGTCAAAAGTATTCAGAGCATCAGGCCTCCCAGGAGTCCATTTTAGGATAATAAGCATTCAGAATAATGGGCTTCTGGTCTAATGGGAAGTATTTTTTAAAACTATTGGGGTTTTTGACCATTGGCATGGCACAAAATCAATAACATTACATAAGACATTGGATTAAAGGAGGATTCTTGGTCTATGTACACTGCAAGGTCCTTACAGTGTCTCCTGTTGGCTTCACTGAGATGAGTAATACCTTGTCCCTGAGAAAACACTCATGAATCTCACAGAGTATGTGCAACCCGGGGGGCGATCAAACACTCAAAACTTTCGCGGTGTGTACACGTACCAAGATATTCATTGAAACTACTTATGCAAGCCACATGTTTCATAGGCATGACAAGACAAATACAAGTGACACGAAGCAGAGATCAGGATGGGAAAGAGAGGGGGGAATTGTGGGGAAATGGGAAACTAATACCTTTACTGGGGAGAATAATTAGCAGAGGTAACAAAGGGAAGGGTGGGATTACTAAAATTGCCAACAATGCAGAAAAGAGCCACATGCACACAGACATTATATAGATTCAGATTCTGTGTGTGTGTGTGTGTGTGTGTCTGTGCTCAGCGGATCATTAAAGCTGCTTTGACATTTGGAGAGAACATGGATGAAGCCTTTTTCATTATATGCTGTAATATAGAAAGCTGTTTTTAGACTCCCTGTCTGCCCCAGCATGACGATTGAATGCACCAGTGACGGCAACGATCCGCCATGCATAGCAACGGTAACCAAGCATGGGTGTTGGCTATGAAAGATCTGTTGTGGTATTTTCACCACCATACCCCTGCTAAACTGGGACAAAAGGAAGATTCAAGGTAGAAAGGGAAACAAGATATTATATATATAGACAAATCATCATATTTATGTGTCATGCAGTTACATAAAAATATAAGGAGGCAATAAAGAGAAAAACTAAACTGAATTAGTCATATAACTTTCTAGTTTACAAACGACATTTAGTACTCTATCCTAAAATGAAAAATACATCAATATAGTTTAAAGGTTTATCCTATCCTCTTATCCGAAGTGTCTTTTAATGAATGATTTTACATTTTTGGAAATATGATCATTCAGTTTGGGAGTTAGATGAGAAGATTGACACCACTTTCATTTGACATAAAGAACTGAAGAAAAAGCTCTATTCACAAAATCCACTTTATAAAAAGTCAAAAACTTGATATATAATTTATTTGCTTGGTCCTTCAAAGGTGTGCTTAACTATAACTTAGTTGATAACTAATTCCCAGAGCCTCCATTTTTTTGTCTAGTCCTGTTAATCTTCTCAGTGAACTCTGAGCACAAAAGTGAAAAAAAAGTGGATATAGAAAGTCTATCAACCCTGTTAAAATACCAGGTTTTTGTGATGTAAAAAAATAACACTAGGATGAATAATTTCACAACTTGAATGTAACCTATAACTTGTACAACTCAAATGAAAAACAATTTTTTGGATGGTGAAGTTATACTAAACAGCTGAGATAATGACATTACACAAGTGTTACAACCTCTTTTAACGGAGGCTTTACAAGGTATAAAATCTACCATGGAACACAGTGAAGACAGTCATCAAGTGGAGAAATTATGGCACAACAGAGATATTACTAAGACTGTCAAAGTCAAAGTCAAAGTCAAAGTCAATTTTATTGTCAATTTCTTCATATGTACTTGACATACAAAGTAATCGAAATTGCGTTTCTCACTATCCAATGCGTTTTACATGTACAACATCAAAGTGCAGGTGCGCAAAACGAGACAATCCTAAACTACAACGGTAAAGTGCAGTAGCTTAAGGCTACTTTTGCCTAGTCTTACTAAACTAAACTAGAAACAAACAAACACGTATGACAGGACAAGACATGAGTACCCCAAGACAAGACATAAGGAGTAGGGTGTGGAAGGACAAATTCAACAAGACAAAACAGACAAAACAAGACAGTACTGATTGTCCCAGCTATGTGTATTATGAGGTAGTTGTTGTAATGTACTGACTAGTGCAATAACAATATATATAAATATAAATGTAAATATACCAGCAACAAGTGTGTGCAAATATTTGCATGTGCAGAGTGTCAATTTAGGTCGGTGGGTGGGGGGGAGACAGTCCAGTGACCTAGATTTGGTTTGCCAACCTGGTGTTCCTTCTGGCTGGGGCTGGGGGTGAGAGGGAGGAGGGGAGAGAGTTCAGCAGTCCCGTGGGTGGGAGGGGAGAGAATTCAGCAGTCTCACGGCCTGGTGAAAGAAGCTGTTCTTGAGTCTGGTGGTGCGGGAGCGGAGGCTCCTGTACCTCTTTCCAGAGGGCAGGAGGCTGAACAGACTGTGTTCAGGGTGACTTGTATCCGTGGCAATTGTGATCGCTTTGCGGCTGAGGCGGGTGGTGTAAAGGTCTTGCAGGGAGGGGAGTGGTACACCAATTATCCTTGCAGCTGTTCTCACGATGCATTGCAGAGCCTTCCTGTTGTAGTCAGTGCAGCTCCCGCCCCACACGGTGATGCAGCCGGTCAGGATGCTTTCGATGGTTCCTTTGTAGAACGCGGCCATGATGGGTGGCGGCGCACTTGCCAGCTTCAGTTTACGCAGGAAGTAGAGACGCTGCTGTGCTTTCTTGGCCAGTAATGCGGTGTTGGTGGTCCAGGAGAGGTCATCACTGATGTGCACCCCAGGAACTTGGTGCTGCTCACCCTCTCCACTGCAGCACCGTCAATGGTCAAAGGGGGGTGTTGGGTGTGGCCTCTCTGGAAGCTGACAACAATCTCTTTGGTCTTGATGATGTTTAGCAGGAGGTTGTTGTCTTTGCACCACTTGGTCAGAAGCTCTACCTCTTTCCTGTAGTGGGTCTCGTCGCCGTTGGTGATGAGGCCCACCAGTGTTGTCGTCGGCAAACTTCACAAGGTGGTTGGAGCTGTGGGTTGGTGTGCAGTCATGTGTCAGGAGGGTGAAGAGGAGGGGGCTGAGCACACAGCCTTGTGAGGCCCCTGTGCTCAGGATGATCCTGTCTGAGATGTTGTGCCAACGCGCACCGCTTGAGGCCTCTGGCTGAGAAAATCCAGCAGCCAGTTGCAGAGTGAGGTGCTGAGGCCCAGTTTGTCCAGTTTGCAGAGGAGTTGTTGTGGTATTATGGTGTTGAATGCTGAGCTAAAGTCTATGAACAGCATTCTCATATATGAGTCTTTCTTGTCCAGGTGGGTGAGTGCTGGGTGAGGGGCAGAGCAAATTGCATCATCTGTGGATCGCTTTGCCCTGTAAGCGAACTGGTAAGGGTCCAGGCTGGGGGGCAGGATGGATTTTATGTGTGACAGGACTAGTCGTTCAAAGCACTTCATGATAATGGGTGTCAATGCCAAAGGACGATAGTCGTTGAAGCAGGATTGAGACTGGATTGAGCTCCTCTGCACAGTCTTTCAGCACCCTACCAGGGATGTTGTCTGGACCCGCTGCTGTCTGGATGTTGACCGCAGAGAGTGTCCTCCTCACGCTGGTAGCAGACAGGCACAGGGGCTGGTCATGCAGAGGTGGTGGTGTTTTCTGTGGGTGAGTGGTGTTCTGGTCCTCAAAACGTGCGAAGAAAGGGTTTAGGCTGTTGAGCAGAGTGATGTCGCTCTCGCAGCTTTGTGGTGCAGGTTTGTAATTTGTGATGGCCTGAATACCTTGCCATAGGCTCTGTGTGTTCTTGCTCTCCTTGAAGTGGGAGGTTATCTTGTTTGTGTACACTTTTTTCGCCTTCCTGATGCCACGGGACAGGTTGGCTCTCGCTGTTCTCAGAGCTGATGCATCTCCAGCTTTGAAGGCCTTGTCTCTGGCCCTCAACAGCCTATGGACGTCTCCTTTTAGCCATGGCTTCCGGTTGGCCTGTGTGGTGATCCTCTTGATATGGGTCACGTCGTCTGTGCATTTGGTGATGTAGGAGGTCACTGTGTCTGTATACTCTTCAATGTCTGTGATGCCGTTGTAGGTGGCTGCTTCCTTAAACATTTCCCAGTCTGTTGTCTCAAAGCAGTCCTGTAAGGCTGAGGTCGCCTCCTGTGGCCACACTCTTATTTCTTTCAGAACAGGTTTGATGACTTTCACTTCCGGTCTGTATGCAGGCATTAGCACAATGGTGAGGTGATCAGAGGCGCCGATGTGGGTGAGGGGGTGGCTTTGTATGCTCCTTTGTGCTGAGTGTAAACACAGTCCAAAGTGTTGTGTCCTCTTGTTGGAAAGTGGATTTGTTGATGAAACTTGGGAAGAACAGTTTTGAGATCAGCATGGTTGAAATCTCCAGCGAGGATAATGAAACCGTCTGGTTGTGCTGTTTGTTGTTCACTGATAGCCTGGTACAGTTCGTTCAGCGCCACACTTCTGTTGCTGTTGTTAGTTGGGGGGATATAGGTAGCGACCAGCAGGATCAAACTTATCTCCCTCGGCAAGTAGAAGGTGCGACACTTCATGAACTCCGCCAGAGGTGAGCAGTGTCTGTATACTTCAGTGACATCCCGGCACCACGCGTCGCGGATGTAAACACACACGCCACCACCGTGCGTCTTCCCTCCCTCTACGAGAGCCCTGTCGGATCTGTAGCATGTTAGCTGCTCCAGTTGTATCGCGGAGTCCGGAATGTTATTATTAAGCCAAGTTTCAGTAAAAACAAACGCACAACAGTAACTCACTTTTCGGTTCGCTGATCTCAGAAGTCGGATATCATCCATTTTATTGTCCAGTGATCGTACGTTTGCCAGAAGGATAGATGGTATGGCTGGGCGAGTTGGCTTAGCCTCTAGCCTAGCTCGGACACCTACGCGCTTGCCCCGCTTCCTCGTCCTGGCACACCGCTTCCGACGCTTCCTTTCCGGGGGAGGGGTAGCCGGCGAGTCCGGTGAGTTAGCAGGCCAGCGTAGCAGTCCTAGTTCCGTAAGCAAGTTCTCCAGTTTTGTGTCCAAAACTTGTCAAATCTTGCTTCTCTGGATGTGTAGAAAAAACTGTCGACTGTACACGTATTCTGGCGTGGACTGTCAGGAAAAACTTTCGGACAAACACTTGTTTGACGAACAAAACAACGCATTGTCGGGAGAGCGAGAGGCCGCTGCGTCTACACGCGCTGCCATCCATTTCCGGAACATGACATCTGTCCTAAATTGATGATATGATGAGAAAAAGACTGGTCAGGGGGCTGACAGCAACATTGAAGGAGCTGCAGGAATATTTGATTACTAGCTGACTGTACTGGCTGTGTAGTACATGTGACAATCTCCTGTCTCCGATATAACATCCAAGACCGAATTCATTTAGCAAAAAAACATTTGAAATCTCCCAAATGCATTTGGGAAAATATTTTATGGTCCAATGAAGACAAATCTTGAACTTTTAGTCCATAATTCCTAAAGGTATAGGTAGCAAAAAAAGCTCACTGCTCATCACCTAAAGAACAGCATAGCTACAGTGAAGCATGGTGGTGGTAGCTTCAGGTGTTTTTTCTACAGATGGAACTGAGGTCCTAGACAGGGAGGAGGGAATTATGAACAGTTCATAATACCAGTAGGTGCTGGCACAAAACCTTCAGGAGTCTGTTAGGAAGGTGAAGATGAAGAGGAACGTCATCTTTTGGTTTTGGAATAACCCAGCCAGAGTCCAGAAGAGGGTTCTGAAAGCAGATAGCCTCCATATCTGTCAAAGATGAGTAGGCAAATATTACCAAATCAAGATGCGCCACACTGATAGACTCCTACCCAAAAGATTGAGTGATGTATAGGAGGAATTTAATTTTTTTTTCCCTGTAAAAGGTTTTTTTAGGGAGTTTTTTACCTTGTATGATGTGAGGTTTTAAGGACAGGGGATGTTGTGTTGCTTTTGTACAAACTGTAAAGCCCGTTGGGGCAAATCTGTGATTTGTGATTCTTGGCTAGACAAATAAATTGAATTGAATTGAATTGAATTGAATTGAATTGAATTGAATTGAAATCTAAAACCTTCATGTATGGCAGGATGTCTGTCAGTGAGTTAATATGCCACACAGGCTCCTGACTAATGACAATTAATTACAATAAGGAAAAGAATAATCTAATTTAAATGTAAATTAAAATGTTGATTAGTCAACTCTGCAGCTGATGGGTAAATGCGATAGATTGTGAACGATTTATAACTATTTATAACATCTTCATCTCCTTTTTTGAATTTAAAAATAAAAGACTATTTAATAATTGAAATTTAGATTCTACAAAAAGTTAAAATCATTAGTGACCATATTTATTAGACTGAAGTGCTGCTAGATTATGGTAAGAAGCTGACAAAAAAAGTAAACTGAGAAAGGTTGAAATAATTTTACTCATAGATTATTTTACCCCTATGTATCCAGTGATATAAAAGGAGAACAGAATAACATCTGGTGCATAAAAAATACTTATGTCTTAACAGTGTTGGGAGTAACACGTTTCAGTAGTAATGAATTATTATTATTATTATTATTAATAGTATTAGTATTATTAATACAATGTTACAATGCATTTTTAACCTGGATTGAAGAGGTGGGTGTTTTTCTTCATGCAAAATAGCTAAAGGCCAGTGAAATCAGCAGCAGTTAAACGGCTATACAAAACGTTTCACTTCTTTTACCTTTTGTCTCATCAGACAGTAGATAAGGATGATGGAACCTGCAGAAACATCAGATAAGGTCAGATTTTCTCCAGATGGGAGTAAGCTCCATTACTTCATGTTTGTGAAAAATAAGGATTTGATTTAGTAAAGAGGTAAAGCATATGGGAATGACCAGTGATGCCACTAACGCGCTACTTAGTAACGCGTTACTGTAGTCGGACTATTTTTTTTCAGTAACGAGTAGTCTAACGCAGTTCTATTTCCAAACCAGTAGTCAGATTTAAGTTACTTATTTACCACACTGTGCGTTACTATTTTTACGTTTCGAGGCGACATAGGTTAGGCTACTATTCATTCATTCATTCATTCATTCATTTATTTTGGCGACCTACGTTATGTGACACGTTATAAGGTTACGCCATATCCGCCCCGCTACGAGTCAAATGTAAACAATGGAGGGAGAGAGGTTCGCCTTTTGCAGTTGGAAGTACAGGCATTATTTCGATTTTATTTCAGCTAAGGATGGCAATATAAAGGTTCGTTGTACACTCTGTGCTGGCGACAAAGTGTTGTCTGCCTTCAAGAATACAACATCAAATCTAAAGAAACATCTAGAGACACAGCATGGTACAACCACGTTAACAGAGCAGGTCCCGCCCGGTGCGAAAAAAACAAATGCAGGAGGTCCAACACCCTGCAAACAAAGGAAGTTGGACTTAAGTTCAAAACCACTGAGTGGGGCAGAGTTAACCAGGTTGGTTGGGCAGTATGTGGTTGAAGAAATGCTGCCCGTGAACACCGTTGACTCGCCCTCGTTTCGTGCCATTATATCCAAGATCCCTACCAGCAACGCCACTGAGCTGCCTCACAGAACATCTTTTTCTAGTTACCTGGAAAAGCAATATGCAACGATGGAGACAAATCTGAAGGCCGCACTGAATGAGGTCGACTTTGTGTCAACAACAGCGGATATTTGGACAGCTAACAATAAAAGCTACATGGGAGTAACACTCCACTGGATTAGCAGAGCCACATTAGAGCGCAATAAGGTTGCATTAGCATGTAGGAGAATTCGTGGTCGACACACATATGACGTTATTGGTGCAGAAATTGAAAACATCCACTCTTCATATGGAATACTCAACAAAGTAGTTGCAACCGTGACTGATAATGGCTCTAACTTTGTAAAGGCATTTAAACTGTCTTTATTTTTTTTCTAAAAAAACATGTAGGCCTATTTCTTTCAGGAAATAGTTTTCAAATGTCAGTGTCATTTTTGATGTTCCGGCTAAAATGCATGTCAATAAAGTGAGTATTGGCAAAACTGGTAGTCATTTTTATGTTATGGAGGTGGGGGATCAGCCGCTGCTGAAAGTAACTAATAAAGTAACTTGTAATCTAATTTAGTTACTTTTAAAAGTCAGTAGTCAGTAACTTAACTAAGTTACTTATTAAAGAAGTAGTCAGTAGTCAGTAGTCAGATTACTGTTTCAGTGTAACTATGGCAACACTGGGAATGACATACAGGAACAGCCTGGCCAGGAGTGGAACTGGGGACACTCTGCACAGGAGATGTTAAACCATATGCACATGCTACGTGACCTAACCACTTGGCTATTAGTTCGCCTTAGAAAGCAACATTATTAGTCTCATAACTAAGCTGCACCTCTTTGTCAGTGTTTTGTGCAGTGCAGCAACATGAAACAAATTTAGAAATCAGCCTGTCTGTATGTTCATTCTGGTTAAGAGATATATATGTGTGTGTATGTATATGTGTGCATGCATGTATGTGTGGGTTTGTGTTCCTATGCACTAAAAGATAATTTTCCTGGTCACCTTTTCTATTCAGGCACCATATACAACAGGCTTGTGTTTAAACAAAGTGTTTATAGTTCTTGTACACCCGGACAAACAAACGCACGCACGCACGCACGCACACACACACACACACACACACACACACACACACACACACACACACACACACACACACACACACACACACACACACACACACACACACACACACACACACACACACACACACACACACACACACACACACACACACACACACACACACACACACACACACACACACACACACACACACACACACACACACACACACACACACACACACACACACACGGTTACTCACATCACTCTTTAGATCGGTGGCATGCATAAAATGTTGTACCTGTTAAAGCCTTGATGGGGTACTACTTGCTCATTTCCCACCAAGGTTGCTAAGCCTGAGAGCTCCAACTCTATTAGCACAGGTTGCCAAATCAGCTAAAAACTTCCCAACATAGGCAGGAAATAATATCTCTGCTGGCTCTGCTTTCACATTCTGTAGAACACAAAAAGCTCCAGCTTTTTAATGTGAGCTGCACTGTTGTTAAACATTTAGTCAAATCCAGTTATTTGTGTCCTGGACACAAGAATATAGCATTTGGTCTTAAAATTGTGGTGACGTAACGATGGCTCACTAATTGGTGAACTATAAAATGCCTGGTTTACCTGGCCATTTGGGACATGTTAGTGCTAGTCAGAAGTTTATTTTCTCTGGAGTGTATAAGTGATTTCCCCTGGCATCTTGTTCATGGTATTGTACACTATCACACTTAGTGAAGGGTTTTATTGAGAATGGAAAACGCTGTTCCAAATCATCAGTAAATGCTTTGTTACTCTCAAAGAGAGAGAGCTGTTTCCCCACGCCACAGGCATGACACTGATAGCAATCTCATCACATACATTTTTTGGCAAGAAAGCAGGTAACTGTCTGTTTCCCAGAGGTCTTCCTTCAGAAATAAAGTCTGCATCAGGCCGCAGATGCAGTGCAGATATGTTTACACTAGGAGTGGGAATGTTTACAGAACAATCTAAATGTGTACTCTGGACCATTGACCACTGTGTGTGTCTGGTAACAAGCAGTTTGGACTGCACTTGATTATATAATCACTAAAGGGCACTGTCACCATTAAATAACATCCTTAAACCTATTGTTTCACAGAAAGAGATATATCTATTAAATTTGTCAATAGAAAATTGAAAATGGAATAAAGAGTTGTATATGTGACATAGGAACTGTGGAAAAATTCCCAAATGACCCGGGCCGAGGCTAGAATTGGCAATTTAGAGTGGAACTGTGCACAGAACTAATCACTGAGTTACCAACAAAGTACCGCATGCATACATCCTAATCAGACTAACTGTACTGATCTGTCACTTCGACAAAAAAATAAATTAACTACATTTTCTGTGGCAATATTCTAAAAAATATATATATCACAGCACTTTTTTTCTTGCTGGCTGTCATCAGTTTGGAAGGTGAACTTGAAGCCACATTAACAGACTACTGATATTTTATAACACTTCTGTGTAAAGTATCTGTTTTCCTGGCAGTAATAAAATTTCTAAACGGTTGTTTTTTTATTTTTTTTTATTATAATTTCTAAACGGTTCACTTTATCTCAAGCTTTATATGGGTATCTGTTTACCATATCCTACCCATAGATCACACTCGGCTGAGAATCTGTGTTTTACATGCAGAAGCCAGTCACAACAGCAGAAACACAACAGGATAGTAGGAATTGAAGAAAACAGATCCACAGTTGAATGCTTCACTAATTTTTTTGGCTAAGAATAGAGCATAAAACACTGAGGAGTGAGTGAGCGAGATTGAGAAAACATGATAGACATTCACAGCAAACATAATAGCCAAAGAGATAGAGATGAAGGAAGGAGAGATAAAGGAGAGAAAATGAAGATGTTACCAAGATGTGGAGGGAGGGGGATTCAAAGAGGGTGACAAGGGAGAACAGTAGGGGAAAGATGAGAAACAGACAGGGAGAGAAAGCGATTACTGGTCAGCTTAGACAGTGTTTGGTAGCCTCTAAGAGCACTGGTGGGAGAACAGAAAGCTTTTAGAGACGTGAGTAAGGTTTCAGTGTGAATGTGTCAGGAGAGCCGGTGACTCAATACTCTTCAATGGAAAAACAGTGTGGCAGAGCAGGAGGTGCAGGAAAAGAGACAACAGAGAGCTGCAGGTTCACCTGAAATAGCAGCCTAAAGGATTCATTGGCATGTTTTGATTACTTGTATATAAAAAAGCTAGTCCTACTACATTGTGTTTTGAGCTTCTTGAGTTCCCTCAATACTGTATGCGGTATTCTTTTGAAGGGATATATTTTCCCTCAAAGGATCTGATCACTGTGAGCTTTCCAAAATTGTTGTTGTGTTGGAGAAATGTGTTTAGTTGGTGCTACATTTCCAGAGAGCCCAGCACATGTGATCACATCTTTTTATAAGAGACACATTAATATTTATTTGGTCAGTACTTCACATTGATCTTGATCTTAATTATCAACACCTCATTCTTTAACCTAATGTACTGCAGCTATGGAGTACCTTGGAGCACCTACAGCATTGAGTTTAACGGGACTAAACAACATGGAAACACTGATGGACTCTCACACCTCCTACATGACTAACACACCCTATGAAGGACACAACTTCAGGGGTTGAGTTCCACTTGTCACAACTGGAGTCCTTCTCTAGCACAAGAGCTGAGATACAAAAGAGATCCTACCATAACTAATGTATATGAGTTGACAGTGAATAGATGGTCAACTACAGACAGGGCATCTCAGTGAAGATGAAAAGCCTTGCTAGGAGTTAAAACTAGTGGCCCTGGCCTAAAAAGTCCAATAGAAGACATGGCTAAGACCTGCAGTGGAGTCAGCAAATACCAATACCAGCTCCAGATGGAAGGCCTGAATACCTGGGAGCGCCCCACTACCCTGCGGCAATGTATTTACATTGACAATGTTTGTGGTTTAATGAAGCAGATGTTCCTCATTGAGCTTGATGCCCAGTTGAAGGAACCCAAAATCTTCACAGTGAAACAAGCCATCCACTAAATTAGTGAAGAGTCAAGGGTTTTTCCTAAAACCCTATGAATGACAGTGCAAGAAAAGCCACCCACAGTGGCTTTCCAGGACCAGGGTTGACGACCCATATTTATGAAATTGATATATTTCTGTAACATTTCCGTATTTCTGTGTCAGGAACCTTTACTGAACTTTTTTTTTTCAAATTTTTGATGTAATAAAACTAGAATTTCTTCTGTCTATGCTTATATATTGCAACAGTAAAGTACTGCAAACTCCACAGACATGAACATGCAGAAGAATGAAACATTAAAAAAGAGAATGGAAATTAAGTGGGCTTGAGAGATAAATGGAAAAGAAAAGACTGAGGTGACTGAGTGCAAATGTGCAACAGCCAAACGCATGCTATTACTGTATATAAGCTGAGAGGGAGCTTAGATTTGAAGCCTTTTACTGGGACGCTCACCAAAAATGCATGTCCGTGCCTGGTTTCCTTTAATCTTACTCTCTGTTGCACTGCATCTCATCAGTGGTGCTTGTTTCTTTGAGAAACAGCATCCCTCCGTGCAGACTGACAGCATGCCTGGAGCTGCCTAGCTGGCACTGTTTTCATAGTCATGGATAAACCTGCTCAGTGGATAAGACTGTTGAGTGGAGGAGTAACTCACCCATTACATCTAAGGAAAACCAATGTGCGCGTGTGCGTGGTTTGTTCTTTCCTCACTGGTACTAATAATAGCAGGTAATAAATAGAACACAGACAGAACCAAAATGCCATCCTCAACCCTGCTTGTTACAAAATCTAGATTAAAGAGGCTATGAATAGAAAAAGCATAAGGAAAACTGTGATGATATTGTGCAGTAAAAAGTATAGTACACCTGTAGGTATATCAAAGGCAATGGTCTTTACAACATAACCGTATAGAATGTATATTTTAAGCTATGTACTGGAAATTTATACGCCTACAACTCCATCTTTGTTATCACAATAAAGTCACTTTATCTTTTATAATTATATCAATTATTGTTGCTTCTAAGTTACACCTAAGTTACACAAAATATACATACAGACACCCTGAAATGCTAAACACACTGTTTGACAAAGATCCATGATGGTTTGTTCATCCAGCAATTTGAATTGGCATTATTAAAACTACAGCTGTTTTGTTATAACTGACAAAAAAGAAGCAAACCAACTGGTAATAATGAATCCATCATATTAAATCTAATATTAACCAAAAATGCAACAGTTGAAGACTGTGTCTCACATTGACAGACAAGCCAGCTTGATAATGTTAGCTGCAGGGGTCTACTTAGTCATGTACTCCAAAAAAGTAAAACATTTTGTTTAGATGCATGAGAAGGCATAATTAAATATCACCATTAGCACTACCACCACCTTCAAAGGTTTCAGCTACTGTCACCAAGTGTCCTTGTCCTACTTTGACTTCACTTTTGTGCAATGATGTTTAGATTGTGACTGCGGTTTTACTCTCTAACAACTACTGTAAAAGATTTAACCATCAGACTGTGATCAAGCCAACGTTGTCAAGAGCTTTCATATCCGGGCAGAGGTAATAGCTATCTAATAGATAGATATGCTTTCGAAGGAGAATCACTTTACATGCTCACTGCAGTGTCATATTCTAAGATGCATTCAAAGTCAAAAGTCAAAGTCAATTTTATTGTCAATTTCTTCACATGTACTTGACATACAAAGGAATCGAAATTTCGTTTCTCACTATCGTATGCGTTTTAAAATACTGGCAGGAAAAACTTTCGGACAAACACTTGTTTGACGAACAAAATAAAGCATTGTCGGGAGAGCGAGAGGCCGCTGCATCTACACGCGCCGCCATCCATTTTCAATCTTCACAGCACAGACCCTCAGGAAATACCAGCGCTATCACCTACAAGAATTTGAATCAGGTTCTTACTTCAGTGTGGAGTTTGCACATCCTTTCATGATAGTGTGGCTTTTCTCCAGGTTCTCCAGCTTCCTCTCACAGTCAAAAAACATGCTTAGGTTAATTAGAGACTCTGGAGTTAATGGAACTCTGAACGGTGTGTGTGTGTTCTGGGATAGGGGTGTATCCCTGCCTCTGTCCTAAAGTACACTCGGATTAAGATAAGACTTTATTGATCCCAAAACGGGGAAATTTGTGTGTTACTGCAGCATACAGAGTAAATAAAAGAAACGAAAATAAAAGCTAAAGAAAATAAAAGCTATAAAAAATAAAAATACACAACACTATGTACAATTGGTGAGGTATAGGCGGGCATAGAAAATAGATGGATGAATATTTATAAAGATGACTCTTTTAAATTGTTTTTACTTTTGAGAATAATCATCACTAGCTGTTTTTGGCAGGAAATGATGCTGAAATGCTGTTAGGTGGAAAATATGAAGCCATGCTCAGAGCTCACCGGGAGAGATTCTGCTGATAGCTATAAATTGACTAGATCCAATACACAAAATGGAGCATGGCTAAAACATACCCTGCAGAAAATCTGACACAATAACAACACCATAACTACATTAGCTCCTAATAGCAGTTTAAATGGGAGACGTTGACATAATCCCCAACTGTCTTTGTATACTTTGTCTTTTTCACATGTTTCTCATGTATTTGTCTGTATTCATTCAATTAAGCCAGTCAGTGAGTCATTTTTTATACCTGCTTATTCCTCATTGGGGTCGCAAGGGTCTGCTGGAACCAAACCCAGCACATTACAGGTAGGAGGCAGGGATACACCCCAAACAGGCTGCCAGCCTAGCACAGGGCACACACACCATTCACACAAACTCATAGCTAGGAATAATTTAGAATCGCCAATTAACCTCAGCCTATTTTTGGACAGTAGGAGGAAGCTGGAGAACCTGGAGAGAACCTGAAAAGAATTTATATAAAGCATTATCATCTTCTAAATCTTCAAGTACTTGTTTGCCAAGAAGCCCACTGTTGATTGTCAAAACGCAGGATCAGCCAAGCCAGCGTGAATAATGGGACACAATAAAGACAAATAGGACTACACAAAACACACACACATGATACAGTACCACATCAAGGTAACTAGGTTTATTATGCATTTACCTTTAATTACCACAAACAGAATATATACCCATCTTTGTGAAATCAGTCCATAGTAATGGTGTGAGAAGGTAAAAAACCCTCCCCTTCTCACCTGCTTATAAGGGGGAATTGAATGGCAGAAGAAGAGTTTCCCTGGGGACGTGTTTGCGTGTGGGACTGTCTGTTTTGACCACCTGGTGAGAGATGGATTTTGCCTGCTGGTTTAAGCATGTGCTGCGGTTGTTTGTTTTTATGTACCACCATCAATAAACTGCCTTATTTTCTGCTTCCTTCTGTCTCTATACTTCTTCTGGTTACCCTGATCCCTTTTTGTTGGGAGGCCGCATCGGTTGCCCCACAAACGGTATGGAAATGTTTGATATTCATGCTCAACAATAACAAATAAATCACAAACTGATTCTTTGGATCTCGTCTATAGGGACATATAATTTCATTCTTAAAGAAATAATAAGCTTGTTTTTCCCAAACATAAAATGGACACACATGACTTTAGGGTCAATTGATGGTAAATCAGCCAAAAAGTTAGCTGATTATTGACTTTTTTAAAGGGTCCCTACTACAAAAATAAAAAACATTTTTATTGCTTGTGTGTAATTCGGTCTCTGGTGTCCTGCTATTATAAGATAACCCACCTATTCTGTTGTGGTCCAGCCTCGTCTGTGGTGTTCCTGAAACCTGGGTGAACACAAGCCTTTAGAAGCCTTTAGCCTTTATTACCTCATGTTGTGATGTCACAATAACAACAGAGCTGACCTTTCAAGGAAGGGAAGGGGGAGAAACAGGGTTTTTCAGTGTGAGTGTACAAGAAGGTAGACTGTACTGCTGCTAGTGCTTTTGGATGTTAAAAAACATGCAAGTTCTGATTAAAGAAGACCGGAAAATTAAAAACACTAAACTGAGAAAAAAAGGCAAAATAGGACCCTTTAAGCCTAGTCCATTAGAGTTGAGATTTGGCATGTTCATATTTCAACACGGGGCAACGATCATGCATGAGGGACTGGGGGGGCTTAGGTTGACAGCAGTGTAGCAGGCAGAGAGGACTCTGAATGGATGACAAGGGAGGGCCATTCATGATACTGTGATTTTGTCCCAGGCGCAACATGTTTCTCTGGCAGCTGAGAACATCTAAATTTAGACACACCCCTCGTCTCCCCGTCCTCTTCTCTACATCCTCAGTCCCTCCTAGCCTCCTCACGCACACACTCTCCCCTTCACCTCACTCTCTTCATCACAACTGACACAGAGACATAAAAGCGGCTGTAATGAAAATATCAAAGACTTGCCCTGCATCTGAAAAATGTCTGCTGCGCTGGTGGATGCTAAAAACAGGTAATGATATACTATGCAGACTGTATGTGCATGTGAATGGGAGTTTGTATTCTGTTGGTGTCTCTTTGTCTTAGATGGGAAAAATGTGAATCACTACACACAGGGAACACAATTTGTAATGTATGAAAATACACATTTTTAATTACCTCTCTTTATCTCATCCAAAAATCCACTGAAGTGGATTACTTCCTTTTTCCCATTTTTTCTGTCATTGTTGAACAATCAATTTTTAGCTGCTACAGTCCTGATTGAAACAGACACATAGAATAGGATGGAGTACACTGAAAGCATGAACATCCTGATAATTTCTTTCAAATTCTTTATCATTTTTTAAGAAGAGCTGCAATGACTTGTCAATCAATTGCCAACCATTAAATTATAGCCAACTATTTTGATAATTGAATAATCGATTTGAGCTAATTCTAGGAAACTTTGTTGCATAGTGTTGGCATATGGCAACAATTACTTTGGCTCAATATTACTAAAAGAAGGAATCTAAAAAAACATGTTTATTTAGTAGTATGGATATTTAGTTGTAAAAATTGTGTCTTTTGCTTTGAAGGACAAAAAATAATGCCAAATACTGCAGTGCATCCTGGGCCCTAATTTGCCCTATATAACAAAAATTGCATGCTGGCCATAGGGCCATATATCTCTATTGATATATGGCATATAAATAGAGTGTTAAATTATTTCAATAATCAATAGTTTAATTGACCACAAAAATAGTAGTTAGTGGGAGGCCTATATCTGAGTGTTGATTACTTCCTCTTTATTTAGATATTTACTAATCAGAATCAATAAACTAAGTAGTCCAGTTGCTATTCTGTACAACTGTACAACTCATCACATAATTTTGATAATTTTTTTTTCTTGTGTTTTTTCTTGTTTTTCTGTGAATAAATAAATACACTCATCGGCCACTTTATTAGGTACACCTGTCCAACTGCTTGTTAACACTTAATTTCTAGTCAGCCAATCACATGGCGGCAACTCAGTGCATTTAGGTATGTAGATATGGTCAAGACAATCTCCTGCAGTTCAAACCGAGCATCAGTATGGGGGAGAAAAGTGATATGAGTGACTTTGAACCTGGCATGGTTGTTGGTGCCAGAAGGGCTGGTCTGAGTATTTCAGAAAGTGCTGATCTACTGGGATTTTTACACACAACCATCTCTAAGGTTTACAGAGAATGGTCCGAAAAAGAAAAAATATCAAGTGAGTGGCAGTTCTGTGGGCGGAAATGCCTTGTTGATGCCAGAGGTCATGATGAGTCTCGATTTCTGCTGCGACATTCGGATGGTGGGGTCAGAATTTGGCGTCAACAACATGAAAGCATGGATCCATCCTGCCTTGTATCAAAGGTTCAGGCTGGTGGTGGTAGTGTAATGGTGTGGGGAATATTTTCTTGGCACTCTTTGGGCCCCTTGGTACCAATTGAGAATCGTTTCAACGCCACAGCCTACCTGAGTATTGTTGCTGACCATGTCCATCCCTTTATGACCACAATGTACCCAACTTCTGATGGCTACTTTCAGCAGTATAATGCGCCATTCCATAAAGCTGAAATCATCTCAGACTGGTTTCTTGAACATGATAATGAGTTCACTGTACTCAAATGGCCTCCACAGTCACCAGATCTCAATCCAATAGAGCATCTTTGGGATGTGGTGGAACGGGAGATTCGCACCATGGATGTGCACCCGACAAATCTGCGCCAACTGTGTGATGCCATCATGTCAATATGGACCAAACTCTCTGAGTAATTCTTCCAGCACCTTGTTGAACCTATGCCACGAAGAATTGAGGCAGTTCTGAAGGCAAAAGGGGGTCCAACCCGTGTACATACATTTTGATTGACTTTTTGTTCTTATTTCTATTTTGTAAGCTCTATCTTGTTTTACAATATTGTTTTTTTCTTTTGTTTTACATTAAATGCTTTTAGTATGCACACATGTGAAGTGCTTTCTGTGTCAGGAACAATGCCTGTCATGTGGTGTAACCCTAAAAACTTTGTACCAGATAGTACAGTATTTCATATTCTAGGTGGACTAAATAAGTATCAAATTAATCATTCTTTTTCGGTTACACCATTTGACATTATGTATTTATATCCGTAACAAGCATTTGTGGTACCCAGTACCAAAACTCATCTTAATATAGTTTTACATCTCCTCCTTCAAGCTTCTCTCTAGAGCTTTAGAAAGAACAGTTTGTTTTGGTTCTGTCTCATTAATATTAATAATGAGCGTCTCCTCTGGCTGATTTGAATAGCTGTGTGTGTAAGTGGGGTCCTGTCCAGTCCTGATGACTCATTTCAAGACATACTATCTGAATACGTTCAACCAGTGACCACAAGCACATGGCAGGCAGAAAGAAACACGCAGACATGGACACGCTGTTCTGAATAGGCCACAGTTTAGTGTGCTGGAAGGGGACTAAATGTGCAGAGAGAGGACACAGGGATAGTGAACAGCATGTTTGTTGACGACAGACGGGGGAATGAAGAAACCTTTAACAGTGTCACCACAAGTCGCGTTCCCTCGCCCCTCCCCATCCACCATCTCCGCCGCCACGGGCCTCAGTGTGTGACACGTTTTCCCATTTTCCCAACATTTCCCATTTTCAACAAACAATGAAGCTTACAATGTTACAGCCTTTTAAAGAGGACTCATTACAAAGATAATACCACAAAAAGGTTAAATCACTGAGAGCTTGTTGAGTAAGATATTATAGGTATTATAATTGAGGCGGTACCAAATAATGTTTTTGAAGGGATTATGCTAATGTTATTGTCCACACACTAAAACAAGTGCCGCTCTGTTAGACCACTTTGAGCAATGGGAGTTTTTAACATTTGCAACAGCGGCAGGCCAGCATTTACTAGTATCAGGTCATGTGGAACATATCGTAATGTCAAGTCAAGAGTGTAAAAATAATTAAATGTCTAACCTATTTAAATGCTGTTTTTTTCGGATATTAATATGATTCTTTGGCTTGAGATCCAAATCTGTGTATCATTCATTCTTTCCATTTTCATTTGGCAATCAAAATCCAAAAATAAAAAGGTAACTGGAACAACAAAAATGTTGAAAGCATGAAGAAACCACACCATGCTTCAAATAACAGTGTTGGAGGATTTAAAACGCTCAACTTTGTGTTTGAATTTGGGTTCCTTTTGTCATTGGAGCCGCTCCTGGTTATGTGGTGAGGAAAACCACATCTGATTAACATATTGTCTTTCCTTGGCTATTCACATGCTTTTGTTAATGGTTTGGGCTAAACAGCGGTTCCATGAAGTGGAAGCACATGGCTATTTATGCAGCTGTGGGAGGAGCTGGAGCCCAAGATACACTGGCTGAGTGGAGAGAGAGAGAGAGAGGAACAATTAGTTATCCGGAGCAGAGAGATATTTAAAAGCCCAAACAAAACTATTTACTGACAAGAAGTGATTCTAATCAACTCCCTAATTCAAAGTAAATTTTTACTAAATGAAAAAAATGTGGGCAAGATCAGTTTTTCTAAAAACACAACAAGGGAGCCACACATAGCTGAAGTCAGACAGAATTCTCCTATGTTTAAATACACAGGAATTACAAACTCCTCATGCTACACCATCTGTTAATATTTTACCATGAGTCGAAGTTATCTAGCCTGCTTAATTCCATATGGTTATACTATACAGTTAATAGTTAACTCAGAAAATGCACATCGAAACTTGGAAGGGGAAAATGGATCCTTATAACAGATGTTTTCTAAAAAGATTAGATTAGATTAGATTAGATAGCTCCTTTATTGTCCCACAGTGGGGAAATTTACAGTGCTACAGCAGCAGTTAGAAAAGCAGTTAGTTGAAAAGCAGTTAGAAAAGTTACAAAAATGTTTTTTTTTTTTTTTTTTAATTTAAAAGGAAAAAAAGAAAATTAAAAAATAAATTAAAAAACAATATACAGATATATACAGATATATACAGGTGTATATAAATATGAATTATAAATGTATTGCACTTGTCCATTTTTCTGTTGGGGGGGGGGGTTACTGAGAGCTGTACTTGTTGTACAGTCTGACAGCTGTAGGAAGGAAGGACTTCCGATATCGCTCCCTCAGACACTTTGGATGGATAAGTCTGTTGCTGAGGGAGCTCGTCAGCCCAGACAGTGTGTCCTGCATGGGGTGGAGGTGGTTTTCCATCATTGATGATATCTTCCTTATCATCCTTTCCTCTCCCACCACCTCCACTGGGTCAAGGGAGCACCCCAGGACAGAGCTGGCCTTCCTGATAATCTTGTTCAGTCTCTTCCTGTCTGCAGCTGTTATGCTGCCTCCCCAGCAGACCACCCCATAATGTATGACTGATGCCACAACTGAGTCATAGAATGTCTTAAGGAGTGTCCCCTGCACTCCAAAAGACCTCAACCGCCTGAGCAGGTAGAGCCTGCTCTGGCCCCTCTTGTATAGCGCAGTTGTATTATCAGTCCAGTCCAATTTTTTGTTCAGATGAACACCCAGGTACTTACTGAAAAAGTTATCACCTGTAACAGCATTGTTAGTTGATGTACTACGGCATGATAAAAAGTCTATTTATCGATTTTTAGTGAATAATTTCAGGTGGGAAATGCATACAACATCCATATAAAATATTTTTTAACCAAAAACAACTAGTTATGTCATTGTGAATATGTTGTTTCTATTTGGTGAACATTTTTCATCAATCAATCCATATTAAAACATGTAACTTGCAGACAGACCCTAACATGGACCACAGTCCTTTGCCCATTTTTTCCATTTGGTATTGTCAATTGGTGCCTAAAATTGAAATATGAAACACCTTCATCACCAACACCAACATTTTTTTGTGTTCGAATAATAAACAAATAACAAAATAAAATTCCTTTTTGGATTTCTGATTGCCAGTTGAAAATGGAAAGAATAGAACCATATAGTGAATCAAAACCATATCAAAAAAGTTGGTATCCTCATATTTTGATAACTATCAGGACCAAAGTTTAGGAAGACAAATGGAACATGGACAACAGAAAGGAAAACTGTGGAAGCTGAGAATGGAACCAATGAAAAAAGAAATGAGAAAGGGACAAACCAGCCAGAAGTAGTGCTGACCCAGATGAAATAATGAGAATGGTGTAAAAGGGAGGGTGAGAAAAGGAAAACAAAAAAAACAGAAAAAAGTGAGGGAAAATTCCGAATTGCGCTGGGAGGCTGCTCGCCCAACCGGCGCACTGCGAGACTGACCTTGCTGGTTGAGCTGCTGCGTGCTCTTGCTCCACTGCGACAGCCCCACGATAGCCACCATCTTGGCGCCCAGGCTGGAGCGCCGCTTCTTGTTGCCGGCCAGCGACGCTGTGTCTGCTCCCCCACTGCTGGGACTCTTCTCCAGGTTGTACATGGCACCCGATATGCTGGATGAGCGCACCACATTCCGGGCCGCCACACTCAGCCCACCGAGGCCGTTCATGCCCGCCGGGCTGGGCACCTCCACAGAGCTGCTCAGCATCATGGGCCGATGGATGGCGGATGGGCCGGGTGGGCGGGAAAAGAGGAGCTGGGGAAGTAACACATGGAGAAGAATCAAAAATTGCATCTTGATGATGACAGAAACGTGTCTTGTCCTACAACAGCTCCCACAGGGAGGAAGGATGCCAAGTTTAAATTTCAACCACAGTTTGGTTTCACTAAGTTTTTTTTTGCTTTTAGTGGTAAAACGATCCTCAGAGGTCCTCTTTTAACTCTGACTTTGGGAAATCACAGTTGTTACTACTAACATTTACTAGTGCAGTGAAAGTATGTAATCCTATAGAAAATAAGTTTAGATGGGATGAAGTTGTTTTTTTTCATGTCCCACACACTGCTCTGCTATCCACAGTATATTATGTGTAGTAAATGGTGAAATGATAATTATTGTTTTTTTTCCCACATTGTTTTAATCTTCACAACAATGTATCCATCCATCCATCCATAAAACAATAGTGTAAGGATTTCCTGAGAGAAAGTTGATATAGTGAGCTTTCAATAAAATAACGTTTTCCATGACAATACAGCAAATTAAAATATTTTGCCATGAAACAGGATGCTGTTGTAACTTAAATACACATTGTTTGAATGTGTCATGTTTCATATGAGCTCCATGTGTGGGTCTAAGGACACAAGATGATGTGTTGCTGTTTTGCAATCTGTACAGCCCATTGAGGTGAACCTGTGATTTGTGATTTTGAGCTATACACATTAAATTTACTTGACATTAGAGTCCCACCATGAACACTTTTACATGTCAATTACGGTGTAACTGATGGCTTTTTTGACAGTTGGTTAAATCTATTGATTATTGAGAATGTTAGTTGTTTGGTTCACAAAATGGGGTAAAATGTTGATCACTGTGACCAAAAGGAAATATGATGCATCCTAAAATATCTTTTAAGAACAACAGACCTAAAGATCGACAATGAATCAGAATTGAGAAACTGGAACTAGAGAATCTGGACATTTTCTTCTTAAAATGACCTAAATTGGTCAATCAATTAAACTATTAATTCAAATAGTCTGCAACTAACGTAATAGTAGAGTTGCAGCTCTAATGTAAATATTGATTCATAGAGATACGCCACCTACCGGCAACAGGAATTTACAGGGTATGTACTTTTAAATTGTGGTTTGCATGTTTAATTACATTTGTGCTTACATGTCATGAAAAGAAATCTACTCTTCTCTCTCTACTCTTCTCTCTCTCCTTCAGTCCTTTCCTCCTCTCTCCTAACATCATTTTACCAAGGCTAAACCAACAACCCAGAGCCACATTAAATATGTAGATGCACTGTGGCTAACATCAAGCTCCCATATTTCTCTTTTTCCATCTACTCATGATTACTAACTGGATGCCAAGAGTACAGTTCTAGTCGTTCACATACATACATCACCAAACATATGAAGTGCCAGTGATTGCAGTGACTAGTGTAGAAATTCTTTATACTACCAAAGTGCTCATTCTCGTAGTAGGGCACACACTGTGTCTCAGATGTCTCTGTAAATCCTTGTCATTGCTTGACTTTGTCACACCACCAGGATGTTTACTGCTCACGAAGTTTGCAGGTTTTCTGACCAACCAACGCAAGGAGGGAAAGGGGGCAGATTTTGGCATTTTGTGATGAAACTCATAAAAATAGCTGCCTCCCCCTCTCCACCCTATTTCCTAGGGGTGGGGGGGTACAGTGAGGGAATGAGGATAAAGGAGGGATGGAGACCGCTGCCAGAGAAGGGAGATGAGCAATGAGGACAACAGAGGAACACGTCAGGTAGAGACACGTGGGAGGAGAGGATGCTTCGTAATCGGACACAGAAAAAAAAAATCCTGCTGGAAGTCATGGGCTTACCGGTTTGAAATAATGGAGTGAAAGCGAGACATGCATCCATTCCTCCGACCTTCTTAGTAATAAGGTCCTCTGTATGTCTTTCTGGTTGACGACATGGTGCCAAGTGAAACAGGCAGAACTAAAGTGCTGTGATTAGTGTATACATTTTGTTCAGAAAACACTTGACAAGATACATAGAGAAAAATCAGTCCAGTTTCTATTGTCCACACTACTCCAGGGTTTCTGGGCCCTGCAAACAGAGACCATTGAAAACATTGCTTTTTCACTCAGGGTTTTGAACAAGATGACGCAACACACACACGTTTGCTTTGTAATCAGAGCTTATCTGTCATGACATGTCCTTGCCTGAAGACCTTTACATAAAGAAAAAGCCGGTTAAGGGTTGATTAAAAAAAAAAAAGTCTTTTGAGCTCTAATAACTGCAGCGTCATTGCTTGACTGCCATGTGGGCTACCTGCCCCCACGCAGTGTTTTACCCAATATAAAGGTGGACCCAGAGCCAATCTGTCTTCACCCCAGTGCCAGACAGCTCACCTGTCTTATAAGTCTCTGTACTCTCTAACTTCTCATCTCAGAACTCATTTATTTCCCATCCTGTCAGCAAACCACCCCCTCCACCCAGCCCAGCGGCCATTCGACCACCCCCCTCCCCCCAGCTTTTTTGGAGAGGGTAAATTAAAATATAAGCGAAAGAGAAAATTATGCTTTGCAAAGAAGTGCGCACACATCCATCTTGTAATCAATTGAATTCACAGATCTGCAAAGAAAACTGTGAGGAAAATGAATAGCACTTTCCTACAGCTGCCTCAGTCTATTGCTGTAGAGACCATGATGAACTGATTAAAAGGTAAGAGTGGATTAAAAAAAAATCTTGATATAAACAAATGGATGCGACATTCATGGTATGAGTAATTTCGACAATTCGACAACATGGGTGCCTTCTTGCCCCTTCCAAGAGATGAAAATTTAAATTTGTGCAATTTTGTGTTTGTGTTGCTCTGCAATTAGACCACTAAACCACTAGAAGTCATAGTGTCAGTACTTTTACGGAAATTACTGGAATGCCAAAAAAGAGAAAATACATCAGAGATTTGTGTGAACAACTGTTAAAAAGATGGAGAAGGATGAAAGTTAAACTAAGTTTGGGCCAATCACAGCTGTTGGAGTCTCCGTATGATCTGCATTGCTATGACATGTAGTATGATTTCTGAAGAAGTGCATATCAGGCCACAGACCCTAAGTACGGTGTTAGCTCAACAGAGAAACATAACTCAGCCTTTACACTGGTGATGGATGTAACTGTTACATGGTATTATATATTTGCAGATGCGTGACTTCCAACAGTGAGTGATATTCGACTTCCAAGCGAAATTTAAAATGTGATCTCTCTTTCGGTTTCCCCGACCATAAAAGAAAATGTCAGAATCTTATAATTAGATGTGGCTGAGCAACCCTTAATGGTCTCGTTAGAGTTTCTCCCCAGCAGGCCGGCCATGCACTTTGTCACAGCTGGCTGGTCAATTAACCTAGAATTTAGTCTCAAATAAAATGGTAAAGAAGAGCGTTTTGTTGGAATACAGAATATATCAAGCAAAGATGTATCTTTAGGAACCTGTGGGTTTAGCGATATTGGAGTAAAACAAACTAACACACTGCTGGTAGCCTTTTCATGTAATTTACTGACTTTTGATAAATAATAATGTTTTCTCAGTCTCTGCTGAGAAAGAAAAGTTCTGACCCGAAATGGTTTTGATTTATTTTTAGTCTGCTTTACACCATAAACACAATATGCGCCTCTATTTTGCAATTAGTGAAACAGGTTAGAAAAAAAATAAAATGACAATTAATAATCACACCGGCAGTACAAAAGGGCAGGCAGGAACTGTAAGGTGCTTCCTGTGATAGTACCATGGATACTCCCCAGGTTATCATACTGTATATGGAGGCCGGCACCTGCTGCCATTGTCATGAGCGTGTGTTTGTGTATGTGTGTAAGTGCCAGGCTGTGGGCAGAATGAGAGCCAAATGGATCTCACACAAAATGACACACAGAGAAATCCAGCCTAGTGCAAACACGCACATGCTATACTGAATATATGTGCCAGAGTGTGGCAGAAGAATGAGCCAAAAAATATTGAATGACAGAGAGCATTTACACCAAAGTCATGACTGGTGGCACTTGCACCACTGTGCAGTCTGACACATTAAATTTCTTCAGCATTGTATTGACTGAGGCTGCACAGTGCTTCCATCAATTCAGTTCTATTCAATTCAATTTATTTGTATAGCCCAGAATCAAACAAATCATCAGAAAGAAAAAAAAAAGATACAGTCACATTAATTACATTAATTAATAATTAATATTCACAAATTTCACACTTTGTGGAGGAATATTATGGCTCCTACAGACTCACACAACGTGGATCGACTGCTAACAGCCACGAAATGAACAGAAAAATTAGATAATAAAGAGCTTTGGCTTTGCCTCTTCCATTGGCCCGGTCACATTTTATCCAATAAAATCTTTAATGAGGTCACTGCCACCACAACACCTTGTGACAGAAGGCATGGATTCAATCTGTTCCAGCATGTTTTCACACACTTGAAGTTGTGTTGATTTAGTCATGACATATGTTTTATCAAAGCTACACCTTACAATTACAGTTCAAATTAGCCCATCTGATTTAAAATGTAATATGGTACTGAAGTACTCAATTAAAATATGCAGCAGACATAAGGAATCGGTGATAAAGCAGCAAATTATCAGGATAATCTATTAAGTATATTTTATCATCTGGGGATAACTCACAGACCATGACAAACAGTTATTTAACACATTGTCATGATGGTCATATGAAAATAAAATTGGTTAAAGAAATACAATACGATTTCTACTGGCTGAGTCACCTTCATCCACTCCTACATTTGTTATATTTTTAGCATACTAGTTGTTAATAGATGCTAACGAAAGACGCTAATGATAACATACATACCTGATAAAGTGAGCTGCATGTGTAGGCCTATGTTAGAAACATGCTTCCACAATCAAACAATATTTAACAAAGCTAAAATGTGTTTGTAAAAAACAGTAGATGTATTAGCAAGCTAAGATTGAAGCAAATTAAAGTGGGCCTTTTAGTCATATGTACAAGGGTCACACAAATAATACAAACATTTGTGTGATGCTTTACATTCTAATATTTTTTAATTATAACAAATATTTGCTTGGTAGTCACAATATTTAAAATGTGATAACATCTCTAATGCTAAGTTGGCGATTTGGCCTTTAGCCATGTAATTTCTACCACTTTTGATAGCAGGGTACTCACCAAGCTTGCTGAATTTTAGAAACAGAAGAATGACAAATATAAAAGACATGAGGAATCCAAATGGCAAGAAAAACATGTTAAACAAGGTTTACCCAAATAATATAAATACCATTTTTTGTCACTCACCAAAAGTGAGGGGACTTTTGGCAAAAAAGAGGAACAAGGAGGTCAGTCGTAAAGTTTGAACCTGGGTAATCATTCAACCTCCCTTTTTTTATTGAATGCTAGGTCATGAACCACAATTACACTGCATACATACAAATCTGTACATCAACAGACATTTTTAGGAGGAAAGGTGGTTGTACCTATAACAAAAACAGACAGACTGTCTTAATCTCAGCAGTGAAGCTTGATCAGGATTAGTCAGCAGTCCTTTGGAGTAGTCTTATCATCACTTATCACACAGCTTCCCCCTCTCTACACACCAATCTAATCTATGGGAAATCTGGTGTCACCATTTTATCTTCTTCCCTGCAGTCCCAAAGACTAAACAAACTCCTTTTTTATTATTTGTTATGTGACCTTCAAATTTATAAGAAAAGAGTAGGTTACCTTCATAGCAGATTGTACCAAACTTTGACACCAAAAGTCAATAATTTGCTCTATTCTATCACCGCAAATGCTCAAACCATTCTTGTTGTATCCTCGTTTTCCTTTCCATCGCCGTCAAAAGATGGCAGAAGAATGGAGGACAGAGAGCTCACGGAAAAAATAAAAATAAAAGCCAGAGTGGACGGGCTTTGGAGGAAAGTGGGTTATGAGGAGGTATGATGGATGAGACTGGGAACTTTCCTGACTCATGGCCTGCTTTCTCCTGGTGACTAATGTGGTCAGTGACATCCTTAGCCCCCCCCCGCACGCACACACACACACGCTTCCACCTCTATCTATCCCACCTGCTATCCAGCCTGGGACCGGGTGGCACTCTCACCCTACTTATAATGTCCAGATCACCAAGCCCCAGTTTAGCCTGGGCCATGTGAGCTCAGGCTATTTTACTACTAAACCTCCGGAAGCACGTACATCAGAACAGATGTTGTGTTTCTTTTGCCAAACCAATCAGTCTCTCTCTCTCTCTTTCTCTTACTTATGTATTTAGGACTTCAATCATGATCTTACATCCATTTTTCTGCCATCTACTTTAATGATGTGACCTCCTTTTTTGGGAGAAGTTGTGGTTTGTGGTGTTTTGCTCCATTGTCTTTTAGGATATCAGCTGATCAGTATTTTTTTAAATTAATGTATTGCATTTCAAGGCCAGCATTGTATGTCCTGTTTTTTTTTTAATCCTGTAAAAAGCAACACACATTTTCATTGGGAAAGTGGCTCTCTCAGGCTTTACTTTGGTATACCAGAGATTTGAGGGTAATAATGGGTAGACTGGCAACGTACTTTTAATTTCAACATTTAGTCACATGTGATGAATCTATTTCTTCCATAATCAAAATCTAAATTCTATATAACATTTCTATAAGTTTGAGGAGCATATATGAATTGACATTTAATAATACAGATGCTGCAAAATATATACAGTAAGGTATATTAGCATCTTTCGGGTCCTAATCAATTCTGTATCATTACATTGTTGATGGTGGGGGCAGCCTGCACATGTTGAAGTAGACCTTCCTGTACCTGTAGCAGCATTAAAAGCGTATCAGGTTTTGTGTGGAATTGATTTTTCCAGAGAACGGTTTCAAAGTTCTCGGGAAAGTAGGTACGGTTTCAAAAAGTATCACTCGGAGGGAAAAAAAGTAAAGTGCCATTCAAAGTACAAATGAATCACTTGACATTGCATATTGTTCTAGAAATTATATATATATATATATATATATATATATATATATATATATATATATATATATATATATATATATATCAAAAGTGTGGTCAGATGTGTCACTGAATATGGGAGTGTGCGCATGTGTATTGCACTGGACTTTGCCTTTGCCCTTTCCAGCTATCAATTTTGAAGGAGTGTGTGTGTCTGCACTTGTGTGTGTGCATGAGCAATAGACCCTCTGATGGAAGATGATACGGTCAGGCTGGCCTTTTGAGTAGCCATCTTATCTGATACTATCTGACGCATCACTCAATCTCAAAAATGTACACTCATGCATATGTGTGTGTGTGTTATCATACACTCATTAGCGCTTTATACTTCACTCTGGTAAATATTTCAGCAGAGCAGGGATCCATTTGCCCTCTGCACAGGGTTCCTACGCATTTTCCATTTCACATTTCGAGAGGTTTCCATAAAATTTGGCATACTACTGCAAACAACTAGCCATTTGTTCTTCATTTGATGGATAAATAACATTATATTATTATTACCCCCATATTTTTCAATCTTGTTTCGTAAATAAAACCCTAAAATTAGTTGAAAATAGTAAATAATAACATATAAACAGCATCTATGCACCCTTGTTGATTCACTGCACCCATGGAAGTGACAATGAACACAGCTATAAATATTTCCCAAGGAAGAAAAGACTTTACTTTTCTGATAACTTCAGAAAATCACTGCCTAACTCTAATGTTCAGACTGGCTTAATATTTGGTTATTTGGTCTGCAAAACTCTTCTTGTATGGTTGATTTAGTTTAGATTTTATTATTTTATTTTAGTGTAGAGATTTGAGGGTCAATAGTCAACATACAGTAATTAAGTTTTATTTTTTTTCCCCCATTTTTAGCCAAACCTGGAAATCAAATTCCATACTTTTCCATACTGAGCAGGAACCCTGTCGAGATACTGTTGATAGACACACACACACACACACACACACACACACACACACACACACACACATAGACTTAAGCTGCATGCTTCAGCTGTTTGAGGACACAAAATCGGGGAGCATATTTTTTAAATTTATTTAATAATAATTCCCACTATGGAATTCTGGAGTTTATGGAAAAAAGGCTTCTGCATTTAAAATGTTTGAGTTATGTGTAAATGGAGATGGAAGAACATGGCTTTCAACAGTAGCAGGGTTAAGTCTCTTTCCAGCATTTACTGTCTTGTTTTGTCTTGATGGATTATTTAGGGAATCAAGTGTGAGTCAGGCAAGGGTTTCAAGAGTTAAGCATGTGGATGATTCCTCCTTTCCTTTGCGCCCGCTCCTTTAGCACTAGTTAACGCTTCCCCCTCCAAGAATAACGGTAATGGTTCCATGTGTCAAAACAGCTTCCAGAACGTGCTAATTTTCTTACAGGGAGTCAAAGAATCCATCCACAGGAGGGGGGAGCACAGTTTGAGCTGAGATTAAGGCTTTTGTTGTGCTCCTCTATGTGTGTGTTTGTGTGTGTGCTGATGTCAATACCTTACAGCTTAGCATGCACTTGGCCTGACCTGAGTGCTAGAAGAAGACAGGCATCTGAAAACCTGCTTATTTTTTTTTTTTTTTTTTTTTTTACACACACACACGCGGAGCCCCTGACCCCCACCACACTAGGAAGTGCACAGTTTGTCCCCCTGACATCTCTAAACTTTCTGCCAACATCAACAAAAGTCAATTAGTTTTCCCTGATTTCTCCAGCAACCAAACATCACACACACTTCAGTTAATTCTACATTCTTTTTAACTGGGAAAAAAAGCTAATCTATATGTAATCAAGTCATATTACAATCTAAATGTGTGTCATCTTCACCATTTTCAAAGACTGTGCTGATCCTTTTTTAAGCAGTTAAAGAGACTAACAGAAGTAGGAGTATGAGCCTATAAGCTGTGATGCTGCTGAAGTGACAATAAAAATAAACCAAGCCTTTCCAGCCGACACTAATATGCTCTTCTTATCATCTTATCGCTGATGCTTGATTGCATGATTCAGAATGACGCTATATATATATATATATATATATATATATATATATATATATATATATATATATATCCGCGATTTACAAAAAAACGAAAAGAAGAACTTACCGCTGGCAGGCGAGGAAGCGGCGAAACTGCCTGGGGGGGTTAGGGGGTCGAAAGTTCTCAAACGATCGTGTGCTCGTGTTGTATATGTGAGAAGGTCATCGTTCAGGGTCGGATCGTTGCGGGTTTGGTGCGGTGGACGGCGCTTTGCGTTGCACGGTTCCTGCGGTTCCTGCGGTTCCTGCCGCTGCTGCTACTGCTGCTACTGCTGCTGCTGCTGCTGCTCTGCTGCTGGTCAACACTGTGACCAAGGCGCGGTGAGGAGACGCGCTGCTGGAGGAGGGAGGGTATGGGGGGGGCCAGTCAGCCTGGTGCCATATGGGTAAACAGCGACAACGTGTGGCCGGGAAGAGAAGCTATAAATTGACAGCGCCGAATCCCACATTCAAATTTAGTATAGGTTTTCTAAATTAACAGGTTTAAATATGCAGATGAGGCTAGGAACATAGTAAATGTGCACAAATTCGCACATTATATATTTATATTTGATAATGAGCGGCTGTAGCTCAGAGGTAGAGCAGTCCCGACTCCTCCAAGCTGTATATCGTTGTATCCCAAGATACTTAACCCCGATTTGCCTCCGATGGCATATGCCGTCGGTGTATGAATGTGATGTGAATGGGTGACACTTGTAGCGTAAAGCGCCTTGAGTGGTCGAAAAAGACTAGAAAGGCGCTATATAAATGCAGGCCTTTTACATTCATTAGATATTTGTGAAAGATTTAGCAATGGTGTTTGGTTGGATACTGTTATAAAAGTCTCGAGTAAAAGGCCTATGAATTATTTGAAATTCTGTCAACCTTTTGAAGCAAAGAGACTAAGGGTCTAAGAAAAATAAGTTGGCATGAATGGTCAAGAGGTCATTTTGAGAAAATGGCCGTTAAAGAAATGGCCCGCGCTACTATAAATAGTATCATTTGTCTATAAAATTGGTATAAGTACACCTCTGCATAACACTGTCTCCTTATTAACGTATAAGAGAATAAAAAAAGGAATATGGGCCAAATTACACCAAAGAATAACGATATTAACTGTAACAGAAAAGACTTAAAGTGCATCAGAAATTCAAAAATAAATGATACCGAAAAATAAATGACATAAAATCGTCTTATCAGCATGATGTAATTTATTTGTCTTCATGCTGTCCGCTGCCAACATTTTAGACATAGCAACACACCGGTCTTTCACAGTGAACCAAGCGCTACATACGCTTCGTCACATTTTCTCGTCTTAGCTTTGGGAGTTTGTCTCTTTACCTCCGTCTCTCTCCGCCTGTCTTCCCACGCATGTTAAATATTTGTTCATAATGTCACTTGAGACAATTCGTGTCTACACTTCATACAAATACACTTACACCATCGAGAGAATGCTTCTTGCGCACACTTTGTTAATGAGAGCGCCCCTAATGTAGTGGAGGTGCAATTGCACTTCATTCTAGGACAGTCAAATCTAAATAAAAATAAAAAAGGAGGTTTCCCGGAGTCAAACGCGCCCCCCTTAACGGAGCCTCGCGCCACTGGGCTAAAGTAATGAAACAAATTATTTGTAAAAGCTAGTCAGTCATTTTCTATACTCCTTAGGGTGTCTGCACATATGGGCAAGTTGGTCTCCGATCAACCCAATGTCTTGTAATGGAAGCCAGAGAACCCAGAGAGAAGCCAAACAAACAAAGAGAACACGAAACTCCTCACAGAAAGGTCCCAGCACAAGGACATGAGACCTTCTTGCTGTCCACTGTGTCACCCCATAATCAGTTTCAGCATTACCAAATAAGTTCAGATAACAAGAATCTTTACAGTAGCTAGTTACAGTACATACCTATACAGAGAGAACATGAGAATAAAGGTCCCAGCTCCTGACTTGAACCTGGTACTTGCTGAGGCAACAGTACAACCCACTACACGTGTTGTCCCTTATTTGTAACAATAGTTTAAAATGTATTTGTACATTGTTATAAAGTATACAGTTATTGATGCATTAAAAAATCTACAAATTGACAATTTATGCAAACTATAATAGTCCTATTAAGTAGTGGGGTCTGGCCTTAATATATTATAAGCCTATTATTTATATTTACTTCACCAATTTCAGGTGGTATTTTACTGTCATAGTCTTTGTAGCCCATGACATTGTATGTAATACTTTATTAGTGATGAAGAGTTACTAGATTCTAGTTTAGTATGTTTCTCTGATGGTTAATGAAATAAATATGTTCTTTTTTTCTGTATTTCAGTACATTTTGTGTACTGGCATTATATTTTCTTCCTCAACATGGATGCATGTTTTTATGCCATAGAGTATACACTTTAACAGATTTTTACAAATTATGGCAATGTATAGTTTGATCACTTCAATTTTGTCTACATTTACTCAGATAGTAGTAAGTATCAGAAGCATGGATGGATTGAGATTCAGAACATATATATATACATAGACATTATAACATTTTGTTTATGTTTATTCAATGTATGTACTTTTGTAGACTTGAAACACCCTTGAGATTTATCCCATTGTTCCTGTCAGATATATCGTTTTTTGCACAATCTGCATTGCATCCCAACACAGAAAGCCTGAAAAGATCAATTCTATTCTAATCATTCTGATCAAGTGTAACTAATTTAAATACCAAAACACATGCAAACACTTATGCAAACTCTGGAACACCTCATCAGAGAGACATCCAGGCTCTTCAGTAGATGCCTGAGCCAGCTCATCTGGCTCCTCTCCAAATGGAGGAGCAGCAGTTCTACTCTGAGCTCCTCCCAGATGAACGAGTTTCTCAACTTATTTCTAAGTAAGAGCCCAGACACCCTGCGAAGGAAACTCATTTCATCCATTTGCATTCATGATCCTGTCCTTTCTGTTACTACCCAGAGCTTGTTACCAAAGGTAAGAACAGAGGTTGCCTGGTAAATCGAGAGCTTCACCTTTCAGCTCAGCTCCTTCTTCACCACAATGAATTGGTACAGGTTATCACTGCAGAGGTCGGCAGGAACCACCTGTCAATCAAACTCCACCCTTCACTGTGAACAAGACCCTGAGACACTTGAACTCCTCCATTTGAGGCAGAATCTCATCCCCGACCTGGAGGCTGCCCTCAACCCTTTTATAACTGAGAACCCTGGCCTCAGACCTGGAGGTGCTAAATCCCAGCATCTTCACACTCAGCTGTGAACCTCTCCAGCAAGATTATAAAGAGAATGAAGATTAGAGAGAAGAGAATCACTGACAAAAGTCAGCCCTGGCAGAGTCCAACCCCCACTGGAAACAAATTCCACTTATTATCAGAAATGTCGACCAAGATCTGGCACTGGTGTTTTCGTATTTTTTCTTTTTATATTATTAATTTTATATTTCTCAATCATATTAGTCTATTTAATCAGTCTATCAGGAAAAGTGCTGCACTGGACCCAAACTGACCTCATAACCCCTGGATCCTGACCCACGCAGGTGAAATACGTGCAGTGAGCACTTGTCCTTTCCCGAGATCCCACCTCACAGATGAGGCATTTCCAGATGCTGATTAGACAGCAGGAGTACTGCCCCTAGTATATCCCTAGACTGATACACCTGTGAGGTGGGTTGGATTATCTCAGCAAAGGACAAGTGCTCATTATTACACATTTAGACTTTATGAACAATGTTTGAGAGAAAGAGTTATTTTGTGTATGTAGAAAATGTTTTAGGTCTATTGAGTTAGGGATTTGGGAGCATCTGTTGCTGATGTAGTGACCATAATGCGCGTGTAGCAGAGAGCTAACACTGAAATGCAAAATGCTGATTTGGAGAAGCCAGTCAAAGGGATGAGGGATTTTAATAGCCTGCAGGGGGAGAAGCCATAATTCAACGGATTGATCCGATACAGAGCCGCAACACACAGCCAGGCTACGGCCCGAATAGTCGGCCTCTATAGGAAAGTGTAGGGGTCACTGTTGAATTACTAGGGGGTAACGTCATGGCCTGTGCAAGCTGTGACCTCACAGGAAGGTGGGGGGCAAAGTTGGGGATTAGAGGAGGAGGCAGATTGCTTACAGTGCATGAGATGTGTTTGTGCCTGTGTAAATTTCAGAGGCAATTAAAAAAAAATCCCATCTCTTAAATCCCAGTACCCTCTTGGGTAAAAAAAAATCCTCAAAGAAAACCGGTTACATTCACAAATTACTATTCCTCTGTTTTCTTTAATACACTCTAGGTCAGATAATTGAGGTCTAATAATGCATTCAATATAATGCATTATATCAGGGTTCCCACACCTTTTTCATGAACAAATTCAAGCACTTTTCAAGCACCTTCAAGCACCAGTTTTTCACTTTTCAAGCATAGGTAGGTAGCCTACTCATTGTGTTTGCCCTGATGGTCATGAGAAGTGCAGCGGCGCCACTGTATGGGATAATAGTAAGGGTCTAATTAGCAATATTTCATATGGTGGTAGATTGAATGTTTGGATTTTTAACTAATTGTGAATTGGCTTGTATTCTCAGCTTGTGAACAGTGCATTGTGTCACTACCATAGCGCAGTAACAGTGACAAATGCCTGAAGGGGGCTAAAGTATTGTATGTATCAGCAGACGAGTTATTTATTTTCACTGCATGTAAAGGTATCGGATCAAGCGCGTAGCCGCTTAGGAAACATTTTTGTTTTCTCTTGGTTTATTGAGATAGACATCACAAAAAATTCAAGCATTTTCAAGCACTTCACAAAAAATCCAAGCATTTTCACAACCATGAAAACACTGAATTGAAATTCAAGCATTTTCAAGGAATTCAAGCACCCGTGGGAACCCTGATATATTCACATGATCATTCTCTTTTGCTCATGGACATTTGACATGTGAGCATCATTGTCTCACAACCAAAGGTTGAAATTTATGCATGATTCAATCTTCCTATTAACTGGTGGGAGAGACAAGAGTTCACTATATTTCACCACCAGATGTGTTTTAAGAGTCACCCAATGGCAATTCAAACTAGTTTCAGTGATTCTTTTTTTTAACACAGAAGTCCCTCTTTTAATCCTTCATTAAGATGTTGAATATTGATGTGTTTATCTGTTATCGGGGGAGTGGGTGGGAGGTTACTGCTGAGACTGAGAATCAGGAGAGAAACTGTCTCTGTGGCACATAATGCGGTGTTGTACATTTGTGTGTAACATTTATTGGTTTCATGCACAATGCCTTTGACCTGGCTGCAACTCACTGACACGCAAATTTGGATGAAGAGACACCAGGAAGCCACACATGCCTGGTTTCACCTCCTGCGGATATTGCAAACTCCCTGTCAGCTGAAAATACACTGCAGTCAGCAGAATGCATTATGCCTATAGCAGCAGAATAGCTTATTTTGCCTCTTTGTCACTGTATTACGCTTCTTATGGTCCCTCTGGATGCTCAACACCTAATGAATAAGTATTGAACAGCAGGACTAAAATCAACCCTGAAAGCTGATGTTAAATAGAAGATATCTAATGTGTGTGTGGTTTGAAGAAGTAAACAAGTTCAGGATAAAAGGGTTTATTCAAACTAGGCAAGTGACTCCTAAAGTGTCCAGGCTGCACAATAATTTACACTTTCCTTACATCCATTTGTGCTCCATTCAAATTTTGGGAATTTGTAATCTGACACCCTCTCTTGGTACAGTTGTGGAATTACACCACTGGCAAAATCATCGAGAAACTGAGGATTTATTGTAAAAAATTCAATCTTCGCAAGTGGAAATGTCTTGTCAATTTAGTCCAATATTAAGTATCTTATTCCAAACGCAGAATATTTGCCTTGTTTAAAGTTTTTTTTTTTCTTGACTTGGGTCATTTTGGTCTTGGTTTAAGGAAAATAGACAAATATTTTCTTAAAAAAATACTAATTTCACTAAAATCAAGAAACAAAAACTTGAAATAAGATACATTTTTATCTGCAAAAAGATTGAGGATAATTGTACAAGACAATTTTAATAATAATACAAGACATTTTGATTTAATAATTTATTCTTCAATCAAACTAATCTTTTTTAAGAAAATTTATTGAATTAAATCAGAAAAAAGAGCTCAACTATCTGCCAACAGAATAAGATAACTACTACTGCTTTGCACAATTTTTAGTAACAGGACATTTGTGTGTGAACCATTACCTACTTTTGTGTAAATTTTTCTGTAAAGGTGTTAATGTCTTAATCATGTTTGAGTCAGGTGATAGATCTATTTTCAAAGAAGATTTTTGACTCAATCCGAAGCATCATACCACCAACATGTCAACTGGAGGAGGCTTCAAAGGAATCTGACCTAGGGTGAATCTTTTTGCTTTAAATTGATTCAGTTCTTCTGGACTCAGTTTGCTCTCGGGTGTAAACAGGCTGTCTGATGCTGCTCCGGAAGATCTGGCTCCTGCCGCAGCGGCCCCTCTGAACCTGCCGCTCATCTGTCCAAACGAACCCCCACCCCCTGCTGCGCTGGGCACCTCGGCCCCAAAACCGCTCCTGAAACCTACTCCGCTGCTTGCTGTCGAGGAGAAGCTGAACCCGGAGGCAGAGTTGAATCCGGAGGCCGCTGGCTTGCTGGCGGTTGGGGCAGTGAATGAGAAGCTGGAGGCTGAAGGGACAGTGGAGGCTGCCGCTAGAGAGCTGAACCCAGAGGGAGCGTGCGTGGGAGTGGCTATAGCGCTGCCAAAACCCGTGGAGGACAATGGTCCTGCTGAAGAACCAAGTCCACCCGGTGTAGCAAAGCTGAAGCTGCTGGCCTCAGCTGGTGCCCCAAAACCTACAGAATGATTCACAATACATATGTGAAGGCTGATGTGCAGTTGATTACCAGTTGATTACCTATACAGAAAGTAGCAAAAAGTGCTCAATAGAGATCAGAGATATATTAAATCTATTGTTAGAGTAAAATAAAACACCTCAATCCTCACCTTTGCTTCCAAAAGAAGATGTTGATGACCCAAATCCAGTCACTGCTGATGAACCGTAATCACCTGAAGATGCCTGAGGTGGTGGATTGCTTAACTCTGCAAGCTGCAAAAACATTCAGTAAAATTTTTTTTTTTTTTTTTTTTTTTTTAAATCAAGAAAAGGTCCTTCTAAAAAAAAAAAAAAAAAGGAGTGACTGTGGAGCTCACCAAAGCTGCACGTGTGGATGGATTCATAATCTTCAACTCCTGAACTCTGCTTCTCCACTGACTGAGCAAGTGATTCACACCATTAATCTGAAGACACACCACAAGTTTCTTATATTGCTGAAAGTATTGAAGGAAATTAGCAGAAGTTCTGTATTAAATTACTATTAGCAATGCTGTTTGTGTGAAACACATCACTCACATAGCTCTGCAGAGTTCCTGAAGCTCTGGCCGTGTTGTACTCAAGCCGGAGCTCTTCTGGAGAGAGATCGGTGAAACCTGTAGAAGAAACATGTCAGCAAACTAACTCGCCAAGAGAATGTGTGTCCCTCAACAGATACATTGACCCACACATATGTGCATGTTGTACTGTGTTAGTGAGGAATAAAGTAGCAGCTAAACTGGTTAAAACCCATAACTCAACTCTAGCTTTTCTCCAGTAAGTCACTGCTTTACACTCCTCTTACCTGTTGCCAGGTGTTTGATGCTGTGATTGTAACAACTCTCCACCCTCTCTTACCTTTTAGAAAAACCTGGCGGTGGACCAGTAACATAGAGTAACAGCCACAGTGTTATATTGAAAAAAGTAACTGTGTTAATAACTTTTAAACAGCATTATTCCCATCACAGTTAGTAACTATTTCAAAGTGATTTTCTGGGAGCAGTCCTACTGCATGGAGAACTATAAGGGAAATTTAGCTAGCAATGTACCACACCCACGCCCACCCACCAACACCCATGTACTCCTGTATGTTCCCAGCCCTCACCAAGGTGTGCTGCCACACCCGATCCTCCTCATCAACGAGTACCCGTTTGTTCCAGCTGGTTACCAGCCAGCGCTTCACCCCAGCACTGATCTTCCCTCTCTGCTTGATCGTCTTGTCCATATGACCGTGGGTATTTTTGAAACCAAACTTCTATAACCCCTAGATAAAAACATAATCCCTACAAATGAAGCGGATAAACCCTCCACAAACAATGTCATGTATGTACCAATGCAGCAAGTGGCGATAGCACTCTTGAGGGTCGAGGGCTACACGGGTTTCCATGGAAACAACTTCCTGTTTACCATCACACAAGTGATATGTTTTACCGTTTTGAAAAAATTATATCTACCAAAGACAAGAGTTGATCAGACCGTTGCAGGAGATTGGCTTAGAAGAGGAATATATGAAAAGCATTTTAGAAATACAGTCAAGATGAAATCTCTAATTATTATTATTATAGCATTTCGGGTGTAATAAATTGCGATGCTATTTCTGGGTGTATTTACCTGTAGCCAATCTCACGAGAAATAATGAAAACAAAATATGAGACTGTTTATCTTCACTGTGACAACACTGTAAAGTAGGGACATAAGGTCCGTGTGAGAGTATTTTTCTGTCTGCAGGTGATTTCACATTTCAAACAGAAATGGCGTGCTCCAAACTGCAAAAGAAAAGAAAGGGTGATGTAGAAAACAGAGAATTTAAGGCGGAGTGGACAAATAAAAACGCATTTGTGTTGCCAGCAGGAAGCGATGTCCCAGTGTAACCGACTCTGAGACCACGAAAATATTGGAAATTTGGTGAGTGGACATTTTCAGTTTGTAGTTTAGTACCCCTGATATAGAACAATCAGGTACTAGTTCTGCAGATGGCAGCAATGCCACATTTTGGATACCGGCTGCCTTAAAACCCCAAAGAAACAGCAGTTTTCTTGTTTACACCTGCCTGCTAAAACCAGACTTTTTAAAGACAATAAAAGGATATTCATGTTTGTAGCACTCTGTTCAGCATACTGATTGGCTATTCTCCTCTGTGCAGTGTATCCTGTACAGATTGCATTTGGCAAGCCAGTTTTAAATAGCAGTGTGCCTTTCTTTTTGGCAATTTTTCTCCCACAGGAAACTCATTATGTTGATGAAAAGATCTGCAACAAAAAATGCACCTGGGGTTAAACCTAGAAGGCAGCGGAAGACAACCATCGCAGAAAAAGTTGGACTTCTGCTTAAGGAAGGTGGAAGTTGCACAGCTGTAAGACACCTTTAGGGAATAATTGAATCCTACATAAAGAAGGAGTGGAAAAAAAAAAAAAAAAAAAAAAACAAGAACGACAACGTTTGAAATTTGGGAGTGTTTAAAAAAGAAAGAAATGTGAGAAAATGTTGATGCCTGTCTGAGAAAAAATAAAGCTGACTACTTCATGGATTTACTTACTCCAGGTTATTTTTAGAGCTTAGTAAACAATGTGTCAGCACACTGTGTTATAACTTTTGCCTTAACACTTTCTGTGTTTCATGTGTACGCCACCAAATGACGCAGTTCCTAAGGCTTTATAAACGAGGCCTGTTTAATACCAGGGCTGTGAAAAGAAAGAACAAAAATCATGTGTTTAAATGTATATTTTGGTACTCACCAGATAAAGGTGCCTTGAAGCTAGAATAACACGAGAAGCCCCACTGTCCTGAGCTCTCCCAAGTCTCCATGTCAATCTGGATGATCTCCCTGGGGGGGCGTGGGATAGACATCAAATGATTCAATTCTTTATCATTTAAAACCTCATCTTAATGTGAACAACTTCAAAAACAAGCAGTCAGCCTCACAGTTTTTTTTCATCATCATCTTCACCACCCGGTCCTCCTCCTCCTCCTCCTCTCTTATCGAAGGTGCTGGGAGTACCAAGTGATGAAAATCTGTTTTGTGAAGAGAAGCTGAAACTATCACTCTTCACGTTATCCCTCTTCCCTCCTCCTCGACCCCAGTCATCACTCCCATGAGAGGAAAAGGACGATGGCTGGATGTAGCTTCCTTTTTGCTGAGAGGGATTCACCCAAACTCTGTTTCCAAAACCTGAAACCAACATGCAACAAAAGTACCAGTCAATATTGAAACCATGGGTTTAACATATTTTTAATACAATCCCCAACATCAAATACAAATCAAATAGAAATTAAATAAATATATTGGTATATAAATCATATAAAAAATTACCTATAAATACAAATACTACGTACATTACAAAACTATATATGGAACAAAACCCTAAATACTTGGAACCAACATCTTAAAATGTTAAAATTGTAATGGTAATGTTAAAATTGTTTAAAACATGCTATCAACTAGATTAGATTAGATAGCTCCTTTATTGTCCCACAGTGGGGAAATTCACAGTGCTACAGCAGCAGTTAGAAAAGTTACAAAAAATTTAAAAAATTAAGAAAAATAAATTAAAAACAATATACAGATATATACAGATATATATAAATATAAATAAAATATAAATATAAATGTATGTAACTAGTTTTATATTCTAGGTGGACTAAATGTTTAAAATGTATCATTCTTTTTTATTTATACCATTGGAAATTTTGTGTGAGGAAAATCACACAAAATCATGATTTGCCTGAAAATAAGGTAAAATGGACCTTTTAATGACATGATACAAACATGAGGACAATGTGTATTTTGAGAGACCTGATGAATGCTCAGTCAGTGACAAATCATTGGTGAAATGAGAGTCAAAAACTTTTATTTTGTTTTAAAAGAATTCGTCAGGTCTTTCAAAATGTACATTTTGTGTTAATGTTGGTTTCTTGGCATTTAAATAAATGTCAAATGGTAGTTCTTTTCAGGAGCATTAAACTATCTGGTACCAAGTTTTTAGGCACATGGCAGATTTGATAATGTCCTTAATACACATACTGTGTAAAATACATTCTTTAATAATAATAAAAATGCTTTCTTCTGTAAGTAAGTATAAAAAGGCAATATTCCTGCATGCACACATACACATAGTACTTGGTGAGGTTCAAATGTGGCTCATATAAAATATTTATCGTTATAGCTTCATTTCCCCTCAAAAGAAAATACACATTAAAGTACGGGAAGTAAGGTAATTCATAAGCCCAGTCCACACCGACAGGGCAGCAGCAGGCACTCTGTGTGAAGCGGACTCTAACATTTACCTCCTCCTCTGGTCTGAGGAGCAGAAGAGCGGCTGTAGTTGTTGTTGTATCCCCCTCCCCCTCCCCTCGGGTGCTCATTCCAACATTTATCTCCATAACGACAACGGCCCTGAAGGAAAAAGCTGCAAACCGTCATGTCTACGCGCCACCGGTTGTTTCTGCGCTAACGCGAAGTTTCCCCCCTCTGCGTAGGAACGCTTTGTTTTCATGCGACGCCGAAGAAACCCCGGCTTCCGTCGTAGGAGAATTACGTCATATGAAGCGGAAGTTGAAAAAAAACTTTATTGACAATACTATATATATATATATATATATATATATATATATATATATATATATATATATATATATATATATATATATATATATATATACTTAAGCCCAAACTTATTCATACCCCTGTTCAAATACAAGCAATTTCTTTATTATTTCACTCACTCACAAATTATTATTTCACCTCAATTTTTACTTAAACAGGACACAAAAGAAAGTCTGCATAACTATAATCGATTTGTGTTTCAATCGAATGTGTAATAAAAATCTTTAACAACATGAAAACAAAAAATCACACTATCCAAAATTAGTCATACCCTGTCTCAATAATCAGTTGCATACACCTTATTTTTTATTACAGCCTCAGATTTTTATAATTTCTCATTAGTTTCTTGCAAGTATCGGTAGGAATCCTGGACCATTCCTGCTTTGCAAATGTTTCCAGATCCTTGAGGTTGGAGGGTTTCCTGTGCTGTCACCCATATCTTGAGCTCCATCCATAGGTTTTTGAGAGGGTTTAAATTAGGACACTGATTTGGCCACTTCATTAAGTTAATATCATTGTCCTAGAACAATTTCTTCACCACCTCGGCTGTATGCTTCAGATCATTGTCCTGCTGGTAGGTCCAACACTCCCCTAGGTTCAGGTTCTTTGCCTCCTGTTTGAGGTTTTCTTCAAGAATCTTGATGTACAGCTCCTTTCTCGTGATTCCTTCCACTTTGGCCAAGTTGCCAGGCCCATTTGCTGAAAAACAGCCCCACAGCGTGATCCTTCCACCTCCGTATTTAACAGTAGGTACTGTGTTCCTTCTTAAGCCAGATGAAGCAACATTTCTGTGGCCAAAAAGCTCAAATTTTGTTTCATCTGACCACAAAACAGACAACAAAGCTTTTATCTTTCTTTAATTAGGTCTTTGCAAAGGGCAGAGGAACTTTTACATGCTTTCGTTGAAGCAGGGGTGTCTTTCTTGGTCCACGTCCATAGAGGCCATTTTGATGCAGTATCCACTGGAGTGTCTGCCTTGATAGTCAAACAACTTGAACTCACAGTTCCTTCAGGACAACCTTGGTAGTAGTCCTTAGATTGCTTCCAAAATCTTGCTTGATCTTTCTGGCAAGCCGAGATAATTCTATGACTTCCAGCCACGTCCTTTGAGGTTTTTGACCGTGTGAAATTTTTGGTACTGTTGGAAGATGCTTTGCACCGTTGCTACTGGCATCTGAAATTGTTTTGACATTTTTTGGACCCTTTCTGTTCGTTTTTTGCATTAACTATGCATGTTTTCAAGTCCTCACTGAGCTCTTTTGGTCTTTGCCATTGTTCATTTAAATATCCTAAAGCTATCAGTCTTTGTGTCACTGAGGTATGAATAATTTTGGATAGTGTGATTTTTTGTTTTCACTCTGTTAAAGATGTTTATTTAGACATTCTATCAAAACACAAATCGGTCATGGCTTTAGACTTTCTTTTGTGTCCTATTTGAGTAAAAACTGAGGTGAAATACTAATTCGTAAGTGAAAAAAATGAAGAAATCTCTAGTATATAAATCATTTTGGGCTTAAGTATATATACAGGTCCTATATCCTATATATATATATATATATTTAGCATATTGTGAAAAATTTAATTTAAAAATTTAATTTTCATATATTTTTGAATTATTACGCATGAACTGAAATGATTCAGGTCTTTTATTGTTTTAATACTGATGATTTTGGCTTACAGCTCATGAAAACCCCAAATTCCTATCTCGAAAAAATAGCCTATCATGAAAGATGCTCTAAATGAGCTATGAACCTAATCATCTGAATCAACAAGCTAACTCTAAACACCTGCAAAAGATTCCTGAGGCTTTTAAAAACTCCCAGCCTGGTTCATTACTCAAAACCACAATCATCGGTAAAACTGACAACCTGACTGCAATCCAGAAGGCCATCATTGACACCCTCAAGCAAGAGGGTAAGACACAGAAAGAAATTTCTGAAAGAATAGGCTGTTCCCAGAGAGCTGTATCAAGGTACCTCAGTGGGAAGTCTGTGGGAAGGAAAAGGTGTGGCAGAAAACGCTGCACAACAAGAAGAGGTGACCGGACCCTGAGGAAGATTGTGGAGAATGTAAATGTATTGTATGTATGTATTATATGTTGCTGAAAATTTGGCAGGTAAAGCACAGACAAAACTTTAATTAAAGGTCCTGTATGAAATTTATCCAATTATTTCTTTAATTGGTTAGAGTAGAACTATGCTTGAGGTTTATGGACGTTGTCTAACTACACTAGACTAAATACACTGATTTGCTGTTGTTCCACCTAGTATGTATGCAATGTAATGTGTCCCACCCTAAGAGGTATAGCAAACAGAAGAGTCAAGGAGATGCCAAGAATTCAAGGGCTGTGAACACATAGAAAGTGCTAAGAAAAGCTCTAATCAGCCATAGGTGAAAATACCTCTTGACTATTCAATGAGCAATGATGCATACACATCCTTGTAAAAGGCTGGAAAGCAACCACACCAATGCTTTAATATTATTAATCTGATGGTTGAAATGCATTTAACCATTCTGTATATTTTTGTGCTAATACTTAAATTCAGTAGGTTTCATGTGGTACTTGTAAAGTACTTGTGTGTACCTGTTAGTTTTTTTTACATTCTTTTATTGTTACCATAAGTAAACTTCTTCGACCAGTGGCTGCTACTCATTATTCTTTCTTTCCCATCTTAGATGTACTATATATAATAATTGTTTTGAAAATGAGAGCTCCTGAAGTCATGCACATCAAAGTCTCAAACTGAAAGTTTTTTTTCCCAATGAAAATAGAATTCAATGGTTTGTGTCACATCGCGGTGAAGTTTGTCCTGTCTTGGGGTTTTTGTCTTGTCACTTCCTGTTTTATTTTGAAAGTCTAACTCTCCTCTCGTTTCAGGTCACTTGCCCTTCCTCATGTGTCACCGATCTGATTGTCTGCCCCGCCCTGATTGTTTCCACCTGGTTCCAATTACCTTGTGTATATATTGTCTGTGTCTCCCCTTGTCTTGTGCCGAAGTGTTTCGTCCCGTGCGTTCACCCAAGCCATTGAAGTCCTCTGGTCATAGTCCTTGTTGCCTTGCCTTGCCTGTCGTGCTGTCCTCTTCGGAGCGATTTTTTGTTGTAGTTTTTTTTTCATAGCCTTAGTCTAGATAGCTAATTGTAGATTCTCAGTTCAGCCCTTGTTTTCAGTTATTTGTAAAGATTTTGTTTTATATTCATTGAGTATAGTTCCTCCAGTTTTTAGGAGAGATTTTGTTTCATAGTTGAGTATTTTCCCTCCAGCCTTTTCGGAGATAGTTTAGTTTCCCCCTAGTCATAGTCATAGTCTAGTCCCTTACAGTATAGTGATTTATAGCCATAGATATTTTCTTTGTATTTTGTCATAGCCCTCTTTGGCTCCCTGTGGAAGAGGTTGCCTATTTATTAATAAAACCCGCTGTTCCACTCCGCATCTGAGTCCTCTTTTTGAGTTCCGGCCTGACAGTACACTTCGGCCAGTATGGACTCAGCGGAGAGAGAACAGCTCACGGCAGCCCTGCGAGCCCAGGAGGCCCGGCTCTCCCGTCAGGAGGAATTCCAGACCGCCCTGGCCTCCCAGATGGCGCTTCTATCCTCGCAACTCCAGGGTCTGCACGATCACCTAGCGCAGACGAAGGCAGCTCCTGAGCCTCCGGTAGTAGCGCCCACCAACCCAGTGAATCCCGTTCCATCGATGACGGTAGTGGGGGCAGCATGTAAGTTAGCTCCACCAGCCCGATTCTCTGGCGAACCGGGCTTATGCAAGACCTTCCTCATTGACTGTTCATTACATTATGAGCTAAACCCCCAGGCTTTTCTCACTGACCGATCTAAGATTGCCTTTATGATTTCCCACCTGGCGGGGAGAGCCAAGGCTTGGGCTTCGGCAGAGTGGGCCCGAGACTCCCCGGTTTGCAGTTCATTTTCGGAATTTGAACAGACTCTAGAGAAGATTTTTGACCCTGTCACGACTAACTAGAACTAGAAGGCTCAGGAGCTGAGCGGGCTGAAACAGGGTAATAACTCAGTTTGCGACTATGCCATCCAGTTTCGCACCTTATCGGCGGGGATTGGTTGGAATATGACAGCCCTATATGACGTCTTTTTAAAGGGATTGGCAGCTCCGATCCAGGACCTCCTTGTTCCTCTGGATCTACCCACGGACCTCGACTCACTCATCGCCCTCGCTATCCGGACGGATAACCGAGCCCGCCAGCTCAGGCAGCTACGCACTGCGAGAACCCCGCCGATGGAAGGGTCCATACACCCACAAACACCAGGTTGGCCGGTAACCCGTCGATTATCACCAGAGCCACGTCACTGTCAGGCCGGAACTCAAAAAGAGGACTCAGATGCGGAGTGGAACAGCGGGTTTTATTAATAAATAGGCAACCTCTTCCACAGGGAGCCAAAGAGGGCTATGACAAAATACAAAGAAAATATCTATGGCTATAAATCACTATACTGTAAGGGACTAGACTATGACTATGACTAGGGGGAAACTAAACTATCTCCGAAACTCAACTAAACTCAACTATGAAACAAAATCTCTCCTAAAAACTGGAGGAACTATACTCAATGAATATAAAACAAAATCTTTACAAATAACTGAAAACAAGGGCTGAACTGAGAATCTACAATTAGCTATCTAGACTAAGGCTATGAAAAAAAAACTACAACAAAAAATCGCTCCGAAGAGGACAGCACGACAGGCAAGGCAAGGCAACAAGGACTATGACCAGAGGACTTCAATGGCTTGGGTGAACGCACGGGACGAAACACTTCGGCACAAGACAAGGGGAGACACAGACAATATATACACAAGGTATTTGGAACCAGGTGGAAACAATCAGGGCGGGGCAGACAATCAGATCGGTGACACATGAGGAAGGGCAAGTGACCTGAAACGAGAGGAGAGTTGGACTTTCAAAATAAAACAGGAAGTGACAAGACAAAAACCCCAAGACAGGACAAACTTCACCGCGGTGTGACAGTTTGCAGTTCAATAAAAACAGAGCACAGGCCTTAACCTCAAAATTAAACATTTTCCTTATTGATTTCAACCTTTGTGTTTTGCAGCAACTGTACTTTTCTGAATGTATTAACGAAAGATAAAGCTAGACGTGTCCTTCCAAACAATAATTAGTTAAGATGCAATGTAAGAAAGAAGAAAGTGACAAGGTCCTGGCAAAAGCTGCTTCATAAAACTTCATGTACAGATACACATTCTACATATCACACCATCAATACGTTAATATACTTTTGAGTATTCAATGTCAGAATTTTAAGGAATAATAAATATTTATATATATATATATATATATATATATATATATATATATATATATATATATATATATATATATATATATATATATATATATATATTAATAAAGGAGATGTTTTAACACAGAGCCAAGTTACCATTTTGTGCACTGATAAACATGCAATTATATGTAAATTTCTTGACTTCATACTGATGGTCCTGCATACAGTGGGGAAAATAAGTATTTGAACACCCTGCTATTTTGCTATTTCTCCCACTTAGAAATCATGGAGGGGTCTGAAATTTTCATTGTAGGTGCATGTCCACTGTGAGAGAGATAAACTAAAAAGAAAAATCCAGAAATCACAATGCATGATTTTTTAACAATTTATTTGTGTGATATAGCGGCAAATAAGTATTTGAACACCTGTGTGTCATCTAGAATTCTGACCCTGAAGGACCTGTTAGTCCGCCCATTAGAAGTCCACCTGCACTCCATGTATCATCCTTAATCAGATGCACCTGTTTGAAGTGGTTAGCTGCATAAAGACACCTGTCCACCCCATACAATCAGCAAGACTTTAACTTGTAACATGGCGAAGACCAAAGAGTTGTCCAACGACACAAGAGAGAAAATTGTACACCTCCACAAGGCTGGAAAGGGCTACGGAGCAATTGCCAAGCAGCTTGGTGAAAAAAGGTCCACTGTTGGAGCAATCATTAGAAAATGGAAGAAGCTAAACATGACGGTCAATCTCAATCGGAGTGGAGCCCCATGCAAGATATCACCTCGTGGGGTCTCAATGATTCTAAGAAATGTGAGGAATCAGCCCGGAACTACATGACAGGAGTTGGTCAATGACCTGAAAAGAACTGGGACCAACGTTTCCAAGGTTACTGTAGGTAATACACTAAGACGTCATGATTTGAAATCATGCATGGCACGAAAGGTTCCCCTGCTTAAATCAGCACATGTCAAGGCCCGTCTTAAGTTTGCATATGACCATTTGGATGATACAGAGGAGTCATGGGAGAAAGTTTCGTGGTCAGATGAGACCAAGATAGAACTTTTTGGTCATAATTCCACTAAGCGTGTTTGGAGGAAGAAGAATGAAGAGTACAATCCGAAGAACACCATCCCTACTGTCAAGCATGGGGGTGGTAGCATCATGCTTTGGGGGTGTTTTTCTGCACATGGGACAGGGCGAGTGCACTGCATTAAAGAGAGGATGACTGGGGCCGTGTATTGTGAGATTTTGGGGAACAACCTCCTTCCCTCAGTCAGAGCATTGAAGATGGGTCGTGGCTGGGTCTTCCAACACGACAACGACCCAAAGCACACAGCCAGGAAAACCAAGGACTGGCTCCGTAAGAAGCATATCAAGGTTCTAGCATGGCCCAGCCAGTCTCCAGACCTGAACCCAATCGAAAATCTTTGGAGGGAGCTCAAACTCCGTGTTTCTCAGCGACAGCCCAGAAACCTGACTGATCTAGAGAAGATCTGTGTGGAGGAGTGGGCCAGGATCCCTCCTGCAGTATGTGCAAACCTGGTGAAAAACTACAGGAAACGTTTGACTTCTGTAATAGCAAACAAAGGCTACTGTACCAAATATTAACATTCATTTTCTCAGGTGTTCAAATACCTTTTTGCCGCTATATCACACAAATAAATCATTAAAAAATCATGCATTGTGATTTCTGGATTTTTCTTTTTAGTTTATCTCTCTCACAGTGGACATGCACCTACGATGAAAATTTCAGACCCCTCCATGATTTCTAAGTGGGAGAAATAGCAAAATAGCAGGGTGTTCAAATACTTATTTTCCCCACTGTATATGATTTAGTGGCATTTAGTAGTATCTAGTATCTAGTTTTCTTTATATATATATATATATTATATATTATTTCTGTATTTATTTATTTTGTTTTAAGTTCTTTATGCTTAAATTTGCTTTAAATTGTGACCAGAATATTTTTTTTCGTTACTTTACACACACACATCCTGCACCTTAAGTATGAATTAGCTATGTATGTGTACATGTGTGTATGTGCATGGATATGTATGTGCGTATATATATATGCAAATATGTAAATATGTGTGTATGTGTATGTATGTAGGTATGTACGTATGTACATGCATGTATGTATGTATATATGCTTTGCTTATGCATACTTTTTTCTTGCTATTTATTAGTATTCTTTTCCATTCTTATGTCCATAATGCATACTGTGTATGCTGATCAACAAATTCAACGAATTTTGTACATAGTGTTATGTATTTTTATTTTTTATAGCTTTTATTTTCTTTAGCTTTTATTTTCTTTTTCTTTACTCTGCAGTAACAAGCAAATTTCCCCGTTGTGGGATCAATAAAGTCATATCTTATCTTATCTTATCTATGCTTCTACAGTACCCGGAAAGGACAAACTAAACATTGGTTCTGGAGTGGACTTTTTTTTTTTCATGAGTTTTGCAGCAACTGTACTCTGCAACTGCACCAATAGATGGCAACGGCCAATACACATTGTACCTTTAACAATTGTTTTCAGCTTTCACTATTTTACAGTTGATCCACAGGGTCAGATTGTTTTTAACCCAATAAAAAAAGAACAATTCCTCATTTGGCTTGGGGTGTATCCTGCCTCTCACCCCCATGACCCAAATGAGGAATAAGCGGGTATGGAAACTGACTCCTCCTCCTCTGCCTACGTCGGTGAGCGTATTGCGTCACTCTCTGTTACTCAAAACTTTGTTGTGTGTGCAGCGTCTCTGCTTACTTTTTCTGGGTGACTGTTCAAAGGGGGAGTAGGCGTCCTAAACCGAAGCCCTCGGGTACCAACAACACTGTTTACGTATCGAACAGATTTCTCCCACTCAGCGAAATACCCGCTGAGAAACAAACTCTGGTAATTGGCAGCTCTGTAGTCCGATACGTAAAGCTAGCGACACCAGGGTGCACAGTTAGCTTCGTCCCGGGGGCCAGAGCAGGCGACATTGAATCCAACCTGAAGCTTTAACTAGGACTAGGCTTAGATTTGAAAGGATTATTATTCGCGTCGGCGGTAACGATGCCCGTGTTCTTCAGTTTAGTTTACGAAGATTAATGTGGAGTCCGTATGCACCTATGCAAAGACCATGTCGGACACTGTAGTTTTCTCTGGTCCCCTGGCGAACATGACTAGTGATCTCATGTTTATTCGCATAAGGTCTTTCCACCGCTGGTTGTCGGGTTGGTGCCCAGATAATAATGTGGGTTTCATAGATAATTGGTCGACGTTCTGGGGGAAACCTGGTATGATAGCGAGAGACGGCATACATCCCACCCTTGATGGAGCCTCTCTCATATCCAGGAACATGTTAGACTTTTATTACCCGAAAACAGGACTGGAGAGTGAAATGTGGACTTCTAAACATTAGATCTCTGTCATCCAAAGCTTTGTTAATTAAATATCAGATTATAATATTGACTTGCTCTGTCTTACTGAAACCTGTCTGCATCCTGATGAATATGTCAGCCTGAATGAATCCACTCCTCCCAGCCATATTAACACTCATATTCCTCGTGACACTGGCCGAGGTGGTGGAGTTGCAGCCATTTTCAACTCCAGTTTACTGATCAACCCTGAACCTAAGCTACACATCATTTGAGAGCTTTGTGCTTAGTCTCTCCCACCCAACGAAATCACTACAACCAGTCATATTTATCACTGTGTACCGCCCTCCAGGCCCATATTTTAATTTTTTTATCAGAATTCTCAGAGTATCTCTCAAGTTCAGATCAAAAAGACAGTTCTATATCTAAATACAAGAAGGCGATTCCCTCAGTATTTAATTCACTGCCTTGCCTCACCACAGCTGTGGATTTATATGCTGTTGCGTGTCCATCTGAAATAGATCAACTTGTTGAGAGCGCGGCAAGTTCACGGCGAACGACCCTTGACTCCATCGCTCCCCAAGAAAAAAAGTTAATTAAACAAAAAAAAGTCGCACCCTGGTATCACCCGTACACTAAAGTTAACCTCTTGGTGGCATGAACGAATATGGCGCTCCAGCAATATGGAAGAAGCTTTACACGCATGGATAGAGAGTCTCAGAATCTACAGGAAGGCCCTACGCAATGCCAGAGCTGCTTATTACTCCTCATTGATAGAAAAAAACAAAAACAATCCAAAGTTCCTCTTCAGCACATTAGCTTCACTGACTAAATGTAACTACACTATTGATCCTTGATTCCTACAACCCCCAGTAGTGATGACTTCATGGACTTCTTTAACGACAAAATTCTGACAATTAGAGACAGAATTTATCACCTTGTTCCATCCACTGGCACTAATCTGCCGTCAAATGCAGTTATTGTAGAGACAGATGAAATGCTAATATTCACCTCGACACATTTACTTCAATCAACTTCGCTGTTTCCTCTATCCATACCAAAGTTAATCATGGGGTTCCACAAGGTTCTGTGGACCAATACTTTTAACTATCTATATGCTCCCATTGGGTAAAATCATTAGGAAACACTTCCACTGTTATGCTGACGATACACAACTTTATCTATCAATAAAGCCAATTGAAACCAATCAGCTAGCTAAACCTCGAGCTTGTGTTAAGGATATAAAATCCTGGATGACCTGCAATTTTCTTCTACTAAATTCAGACAAAACAGAAATCATTGTACTCACGTCCGAAATCCTGAGGAACTCAATATCCAGTGATCTAGCTATCCTGGATGACATCCCCCTGGCCTCTAGCTCCACTGTGAAAAACCTGGGAGTCATTTTCGACCAAGATTTGTCATTCTCTGCCCACATTAAACATAGTTCTAGGACTGCCTTCATTCACCTACGCAACATAGCAAAGGTCAGACACTTCCTATCTCTGAAGGATGCGGAAAAACATATCCATGCATTTATTACTTCCAGGCTTGACTACTGCAATTCTTTACTGTCCGGTTGCACCAAAAAGTAAAAGGACTCTCCAGCTGATTCAGAATGCAGCTGCACATCTATTAACTGGCACTAGAAGAAGGGAGCATATCTCACCTGTATTAGTCGCTCTACACTGGCTTCCTGTGAAATCTCGTATAGAATTCAAATCCTGCTCCTCACCTATAACGCGCTCAACGGTCAGGCGCCAACCTACCTTAGGGACCTCTTAGTCCCATATCACCCATCAAGAACATTACACTCCCAATATGCAGGCTTATTGGAGGTTCCCAGAATTTCTAAAATTAAAGCCTTTAACTTCCAGGCTACTCTCCTGTGGAATTGTCTTCCAGTCTCCGTCAGGGGGGCAGACACCCTTCCTATATCTGTGATACTGATGAACCACTATTGTACTTTTAAATCTGCTATGGTCCCGGAGTCCTGCCCTGTGTTTTCTCATTCACAGAGCATGCTGCAGTCCAGCCACTGAGGGATCTACGGATGTTGGGGGGTCTGATGCTCTCCTGGTTCACCTGGAAGCTGTGATGGATCCTGCGCCTCATCCTCCACTTACACCCAATTCATTACATTTCTGTTTCTCTGTTTGTAATATCCAAATTTCCCTGTAATGTTTCCACCTGCACACATCATCTACTGCACGCCTGTCCATCCTGGAAGAGGAATTCCTCCTCTGTTACTCTTCCTGAGGGTTCTTCCATTTTTTTTTCAGGGAGTTTTACCTTGTACGATGTGAGGGTCTAAGGACAGGGGACGTTGTGTTGCTTTTGTACAAACTGTAAAGCCCATTGGGGAAAATCTGTGATTTGTGATTTTGGGCTATACAATTGAATTGAATTGAAGTGAAGTGAAGTGAAGTGAAGTGAAGTCACACCACTTTTGAACAACTAATTTTGCCCATCGCAGAGCAAAAACAGTCCACGTATGCTGAGGAAGAGGACCAGCGGGGGCTCTCCCTCCACCCACAGCATGGCGGCGTCTCTCCTCAGCATAACGCCGGTGGAGCCAAGCAGCTGTTCCGCGAGATGGAAGGTCTGGTTGTCCTGCAGGAGCACCGGAAGAGCCTGGAAAGAAAGAGGCTGGCTGGCCTCCTTCAATCTGCACAACTGGTGGGCGGGAGAAATAACAAGGACGCTTGTCTAAAATCTGATATTATCTGGTATGTTTTATTTTTTTTTTCTAAGTTACAAATAAAACATGTAGTAGCCAATTATGTTATAATGCAGAGTAAATGAAACAAATCAACTAACCAGTGTGTTGAAGGCCTCCAGGATATTGGGAGTGCTTTCACTTAGGAGACTCAGAGTTTCGTCGGACATCTCTACAAAAACAAGAGCACATATACAAGATTGCAAATGTGGAAATGTGGCAAACATTTAGAGCCCTTTTCAGGCCAGAGTTTCCTCTCACCGTCCAAGGCGCTGACCAACATGTGAGCCGCCCTGAGTGGGGCAGAGTGGCCAGCATGGGCGCCTGTACTGATACAGTCCATCACAGTTGAGACCAATTGTTTTTGGCTCTGGGACAGCTCCTCCTCCTCCTGCTTTTCCGTGTTGAGCGTTCCACCGCTACTCAGCAACTTCTCTTCCAGCTGACAGAAAGAGACAGAGATGAACAGAGAAGTAGTAGGGGGGGGGTGGACAAAATGTGAAGAAAATGTTAGAAAAAATAACAGTAGCTCAAACTAACCACAAAACACTTTTTCAGCTTTGCACTGTCTTTAAAGAGGGTCTTTTCCTCTCAGTCCCCCCTCTCAGTCCCCCTTCCCTCACTAAAAAACACCTGCTCTGTTCTGATTGGCCTAGCACTGCAATAAATGTCCCACCCCTCAGAGAGCTGTCAGAAAAAGAGAAGTCAAGCACAAACACTTCAGAGGTGGTTACTATTAGCTCCCACTCCTGTTGTGACATTACAACAGGAGCCATTTCTAAATGTGTTTGGCAACACTACAGTTTCTGTGTTACACCAGAGATCTAAATATGTACAGTGATCCCTCGCCACTTCGCGGTTCACTTATCGCGGATTCGCTATTTCGCGGATTTTCATAATGCATTTTTTTTTTTTTTTTTTTTTGGTGCATTGTGTTCTGCATTCTGATTCGCTAAAAACTCACTTTCGCTTCTTGTATCAAAACATGCTACGAATTGTGCTTTCATTTTGTCGTCTCGTTTGCAAAGAAGAAAAAAGAGCGACAACAGCTGCCTATCACTATGTTCTTCTCCCGAACAAACACACCTGCACCGCGGGCTTCAGAAGAAGAGAACACTGCAGAGCGCAGTCAGGATGCAGCGGCCCAGTCTGAAGAGCAGTGAAACGGCCTACACGCGAGTCACTGTATTTGTATACATGTAATAGTTGCTAATTGTAAAAAAAAATAAAGTTTTCTATTTCGCGGATTTCACTTATCGCGGGTCATTTTCGGAACGTAACCCCCGCGATAAACGAGGGATTACTGTACATACAAGCACTGAAAAGGTGTTTTTTCCTTTAAAGTGCCCCTTCAAAGGAATAAACTCTGGATTTGCATTACACAACAACATCATAAGAAGCAGTCTCCTATTATATTGAGGAACTTAAAAAATAAGAACACAAAAAACTGAATGGTGGCCACTCCGTGTCATCATGTCACTCACATAACTCTGCAAACATGTCAGGGCCAAACTGTCCCTCATTGTCTCTTGGAGTCTCAGGAACAAGTTACGTCCAATTGATCTGGGGAGAGTTGCCAATGGAGAAAGATGCATCTCTTGTGATCCTGTATGGGACAATGAGATACTGCATCAGATGTTAAATATATTTTAATGCGGATGATTAATTAACCCGTAAACTGTTAGACAAAAAGTATACACACATATCTATTTATAGAGGCCATCCACATTTCTAACTACACACATTTTCCATCATTTTAATTGTGGATAAGAGTTCGATTGAGCAGCCACAAATGTAATCAGTAAATGTACATCTATGTTTTTTGGCAAATAGATACCAAGATTGTGAACATATTCTGCAATTAAAATCAAATGTACAAAAGACATCAGGGTGGTACAAGTATTCACTGTGATTTACAGTTTTTTCTGTCACACCGCGGTGAGGTTTGTCCTGTCTTGGGGTTTTTGTCTTGTCACTTCCTGTTTTATTTTGAAAGTCTCACTCTCCTCTCGTTTCAGGTCACTTGCCCTTCCTCATGTGTCACCGGTCTGATTGTCTGCCCCGCCCTGATTGTTTCCACCTGGTTCCAATTACCTTGTGTATATATTGTCTGTGTCTCCCCTTGTCTTGTGCCGAAGTGTTTCGTCCCGTGCGTTCACCCAAGCCATTGAAGTCCTCTGGTCATAGTTCTTGTTGCCTTGCCTTGCCTTGCCTGTCGTGCTGTCCTCTTCGGAGCGATTTTTCTTTGTATTTTTTCATAGCCCTCTTTGCTCCCTGTGGAAGAGGTTGCCTATTTATCAATAAAACCCGCTGTTCCACTCTGCATCTGAGTCCTCTTTTTGAGTCCCGGCCTGACAGTACACTTCGGCCAGTATGGACTCAGCGGAGAGAGAACAGCTCACGGCAGCCCTGCGAGCCCAGGAGGCCCGGCTCTCCCGTCAGGAGGAATTCCAGACCGCCCTGGCCTCCCAGATGGCGCTCCTATCTTCCCAACTCCAGGATCTGCACGATCACCTAGTGCAGACGAAGGCTGCACCTGAGCCTCCAGTAGTGGCGCCCACCAACCCAGTGAATCCCGTTCCATCAATGACTGTAGTGGGAGCAGCATGTAAGTTAGCTCCACCAGCACGATTCTCTGGCGAACCGGGCTTATGCAAAACTTTCCTTATAGACTGTTCTATACAGTATGAGCTAAACCCCCTAGCTTTTCCCACTGACCGATCAAGGATTGCTTTTATGATTTCCCACCTGGCCGGGAGAGCCAAGGCTTGGGCTTCGGCAGAGTGGGCCCGAGACTCCCCGGTTTGCAGTTCATTTTCGGAATTTGAACAGACTCTAGAGAGGATTTTTGACCCAGTCTCGACCAACCGGGAGAGGGCTCAGGAGCTGAGCGGGCTGAAACAGGGCAATAACTCCGTTTGTGACTATGCCATCCAGTTTCGCACCTTATCGGCGGGGATTGGTTGGAATATGACAGCCCTATATGACGTCTTTTTAAAGGGATTGGCAGCTCCGATCCAGGACCTCCTGGTTCCTCTAGATTTACCCACGGACCTCGACTCGCTCATCGCCCTCGCTATCCGGACGGATAACCGAGCCCGCCAGCTCAGGCAGCAGCGCACGCGTCACCGTCATCCTCCAGAGGAAGACGGAGAACCCATGCAGCTGGGGAGAGCCCGACTATTGCTGAAGGAACGACAGAAACGGCTACAGGAGGGTCGCTGTTTCTACTGCGGGAGACCCGGCCATCCCGTCGCCACCTGTCCTGCCAAGAAGAACCTGGTGGTGAGTAACCTCAAGGGTGCAAGCATCCCACCACGTACACTCACTACCGTCCATGTAAAACACCACACCACCACTGAACTCAAAGCACTTATAGACTCGGGGGCGGACGAAAGCCTGATAGACGGGCGCTTAGCGGAACAACTGGGCCTCGAAACAGAACTTTTAGCTAAGCCCATCCACACCAAAGCTCTTAATGGACAGGACCTCTTCACCGTCACACACATCACAGCACCTTTCAAATTGATCATCAACAACCACCAGGAGAGCATTCGTCTGTATGTAGTCAAGTCACCCTCTCAGACTCTCATCTTAGGACAGCCATGGTTACACCGCCACAATCCCCACATAGATTGGAGATCAGGGGAGATCCTGAGGTGGGGAGTGGACTGTGTGAAGATCTGTATGAGACTCCCACGGCAAGAAAAAGAGGTCACAGGCAATAGACAGATTTCTGTTAACCCCGTCACAGACCCCAATTACCCGGACCTGAGCTCCATACCCTCCTGCTATCATCATCTTAAAGGGGTATTCAGCAAAACCAAGGCTCTGTCCCTCCCCCCTCACCGACCCTACGATTGTGCGATCGATCTGATTCCAGGCTCCACCATTCCCAGAGGCCGCCTGTACGCGGTCTCCGGACCAGAGAACGAGGCCATGAGGGAATATATCGATACCTCCGTGAAGGCTGGACTGATTCGCCCCTCTTCATCACCTGCCGGAGCGGGTTTCTTCTTTGTGAAGAAAAGAGACGGCTCTTTAAGACCATGCATCGACTACCGCCCCCTTAATGACATAACCATTAAGAACCGCTATCCACTTCCCCTCATGTCATCTGTATTTGACCAGCTCCAACAGGCCCAGATCTTCACCAAGTTGGATCTACGCAATGCGTATCATCTGGTGCGCATAAAGGAGGGTGACGAGTGGAAGACTGGGTTTAATACCCCTAGAGGCCACTACGAATATTTGGTCATGCCATTTGGTCTTACTAACGCCCCGGCTGTATTCCAGGCCATGATTAACGACGTACTAAGAGACTTTCTCGATCACTTTGTGTATGTATACTTGGACGATATACTTATCTACTCCCCTGACCTGACTACCCACCAGGACCATGTGACCCAAGTATTAAAAAGACTTCTCGAAAATGGGCTCTATGTCAAGGCTGAAAAAAGTGAATTCCATGCCGACACCATCTCCTTCCTGGGCTTCATCGTAGCCCCTGGAAGAGTGCAGATGGACCCGGCTAAAATTAGCGCTGTAGTCGATTGGCCCACACCTGATAGCCGCAAAAAGGTCCAGCAATTCCTCGGGTTTGCTAACTTTTACAGGCGGTTCATCAGAGGCTTTAGCGCAATAGCTGCTCCTCTCCATGCTCTTACCTCCACACAGGTGCGGTTCCACTGGTCCCCAGAAGCCGATGCGGCCTTTCGAGCCCTCAAGCGTCGCTTTACCTCGGCCCCCATCCTCACCCTGCCGGACCCTCGACGACAGTTCGTGGTAGAGGTGGACGCCTCTAATGAGGGGATCGGGGCCATCCTTTCACAGCGGTCAGAGCAGGATGGTAAGATGCACCCTTGTGCTTTCCTGTCACGGCGACTATCCAAGGCGGAGCGGAACTACGACGTCGGTAACCGGGAATTGCTGGCGGTCAAGCTAGCGTTGGAGGAGTGGAGACACTGGCTCGAGGGAGCAGACCATCCATTCATTGTCTGGACTGATCACAAGAACCTAGAGTACATTAAGACAGCTAAAAGACTCAATTCTCGCCAGGCCAGGTGGGCGCTATTTTTTAACCGATTCTCCTTTTCTCTCTCATACAGGCCGGGGTCCCGAAACACCAAGCCGGACGCACTGTCTCGTCTCTTCGACCCCGAGCCTGTTGCCAAGGATCCAGAAACGATCCTCCCACGTACATGTGTGGTTGGAGCTCTGACCTGGCAAATAGAGAATGAGGTTAAGCAGGCTAATGGTGAGGCTCCGTCACCTAGTGGGTGCCCAGAGAACCGTTTGTTTGTCCCGGCTTATATGCGCCCACAGGTGATCCATTGGGCCCACACCTCACTGCTTTCCTGCCATCCGGGAGTTAGAAGAACGATGTTCGCTATCTCCCGGAGGTTCTGGTGGCCCTCCATGGAGCCAGAGGTCCGGGAGTACGTAGAGGCATGTTCGGTCTGCGCCCGGAACAAGACGTCCTCCGGGTCACGCATGGGCCTGCTGCAGCCACTCCCCATTCCCTCCAGACCATGGTCCGACATCTCGGTGGACTTCGTCACGGGGCTTCCGGTCTCCCAAGGTAACACCACGGTCCTCACCGTGGTGGATAGATTCTCCAAGATGGCTAGATTCATTGCTTTGCCTAAACTGCCCTCCGCCAAAGAAACGGCGGAGATCATGATGAACAATATTTTCAAGGTTCACGGATTTCCCAAGGACATTGTGTCAGACCGGGGCCCCCAGTTCGTCTCCAGGTTCTGGAGGGAGTTCTGCCGACTCGTCGGAGCGAGAACCAGCCTGACCTCAGGTTATCACCCGGAGGCCAACGGCCAGACTGAACGCCTCAACCAACAACTGGAAACCGGCCTCCGGTGTCTGGTCTCTCAGAATCCCTCGACATGGAGCCAACACCTGGTCTGGGTCGAGTATGCCCACAACTTACTGCCCACCTCAGCCACAGGTATATCACCGTTTAAATGCGTATTTGGTTACCAACCTCCTGTGTTCCCAGACAATGAGCAGGAGGTGTCTGTTCCCTCCGCCCATGCCATGGTTCGCCGCTGCCACCGCATCTGGGCAGCCGCCAGGGAGGTTCTAATTCGCCAAGGGGACCGGGTCAAGAAAACTGCAGACCGCAAGAGGCGACCCGCCCCAACTTACCGGCCGGGCCAGAGAGTGTGGCTTTCCGCCAAGGATCTTAACCTGAAGGTTCCGTCCAAGAAGCTGGCACCGCGATTCGTGGGCCCGTTCCCAATAACCAAGCTCATTGGCCCTGCAGCAGTTCGCCTTCGCCTGCCCCGATCCCTCCGTGTTCACCCGACCTTCCACGTAAGCCGGATTAAGCCTGCCAAGGAGAGCCCGATGGTCCCAGCCGCCGCCCCTCCACCACCCCCAGAAGTGATAGACGGCGGTCCGGTCTACAAGGTCAAGCGGTTACTGGCAGTTCGCAAACGGGGCCGAGGTAAACAATATCTGGTGGACTGGGTAGGATATGGTCCGGAGGAGAGGCAGTGGGTCCCGGCGCGTTATATCCTAGACCCTACGCTCATCACAGACTTCCACAGGGACCACCCTGACCAGCCTGGGCCGTCGGGAGTCGGCCCTAGAGGGGGGGGTACTGTCACACCGCGGTGAGGTTTGTCCTGTCTTGGGGTTTTTGTCTTGTCACTTCCTGTTTTATTTTGAAAGTCTCACTCTCCTCTCGTTTCAGGTCACTTGCCCTTCCTCATGTGTCACCGGTCTGATTGTCACACAGACACACAAACACACACACATACACACACACGCACTTACCATATTGCCCATCTTTTTTAATATTCAGTTCCAGGATACTATATGCTATGACTGTACCAGGAGGGATCTCCAAAAGAACATCTCTGCCCTCCACAATGTTGTTGCTCTCCTCCACACACACCTGAGAATAAAAAACACAAATGCATAGTGATAATAGTATTTAATTATAATACTTAAAATTTTAAAAATCAAATAAAAAAATACACACTTGCCCTATCCATACCCACCTTAACAGAACTCCCCAGTATGCCCACTAGCTTCAGCACCCCTGTAAAGGAGCATTTCTCCTTTATGGTCTGCTTGATGGTGCAGTAGCTGGTGGTGAGGATCCTCTGTTTCACTACAGCCAGCACCACGCTCTGTTTCTCCAGCTGGCACACCAGGTTGTGCTCCATGTTCACCAGCCTGGCGCAAAGGAGAAGGGCTCATGTTAACCTACAGGGCATTAAATTGAAAATTGAAAATTGAAAATTGAAAATTGAAAATTGAAAATTGAAAATTGAAAATTTAAATTTAAATTTTGGGGCTACAGGTAAAAGGGTCAGTGACAAATTCTGTCTTTGAAAATGTACATTTTGTGTTCATTTAGGTTTCTTGTGATTTAAAATTCTATTTGTATTCTTTTTTTTGCAAAACTGCATGATTTTGTTCGGTTTGTTTGAAAAGAATGGCAAATTTGAAATAATGAATCCACCTAGAATATAAAACCAGTTAATGCAAGCGTTTTTACAATTTAACATTTTTTTGTCAGAGTTAAACTATCTGATACTACGTTTCTATGGTTGTACAGTTTTGGCTGAAACATGTAAAAACACAAGAGACAAAGTAGACATAAAATAAGATTAAATCTTAGATTAAAACTCAGTACTGAAGAAGTAGTGAATAAACAGATGGCAGCATCCTCTTTACTCCCCTTAACATTTAGGGTTCTTTCTTAAATAGAAGGGTTTTCCGGCCTGTTTTAGGAGTTTGAACACACTTTTTGAGGCCAGAATGGGTACATTCATGAAAACAGGGTCCTGAAACATGGAACGATGACACTCCCAGCACAGAGCAACACTATACCATTAAATTTTGTGGTTGTGGTTGTGTAATGCTGCCGTTGTCTGATGTCCAATGCGTTCCGGCTGGTTGCAGTTTAAAAAAAAAAGAGAGAGAATTACTTAGCACCTGTTCCTGGAATCGTGTAACAGCTTCTTCACGTCCATCTCCTCCTTGGTCAGTTTGCCGAAACAGGACAGGAGCAGAGCGGAGCCCCGTCCCTCCAGCCCCACACTGCTGGGCCCGGCATCCACTTCCAGCTTCCCGGAGACTTTGTCTCCATACCTCCCCTTGTAGGACAGGAAATCATTCTCAGTCACTCCTGACGAGACACGAGGTGTAACAATACACACAGGTGTGTGCATGAGTGTTGCCCCGAGCTACATGGAAATGATCTACAATGTGAAGAACAAGCTGTCTTCATGTCTGCATGTTGCCCACATGTTGCCACACATATCTTACATACCAGGTGTGAGCATCTCGTTGCCCATCAGCAAATCGCCGAGAGTGAAGTCTGTCGACTGGTATTTGGGCCTCTGCCAGGGCCAGAAGCGGTTGCACTTGACGACCAGCGCCAAGGGAACCAGCTTGTATGAGTCATTGACTCTGGACACATGGATGAGGCTTCCCTCAGGGTCAATCTGACGGATGAAGTTGGCAGTGGCCTTGGAAAACATGGCCACGGAGAGCTGGAAAAGAGAAAAGAGTAGTTTGATCTTCTGTCCACTGGAAACCACGGTGAGAGAGAAAAAAGACACTGGAGTAAACACTGAGGTGATTTCCGATTTGGTATTGTCCCCTAATTTACCCTCTTGATGAAGCTTATGCATGTTTGATTAGTGTGTGTGAGTGTAAGAAAGTCCCTTGTTAACCTAAAAATATAACACACACACACACACACACACACACACACACATGTATTTATGCACAGATACAAAGTCACACATCCATGTTAATTCATCAGGCTCAGTCTTCATAGCTTGAATATTTTGAGTAATCAGGCGTAAAGGGAGATTCATGCTGTCAGGGCAAAGAAGGAGAAAGTTTCAGCTGTTTCCATTTTAGTTGGTGGAATGTTTAAACAAAAAAAGGCAAAGTTTGCATAGATCCAGTCAGAGGTCCCCACTGATTTTTTCTTTCTTGCATGAAATCCTTTGTTCAAAAAACTCACCATTAGCTCCTATTTTTGCTAAACAGTTGTCTTGAAACAATCCGAAGAAAATACAACACATAGCTCTCAACCTGTGACACAGGTTACAGGCCTTTTAACCACTTTTTCCATTTTACTCCTCACATGCTTCACCTTCATTCTTACAAGAGATGAATTCAAATGTTCTCTCATTTTACAAGACAGGAACAGTCAATACGCTACATAACTCAACTTCCTATATACAAAGCATGGCACAAATTCCCCATGAACTGACACATTGAGTCATTTGGTCTTAATTATTCACAAATTGTCATGATGTGAGTGGAAACCTTTCTCTAACTTTGACTGTATGTTTTTTTTTTCTCCCAAGGAGACATGAATCAGAAAAAACATGATAATCCAAACAATTTAGTGTGGCTGCTTATGAGCATGATACATCCATCCATCCATCCATTTTCTATCCCGCTTATTCCTTTTCAGGGTCGCAGGGGTCTGCTGGAGCCTATCCCAGCGCATTTTATGGCGAGAGGCAGGGATACACCCCAGATGGTCGCCAGCCAATCGTGGGGCACACACACCATTCACACACCATTCACACACACACTCACACCTATGGGCAATTTAGATTTGCCAATTAACCTGAGCATGTTTTGTATTGTGGGAGGAAACCGGAGTACCCGGTGAAAACCCACGCAGACACGGGGAGAACATGCAAACTCCACACAGAAAGGTCCCAGACCCAGGCCCCAAGGCGGTCTTGAACCTGCGACCTTCTTGCTGTGAGGCAACAGTGCTACCCACTGCTCCACCGTGTCGCCCGAGCACGATACAAAGCAAACAAATTAAATTAGTAATTACTAACCACTAAATCACGGAAGGATCTTTGAGAATAAAAAAATAAACATTTAAAAATACAAACTTTGTCTTTCTATAAAAGTCTAAATTAGATTACTTTGGTTAGTTTGAAGCAAATGCCATTGTCATAGTTAACTATTACCAGAAATATATATAGAGGGAGGTCGTAGCAGCCTTAAAGACCCATGACTGTGCATTATGAAATGTTAAATATAAATATAAATAAACAAAAAAAATGGAGAAACCGACACAGGAAGAAACACAACACCACCATCCACCTCCAAATATAAGGCTTTTTACCTCAGATCAGCTGGTTTAAGTCAGAAGTCAACCACTTCTGTTGTTTTTTTTCCCCGAACAATTGTCGCTTCGCCGCGTTGTTCCCGACGCGGATAAAAAATAATCCTGTAGGTTAAAAGACGGTTCCTGCCTAGTAGATGCTGTCACGAAAAACAAAATAGGGGATGTTGAAGCCAATCACTGTTTCCACAATAAAGTTCAGTCCGATCTGTGGCTGAGAGGTAGCGATAGGACAGTTAGTCAGCGAACTGCGCAGGACAGACCGCTGCCTCTTCTCACTCTCCATGCTTAATTATGATCATAAGTACTCTGTTATCTGTTATGTGTGTGTGTGTGTGTGTGTATATGCACGTCCTGTTGCTGTCTATATGAATGGTTGGGTTCTGTATGTAAGGTTACTAGTAATTGGTTTACCAGAAGTGGTTTTACCACATCCTCCATTAGCTGGGATAGTGTATATGTGTATAGACTAGAAGTACCCAAACCCCAATGGGACATACCACGGAAGATGGTAAGGTGCTGTGGGACTGGAGCTTCCAGAATGATGATTAACCCACTATACAGAGTGGTGGTGCAGAAAAGGGCAGAGGTGAGAGATATGGAAGCACTAGCTAACAGCGACATCAGGAAAAAGGGCTGAGAGAACAGTTGGAACAGATGTGAAAGTTCAAAGGGGAATTATATATTTTTCGATTTTCCCCAATCTCATAACGAACATTTGTAAGAAATGTCTTGTCTGCATCATATATATTATCATATATATTCATTATTTTAACTTGTGTCCTTGTTAATCCTTTTGTTTCTTGCATAGATTTTTTTTACTTCTCTTTACCAAACAATGACCAACTGCTTTATAACCAACTTGTAATGGATTATATTTACCTATACATTAGGAATCTTGTTACTTTACCTAAAGCACCCAATGACTATATACACTAACTTATATTATAATGAAAGAAATATCAGATTATAATGCATCGTAACATTGATTTTAATACAAAAAGGTAGCGCAGTCGTCCACCAGTCAGAAAATTGGTGGTTCAATTCCCGGCTCCTCCGAGTTGCATATCGTTGTGTCCTTGGGCAGGATACTTAACCCCGATTTGCCTTTGATGGCTTGTGTCATAAGGCACTTTGTAACATAATGATTATTGTCATAAATGCATTATGAATATTTATGAGTAGGTATAAAGAGCCATAATGACATTAGAATGCATTATATGTATGGTTATAATGGATTATAGACATGGGCTTTCTGAAAATCTCACCAATATATAAAATTTCCTGTAGTGGAATATCCTTAAAATATAATAAACAAAAAATACCTGTTGACAAATGCAGAAATGCAGAAATCCAACCAGCACCAACACCCTCCCCTCACATCAGGGTCAACTGATCTGAGCAGCCAGTTTTCCAGCTTAAACATGTAGAGGAGCAGGAGCTGTACAAACCGGCAGCAACCAGACTTTGATTAAACATGCAGAGAGAGATTGTGAGATCTCACATAGGAAGTCTTCTCTGTGGGTGGTTTTTATTTGTGTAACATGCAGTGTGTCAAACTCAAGGCTCGCGGGCCCAGTCTGGCCTGGCACTTCATTTTATGTGGCCCTCAAGGGCTTGCACAGACTTGCAAGATTTATTGAGAGACAGGACAGCGAATACTTTTTTAAACTTAACAGAGAAGGGCTGTCTTCTTTGGACGACGTTGAGGTGCGTTCAAGAACACCTTGTTAAGTCCAAAATCCATTTTATATTGGCTGCGAAGGTTGCATGAAACAGAAGTTTCTTTTTTCTTTGTTTAAATACAACTGTCATTACTTTCTTTTTCTTTTCACTGCAGTATGAGTAATGACTACATAGGAACACAAAACCATATGTGACAATTTTCTATGTTTTGCTGCAGCATCTTTAATAATTAGATGCTAAAATTATACCAACAAGTAAACTTGATTAATGAGTTATTAGTTAATGTTGTCAGTCTGTCTCTCATTTGTCTCTCTGTACTTCCTCAGTTGCTAAGGGTTACGAAGTTTTCAATAATCTAATGTTCGCAGTCTAAGTGCAAAATGAGAAATGTATTTCTGTACAGGAAACACAGATAGAAGGTGCATTAGGGACTATTTTTTTCTAGGGGGGGGGTTTACCGGCCTGTAGAATAAAGATGGAGAACATCAGGACAGGGGACAGCGATCAGCCCTGTTGCCTCTAACAGAAGCAGGTTTTCATTAGAACCTGAAGACTGTGTAGATTTTGCATGTTTCTACTGCGCCAGGTGAGTTTTCTCCAGTTACTCTTGTTTCTTTAAAGTCCCTAAAACATGCACGTTAGGTTAGTTCTGAGCTTAAATTGGTCCCAAGGTGTGTAGTACTCTTACCAATGAACAACTTTCCTCTATAAAGTTAATTAAAAGGGTATGTAAACAAAATATGTTGTTTCCGTCTTCATAATCATTCAAATATCTGACAGTGATATTATAATTTTCAGTGCTTTTACTTCTCTTGACTGGTGTTCAAATTAATCAAAATCGCAATTCACAATGAACAACAGTCGATTTTTGGGGTCGCTTTCTATGCTGGTTTTCTGTGTTGCTTCAATAGGGATCCTATCACAATTTTTACAGAATCTATCAGTTCTGATCATTTCAAAGAAGTGACACTTTGGTGATTGTTATCCACCACCTGTCGCAGTGACAGAAACGTGCAAGGAATGAAAGCATTGCTCATCCCTCATTCACACAAAAATGACTATGTGACACAGTATAAACCATCCATTCATTGTACAGTTTATTATCCTTTTTAAATGTGGAGCATTATTGCTGCCTATCTCAGTGATAAACTGTATCCACACTCCTATGACAGTCATGACACGATAAAAGCAAGGCATCATACTTAAAGGCTGAAGTCATTCTTTTATAATATGAACATCTGATCACAATGTTCTCAATTATTTACTCATCTTTTGAACATTTTAAAAAGTTTGCTTCCATAACTGCTCCCTTTACTCCAGTACTCCACAAACAGTATTAAACAAAAAATCTCTAAAAGTATTTTTTGCATAACTCCTGCAGCAGTTGATGGAGTGCAGCACTGCAGTAAAAAGGCACTTTGGAAAATTCTGAGATGCAACGGGACATAATGATATAAATCCACACCAACACCATGTAAATAACAAATTTTATGACAGGAACATGGACTCATACAGATTCACCTAAAAAACAACACAAACAGAAGGCTCTGCTCTGTCCTAAAAGAGGAAGCAGCAAGTTCATATCGGTTTGGTCACCATGACTTAGAGTGATTTATGTTAATCGGGTCTGAATATTTTGAGGTTATTCTCGTGTCATTTTGATTCCTAGGTTTGGTTAAAGAAATCAAGAGGTCACCACAACACAGGGAAGTCCATTTTACTGAAGCCAGGGTCTCGCCGCTGCTCCCAGTACATGTTGCTGCTCACCCACATGTCCTCCGTAGACTTCCTGCCAACACAAATAAAACCCTCATATGACCAGTGTTCTGTTATGCAACATAGTAACATACTATCATTAGGTATTTCCTGTGATTACATTATATTCAAAACAATTTAAATGTGGAAGCATGTGATTTTTTGAAGTACCATATACCCAATAATAGCTGGGTTTCGTGTCTGCCGGGTCCCCTTTGAACGCTGGATGCAGGTGTATATTTTGATAAATAACTGATGGTGACAAATAAACGCTACGTGTTATTAAAAAAAAAAAAAAATCAAGGCAAGGAAGAAGACAATACCTGTCCTCCTGCACACACATTTATACTGCCCTGTGCACATGTGCCGGTACCATCCCACACCGCAACTGCCCAGGCTGCACACAAACCTACCACACTCAAAGTGGCCTTCTTGATAACATCTAATACAAGAATAACTTATCTTTTGTCATGATGAGCTCAGGACCTAATTCTAACTCCCTTCATCAAAGGTCACAGACAAATACACCTCTTGGGACACAGCAGAGGCTAAGACAGACCGAATTTGTGTGGAAAAACACATGTAAACACTGTATTGGCTCATACATGAAGACATATGAACAAAGAAGCAGCAGTTAAACAGTGGCGTACTTGAAAAAGCGCGGCTGGTGGGTCATGTTGTTGTCCTGCAGCACTTTCCTCCGTTCCCTCTGGAGCTGCTCGAGCCTCTGTTTCTGCTCCTCGGCTCCTTCAGTGTTCCCCTCCTCCAACAGCCTGGACAAAGAGGTCAGAGTAAGGGAGTCAGGATGGGGGAAACAGTAGAACAATCCCACTTTTTCCACCTCAAACAGGAAAACTTTGGCCTAGCAGCATAGTAGTAGTGGTAGTTGAACTTATGTGTCAATACGGCTGGGTATTTTGATAAAAAATGTATTTGCAGAACTCTGACTTCCAATACATGTATAAACCACCTCTTTACAGCACTGTGGTTTAGAGTAACTTACAATAACTTTTACTATTTAACTTTTTTTTTTTTTACACACAAAGCATTTTCACAACATTATACATGTTAAAGTTAACATGTAAATTAATAACAAAGCATCAGAAAGTATAAATTAGCTTACAGTACTCATTTGCAAATAGTACATCTAATGGAATCCAGAGTAAACATCACTCATGTATCCTATTTTTATATTTGAGCATGCACAAGTAGGCAGGAAGTTAAAAGCTGCAGACTTTTTTTTTCCCCAAAAGGTCTAATATGCTTACTATAGCTCCTAAATGATCCCTCTTAATATTGATGTTAGGACTTGACCTGTGTTGTCTAGAAGATCCTATTATATGTATCCTACACGTAGCTCTTAAAGAATTTTAGAATCCAGATATTGTGTTTTTACATTTTCTGACACTTATTCCACTAATTAGCTAATCAGCCTTTATCTCATTTAAATTATTGGCAATTGTAGGTGTTGTCAATCAGAACAAATCATGACAAAAGATTATTAAAAAAAATAGGTAGGGATGAATTCATTTAACAGGCAGATTAACATTGGGCCAACCTCTGGTCTGGCCTGAAGCGTGTGTCTGTGGGGGGCAGCAGAGGGCTCAAAGCAGAATCCAGCTCATTTAACTCCACCGCAAACTGGGTGAAGCCATAATACTGCTCTTGGTCCACTGGCATGGGGTCTACACACACACACACACACACACACACACACACACACACACACACACACACACACACATTTCTCTTCTTTCCTTTTCTGATGGGTAAAGTGTGTAAAAATGTTATTGGTGACATTAGACTCACTTGCTCTCCAGATGCATGTGGCAGATGGTGGGTCTCCTTGAAAAACGGACTCGTGCCATTTCCCGAAAATAGTGTGTACAACCTTCCCATTTGAATCTGTAACCACGCCTTCTATCTCGTTCACGGTAGAGCTCCATGACTTTGCCTGAAAAAGAAAGAGGGTAATCACTTACAAATGTGAAGGGAGAATGACATTATTACACAAAATGGGAACAGACATCACAGTATCACATTTAACAATATCAAGTTATAAATACTGAATGAGTCATGTAACTGCTTGTGAGGATTTGATCTCTGCTGCCTGCCTAGTTTTCCATGCTTAGGTTTACTTATTGAAAATGTAGTTCTTCTCTTTGTCCAACAGATGTTGCTGTTCACATTGATAATGTTGAAGGCAAAGCTTATCTTATTTTATATAAAGTGTTTTGGACAAAATAAAGTTTGTGTCTATGTAGCTCTACACAAGAAATCCACTAAAGAAGCGGTGACATCCCACAGGAAGTTTTTTTTCTCCTTACATTGATAAACTATGTAAAACAAGTATCCCACAACTTATTCCCTCTCAAAGTCAATTGGGGCATTCTCTTATTAACACACATTCACAATAAAGACAGTCAGTAAATATCTGTAATTTCTAACCTTAACAAATATGACTTTACACTGGCAGGCATCACTGTTGGTATTTTTGATGGTCATCTCTCCATAGTGTTCGATCCAGCGCTGACCACTCAGGATGTTATGAATGCAGGACGTCACTTTGTTCCATTCATAGTGGTCCCCAAAACTAGTGAATAAACACACACACACACACAGTTACTATTTTATAATACATGTTTCATTCCTCATACCATCTCCAAATATTGGTCATGTTAATAACAAACACAAATGTAGAAAATATCATACAAAAATACACAAGAAGCAAAGGCATAAAGGACCTACGCAGGTAGTGTCACATGGGTTGTTCCCATAGGAACTATTTCCATGGATTTGCCCCAGAATTTATTTTTCCATCGGACATCTAAAATTGAATGGAGCACAAAAAAACAGGTAAGTTTATATATATATATATATATATATATATATACACAGTGGGGAAAATAAGTATTTGAACACCATGCTATTTTGCTATTTCTCCCACTTAGAAATCATGGAGGGGTCTGAAATTTTCATCGTAGGTGCATGTCCACTGTGAGAGAGATAAACTAAAAAGAAAAACCCAGAAATCACAATGCATGATCTTTTAACGATTTATTTGTGTGATATAGCGGCAAATAAGTATTTGAACACCTAAGAAAATGAATGTTAATATTTGGTACAGTGGCCTTTGTTTGCTATTACAGAGGTCAAACGTTTCCTATAGTTTTTCACCAGGTTTGCACATACTGCAGGAGGGATCCTGGCCCACTCCTCCACACAGATCTTCTCTAGATCAGTCAGGTTTCTGGGCTGTCGCTGAGAAACACAGAGTTTGAGCTCCCTCCAAAGATTTTCGATTGGGTTCAGGTCTAGAGACTGGCTGGGCCATGCTAGAACCTTGATATGCTTCTTACGGAGCCAGTCCTTGGTTTTCCTGGCTGTGTGTTTTGGGTCGTTGTCGTGTTGGAAGACCCAGCCACGACCCATCTTCAATGCTCTGACTGAGGGAAGGAGGTTGTTCCCCAAAATTTCACAATACACGGCCCTAGTCATCCTCTCTTTAATGCAGTGCACTCGTCCTGTCCCATGTGCAGAAAAACACCCCCAAAGCATGATGCTACCACCCCCATGCTTCACAGTAGGGATGGTGTTCTTTGGATTGTACTCTTCATTCTTCTTCCTCCAAACGCGCTTAGTGGAATTATGACCAAAAAGTTCTATTTTGGTCGCATCTGACCACAAAACTTTCCCCCATGACTCTTCTGTATCATCCAAATGGTTATATGCAAACTTAAGACGGGCCTTGACATGTGCTGGTTAAAGCAGGGGAACCTTACGTGCCATGCATGATTTCAAATCAGTGTATTACCTACAGTAACCTTGGTAACGTTGGTCCCAGTTCTTTTCAGGTCATTGACCAACTCCTATCGTGTAGTTCCGGGCTGATTCCTCACCTTTCTTAGAATCATTGAGACCCCACGAGGTGATATCTTGCATGGGGCTCCACTCCGATTGAGATTGACCGTCATGTTTAGCTTCTTCCATTTTCTAATGATTGCTCCAACAGTGGACCTTTTTTCACCAAGCTGCTTGGCAATTGCTCCGTAGCCCTTTCCAGCCTTGTGGAGGTGTACAATTTTCTCTCTTGTGTCGTTGGACAGCTCTTTGGTCTTCGCCATGTTACAAGTTAAAGTCTTGCTGATTGTATTGGGTGGACAGGTGTCTTTATGCAGCTAACGACTTCAAACAGGTGCATCTGATTAGGATGATACATGGAGTGCAGGTGGACTTCTAATGGGCGGACTTACAGGTCCTTCAGGGTCAGAATTCTAGCTGACACACAGGTGTTTAAATACTTATTTGCCGCTATATCACACAAATAAATCATTAAAAAATCATGCATTGTGATTTCTGGATTTTTCTTTTTAGTTTATCTCTCTCACAGTGGACATGCACCTACGATGACAATTTCAGACCCCTCAATGATTTCTAAGTGGGAGAAATAGCAAAATAGCATGGTATTCAAATACTTATTTTCCCCACTGTATATATGAAAATTACTGTTTCATCATAATTAAGATCTTCAATTTTTTTTCTCTGAGGCAAACAATAGCGAAAGAAAAAAATGCAAACAGGGCTGCAGCCTCTAGTATGTTTGACTACCAATGGCTGATCAGTGTCAGTCAGCCATTTTTTATACCTGCTTGTTGCTCATTAGGGTCACATGGTCTGCTGGAGCCAATCCCAGCATATTACAGTAAGAGACAGGGATACACCCCAGACAGGTAGCAGCCTATCATGGAGCGCACGCACGCACGCACGCACGCACGCACACACACACACACACACACACACACACACACACACACACACACACACACACACACACACACACACACACACACACACACACACACACACACACACACACACACACACACACACACACACACACACACACACACACACACACACACACACACACACACACACACACACACACACACACACACACACCCATCGGCATTTTAGAGTCTCCAATTAATCTAAGTATATTTTGGACTGAGGGAGGACACCAGAGATCCAATAAAATACCCAGAAACGAAGATGTGACAGCAGTGATGCAATCTCTGCAATTAACAACTATACTGCTAGTCAATTAATCTATCAATTACTGAAACAATTAATTGACACATTTTTTGGTTCTATAAAATGTAGATCGCTTCCTAAAGCTGAAGATTCAACCAAAATATCTTTTTGTACAGACCAACAGTCCACAACCCAAATATCATCAGTTTACAAAAAGAAACCAGAAAATATTCAGTGAGGAGAAGCTGGAAGCAGAGAATTTGGACAAAAATGACTCAAAACAATTAAATGAATATCAAAATAGCAATTAATTCAGTAGTTTGCAAGTAATTACAATTTATTGACTAATCGTTGCAGCTCTAATGCAATCTACTAGTAAGCCACAGAGAGGAAAGGAAATGTGCTTTTTCTGCTCACCTTGCCAAAAGGTGAAGTTCCTTGAATCAGAGTGACATGCTGACACAGGTGGGTGATGACTCACCTGGGAAACAGAAAGACAGAGGGGAGACACTGATGAGAGATACTGTTGATCATTCACAATAATTGTTGATACATTTATTGTGAATGATCAGTACAATTATGGTGGATTAGATCACAGAGAACGGTGGTGCCCATCACCACTCCCTGTGGTCCTACTGGTTTGGATTTTTTGAAGAGGCTCATGAATTTCTTTAAACTATAGAGCAAGAGGGCACTATTCCTTCAGTATAAACTTTATCAAGATTGCAAAGTTTCAATTAATTATTATTAAGTATAACATATTACTGCTTATACATATTAAACATAGCCCCTTTAAATTGATTACATAGATATACATAGAGATGTACATGCAACACCTTTATTTCAAAAATTACTTTGAATAAAGTAATTTATTTAAAATGTTGACCTTAGAGTTAACTATTCTAGTTTAGGAAATTAAACAGTCTATCCTGTGGAGCAAAGAATACACTCAATGAATTACAGGTTTGTTGTAAACTGTGTGACCTCTACCTGTTCAGCTATAAACCTGAAGCCCTTATCGGGTCTGTCGCACTCATACGTCTCCCCCAAGACCGGGTTGAAGGGTTTGCTTCCAGCTCGATGGTAGGTGCACGTATATGCAGTAATTGCAAACGTGGCAACATAAATCTGTGTGAAACATCAGGGAGAATGGATGAACATGTGCTGCCAGACAAAAATTTAAAGATTTTCTTAGTTGAATTGTTAATAAAGTATTGGTCGTTTTGTGTAAATTACATTTATGACACGATCTATGACAACGTATATGACTATGAGAAAAAAAATTAATGTAAAATGGTCTAAGAGTACACGAAAAAAAGAGTACACATACAAGATAACCTCCCACTTTAAGGACAGCAAGAACGCACAGAGCCTATGGCAAGGCATTCAGGCCATCACAAATTACAAACCTGCACCACAAAGCTGCAAGAGCGACATCACTCTGCTCAACAGCCTAAACAGTTTCTTCGCACGTTTTGAGGACCAGAACACCACTCACTCACAGCAAACACCACCACCTCTGCACGACCAGCCCCTGTGCCTGTCTGCTACCAGCGTAAGGAGGACACTCTCTGCAGTCAACATCCGGAAAGCAGCGGGTCCAGACAACATCTCTGGTAGGGTGCTAAAAGACTGTGCAGGGGAGCTGACAGTCTCAATCCTGCTTCAACGACTATCGTCCTTTGGCACTGACACCCATTATCATGAAGTGCTTTGAACGACTAGTCCTGTCACACATAAAATCCATCCTGCCCCCCAGCCTGGACCCTTACCAGTTCACTTACAGGGCAAAGCGATCCACAGATGATGCAATTTGCTCTGCCCTCCACCCAGCACTCACCCACCTGGACAAGAAAGACTCATATGTGAGAATGCTGTTCATAGACTTCACCTCAGCATTCAACACCATAATACCACAACAACTCATCTGCAAACTGGACAAACTGGGCCTCAGCACCTCACTCTGCAGCTGGCTGCTGGATTTTCTCAGCCAGAGGCCTCAAGCGGTGCGTGTTGGCAACAACATCTCAGACAGGATCACGGTGAGCACAGGGGCCCCACAAGGCTGTGTGCTCAGCCCCCTCCTCTTCACCCTCCTGACACATGACTGCACACCAACCCACAGCTCCAACCACCTTGTGAAGTTTGCCGACGACAACACTGGTGGGCCTCATCACCAACGGCGACGAGACCCACTACAGGAAAGAGGTAGAATTTCTGACCAAATGGTGCAAAGACAACAACCTCCTGCTAAACATCAGCAAGGCCAAAGAGATTGTTGTCAGCTTCCAGAGAGGCCACACCCAACACCCCCCTTTGACCATCGACGGTGCTGCAGTGGAGAGGGTGAGCAGCACCAAGTTCCTGGGGGTGCACATCAGTGATGACCGCTCCTGGACCACCAACACCGCATCACTGGCCAAGAAAGCACAGCAGCGTATCTACTTCCTACGTAAATTGAAGCGGGCAAGTGCGCCGCCACCCATCATGACCACGTTCTACAGAGGAACCATCGAAAGCATCCTGACAGGCTGCATCACCGTGTGGGGCAGGTGCACTGACTACAACAGGAAGCCTCTGCAACGCATCGTGAGAACAGCTGAAAGGATAATTGGTGTACAACTCCCCTCCCTGCAAGACCTTTACACCACCCGCCTCAGCCGCAAAGCGATCACAATTGCCACGGATACAAGTCACCCTGCACACAGTCCGTTCAGCCTCCTGCCCTCTGGAAAGAGGTACAGGAGCCTTCGCTCCTGCACCACCAGACTCATGAACAGCTTCTTCCACCAAGCCGTGAGACTGCTGAACTCTCTCCCCTCCCCACCCACGGGACTGCTGAACTCTCTCCCCTCCTCCCTCTCACCCCCAGCCCCAGCCAGAAGGAACAACAGGCTGGCAAACCAAGTCTAGGTCACTGGACTGTCTCCCCCCACTCACCCACCTAAATTGACACTCTGCACATGCAAATATTTGCACACACTTGCTGCTGGTATATTTATATTTATATATATTGTTATTGCACTAGCCATTACATTACAACAACTACCTCACAATGCACATAGCTGGGACAATCAGTACTGTCTTGTTTTGTCTGTTTTGTCTTGTTGAATTTGTCTTTCCACACCCTACTCCTTATGTCTTATCTTGGGGTACTCATGTCTTGTCATGTCATACGTGTTTGTTTGTTTCTAGTTTAGTTTAGTAAGACTAGGCAAAAGTAGCCTTAAGCTACTGCACTTTACCGTTGTAGTTTAGGATTGTCTCGTCTTGCGGACCTGCACTTTGATGTACATGTAAAACGCATAGGATAGTGAGAAACAAAATTTCTATTCCTTTTTTGTTAAGTACATGTGAAGAAATTGACAATAAAATTGACTTTGACTTGACTTTGACTATCATTATTACATACAACACCATTAACACTATAATAGACAATAATAATATTAACAGTTGAAGATGTTGGGACTGACAAACAAAAACCATCTATTATGCAAAAGTAGAAAAAAAAAAAAGTAAAAAAAAAAAGTCAGTGAAATCAGTTGGTCAAACAGAACTATTTGTTTAAATTACTGCTAATGTTATTATTTTTTCAGAAATGTAAAGTTATCAAGCATATGCCTGTCTGGGAAATGTGGTATCTGACGTTTCTGATGCTTCACTCATCTCCATCTTCTGTCTGACGAGCTGAAAGGAAACAGGAAGTGAAACATTTTGCTCAGATGTTTCACTGCTGCTGATCTAGCTGTAATTTTTGCAAATTTGTATGAAGAAAAACACCCACCTATTTAAACCAGGTTAAAAAATGCATTGTAACATGCAGTACTGACATTTGTACAGATTAAAATATTACCATTTTTCCTGTAATGCCAGTTAGAGCAAAAAGTAGCAGCTTCAGCAGATTTACTACATTTTAAGCAAGACTTCCTAAGTTTCTTTCTGCAGACTAAAACCTCCCAAATGTCAATGTTTATATATTACGAGCAAATATGTGTACATGAGTGTACATCTTAAGTGCTCTGGTGGAGCATGTACATATTTACAAGGCTCCATATTTACTTCAGGAATGTACTGGATAAATAATAATATTATTTACAATTTTTTTCCTCTCACCATGCGCTGGTAAGGGTCCTGTGTGTGGTTGGCGGTGTCCAGCAGCTCGCTGTACTCAAGCTCCTCACACAGCCGCTGCAGGGTGTTGAGCGGCTCATTGAGCTGCACCGGCATGGCCACCTTGGACAGGTCCTTTCCGATGTTGTTCTTTAGGATGTTCCACAGGCTCACACTGCTGGCGGGACTGGTTGAGGGCAGTATTGAGCGTCGGCGGACCAGGGGCATCACGCTGCCAACTGGGGAGAAGAAGGGAGGAAAGTGATGAGCAGGAAAGGATATTTTAAAGAAATGACTTTGAATGCTGTCATATGTGTAAAATTTAAGGTTAAAACTTTAAAATAAATGAACAAGTATCTTAAAAATGAGTTGGACAAACTCTACCCATACTACCTAATTCGGATAAAAAAAAAAAAAAAATGTCTTTTGAAACTGAAACAAACAGTCATCTGCACAAGTGAATTAATGATGCTTGTCCACAGTTGCTTGACAGATATTGTATGATAAAGCATAGTATTGAGCTGTCAGAGGTCACAGTCAACATATTCTATGAGTGAGTGAATAATTTCTCTGCTTCTAAACATTCATAATTTATTTATTACTGACACACTGAAAAAGGCACAAACACACTCAGAGGATTAGTCACACAGAGATAGATGAGCCCTGCCTCTCCTTGACAGAATAAGGTCTCTGCGCTGTTTCTGTCTGATACGTGCTGCCGTATCATGTACCAGAGTTGTGTCTTTCACTGCCTCCCTCGTTGCTGTAGGTATCCATGGAGATGGTGTCGCTTACATCACTGATGTACGAGTCATCGTCAGATACCTGAGGCGGACAGCCAGTGATGAAAGGTGAGTGAGTTACCAGAGCACATAATCAAAGAACACACAAAACCATAAGTCTCTGCATCTTCAGGCTACATATTATATAATAGATTATATTTTAAAAATACACACAGTGTTTGTTGTGACAAGTAGTGGATATTAGTTCTATTAAAGTGAAAGTGTGTGGCCACACTCAATTTAAGGATAATAAAGGAAAAGATTACTTTCCCAGCATCTCTCATTGAGACGTGATCAATGTGATCAACAGTACAAAACATTTCTTTGAGTTTGGTACTGTTGATCACATGTTTTAGGATTTCACCTTTTGCTCTGGGTCAGATGGGCATATATTCATTTTAATCACATATCATATTCTATATGATTAATCAAATCAAATGTTTATCAACACGGAGAAGAAGGAAAAGCATGTTACAGCAGATAATGTCCGACCTCATTCTCAGAGGAGGAGGAGGAGAGCAGGTACTCCTGAGCATCAAAGAATTCTGATATTGACTCTGGGATAGATACTTTGCTTTCATTGGACGCCTGGTGGACCAAGGTGTGGGAACCACCTGGACATTCCTGGTGAAATGATAAGAGGTCAGAGGAATAAATCAAGCAGTGCACAGCAGTGAACATTTTGCAGTGCATCCATGAAGAATCCTTCATCAAATCTAACTCACTGAAGCATAGGGAGTCTTCAAGCCAATGACCTGTGCTGGCTGGGGGGCCTGCATGTCGATGGTGTGCCTCAGTCGGTCTCTTTCTGCAGACAGGGAGCTGAAGACTGATTTCAATGTGACATGGACTGGAGATGAGAACATTCCAGAGACCACAAGGAACCAAAAAAAAAAAAAAAGAGACATTGGGTACAGTCTTGTCATGGAAACTATCTTAACATATAGGAGCAAAATCATAGAAAAAACAACATATTTTTCTATCTATGAAAAAAGGGAACCCTTGTGCATTCAGGCAGGGACTCACTGTTGTTGGCCAGCTTGCAGAAATCCTCCTGTAGACGAGACACTTCTGTAGGTGAGTCTGGGGATTCTGGACAGACCCCCTGGGTGTTGGATTCAGTAGTTGAGAGGTTGGGGTTGGAGGCATGAAGACGAGGGGGCTTTGAGGAGCTGATGCAGCTCGGCACCTGGAGCACGAACAGTTTAAGGTGAAGAGTCGTATGCATTTATTTTTCAATCAATCCTGCATGAGGATTTACTGTGAACCAGGATTTAATACTAGCAAGTAAATGAGAAGCTGTCCATATACCTGTAGTGTGGCTTTAGATTCTTTGCCATTGTTCTTGGATCGCCATCTCCTTGGCCTCTTCTCCTTTTTGGGGATATCATAAGTAGATGTCTGTGTTACCGAATGGAAGAGAGATAATAAGCAAAAAGTAAAGAAAACGACTAAATTACCCCAAAAAGTATCACCATCTTTACCCTCATCCTTATTTCATAGATAATGTTATCACTTCCTGGAAAATAGCAGCCAGTTCTTGGTTACATCAACAAACTTCAAAATTGTACTCTTCTTGAACATTAGTGCAACTTGTCCTCCATGATTTGCATCATAGTTGACATCTGTGTGTGTGTGTGCGTACTTACCTGTAGTGCACTGATAGCTGGGGCTGAGTATGTGCGGTGCAGGACCTCCATGCTTTTGAGCAGCAGGTTGAGTTCCAGTAAATATGATTCACATTCCTCCAAGTCTGAGTGACAGAGCCAGAAAAGTGGTCAAGTGAAAGACAAAAAAATCCCACTCACTTTCAATGTGCCGTGGTATTTTCTTTTACACGTCTCTGAACTTTACTGGAGGGATGAACACATTCTTCCAAAACATGTTCCCTCATGTGGTGTTTAGATACAATGGTGGTGGTATGCGCTGTCTCAGCTCATCCGTCCAAAGTCTCCCACAGGTTGCTCACAAATTGCATATCGAGAGAAGCGTTCATCTGAACCATTTTACACTTGGCCAGTGCATTGCCAGGAATCTGAGTAAGTGCAATGTCTAATTCTTTGCTATTTTGACCATGTGTAATGTTATTGAATCAGATCACACAGACACACACTTTCACTTTATTAGGTTGTCACCTTCATGTGGAATGTGAACGAATGTTGACATGTACGTTCAAAACATACTGCAGGTCTTAGGCACATGTTGAAGGCTACTGCAGTCCATCCAATCAACTTCAGCTCAGAGTTGTAGCATGTCCGAAATTCTGCATGGTATTGCATTGGTATAGCTGTTGAGAAAACACCTCTTCTAAAGAGGAGCAGGCATGTCATCAGGTTTTTCTTGCTGATCCAGACCTGCTCTAACATTCTCAGTCACCTCAGGGAGTTACTTCTTCCTTTTATTCATTACCCATCTGACTATTGTCACATAGTCTGGCTGATAAAAGTCTGGCACAAGATTCAGGATATCTTGCATACAATCAAGAAAAAAACATGGATAAAGCAGGGTGGCATGTAAATACGGAAATGGTTAGTGAGGAAAGTAAGTGACAATGTGGTTAATGGATCAAAAAGACAAACAGAAACTAACCTTTGCAGCACCTGTTCATGTCCTCTGAGGAGTGGAGCCAGGAGCTGACCTTAGCCTGGTGGACTGATGCCTGCTTGGTGAGAGTAGTCCTCTGTTTGAGACAGATAGGAGGATGAAACACAGCCTCAACCCTATCATTTTATATGATTTATAGCTCATAGTAGAAAAGTTCTGAAAACTATGTTCTAAATCTTGTATCATGTGCAGCATTAAATTACTACTGATAAAAACCCAACATTACTGTATCAGTCAATTTTTTTTTGCAAAAAAAAAAAAAAATTCACTAATATGCATTCCTAATCAAAATTAAAATAGTAAGCAAGCCCGATTTTAGTTTTGTTTTTCGGACAAATGTGGACTGGGACAACTTACTTTTCTGAGTGAGGCATTGAGGGAGGGGGAGGACACAGTGAGGGGGTGGAAGAGATGCCTTTCATGGGGATACAGTGCGATTTCATTCTGCCGAAACACTCTGTGGTGACGCAGCTTTGACACCCACTCCTCGAACAGCTCTGGAGACTTCACCTGGGTGGAGACAAGTTAGCAACAGTAAACTCAGAGAAAGAGTATTTGTACAGAAAAGAAAAAGTGAAAGTGTGTCTAGGTGTTGATGTGTTTGTATTCTGTACACTATTCACAGAGAGATAACACTGAATGGCACAAATTCAAACAAAACTAATGTGAGTCTCATAAGGTACCTTTAGGTGATAAATGTTGTCCTCTGCGTCCAGGTCGATGCACATGGCTTTCTTCTTGATTGCCATCACTGAGAGGCCAACGTCAATGCAGCCATGAAGCTTTCCCTTTTTCAGCTGTGAATAAAACACTGCTAGTGAACTCTGAGTGTGTGTGTGTGTGTGTGTGTGTGTGTGTAGGCGAGAATGACAGATGGAGCTCTGGAGGTTATACATACATCTGTTGCACGCTTTGCATACTTCAGCACACCTTTCTCTAGCAGAAAGTATCGCTAGGTGGAAAGAAAATAGATGGAATCATTACTTATTTACTGGATCTTCACAGTCCCTACATTTATTACAGTTATAATACATCGTTCATAACGCCAATAAAACAATAGTATGCAGATATAATAACAACTTTTCTTTGACCTTGTCATTAAAATTTTACCAAAAGCAGCAATGAAATTAGTGATGAAGAATGTATATACAGTAGTGTGAGAGGGTATCTGATTTCTTATTTTTGCATTTTTGTCACACTTATAATGTTTAGTGCATCAAAACATCTGTCTTGGAACTCTGCCATGCACCCATTTTACCCAGTCTCTTTCTTAAGGTGGAGTCATGGACACTGACAAAAACTGCAAGTGAGGCTTGTAGTTCTTTGGATGTTTTTTGTGGGTTTTTGGTGATCTCTTGAGTGAGATGTCACGGATGTCATGGATAATGGTTCTCACTGTGGTTCACTTGAGTCCCAAAGCTTTAGAAATGGCTCTATAGCCTTTTACAGACTGATAAATTGCTAAAATTTGCTATGTTTCCTTTTTTTTTTTTAATAAACTTGTAGTCTATATTACTTAGAGCACTTTCTAAGGCTGCTCTGAAAGTTAAATTTCATTTCCCGCAATTACACAGTTATCAACAAGTGCACTTCTTTGTTGTCATCATCTCTGTGATTGGCTCCCTAGATGAGGGGGGAAATTAGGTCCTTGGTGTCCAGACTGAATTTCACAACGAAGTGAATTTGAGTGAAATAAAGGATGGATCTACTCAGGCTAATGAATGTGATGAGTGATTTGTTGATTGACAACAGATAGAGCTGTCATCAGGCCTGCATGTAGCTAGAGAAATTAAACTCATGTGTGATAAGTTACAGTTAAGTTATGTTTTAACTGGGACACAATCACTTTTTCCACACATTGCCATTTAGGTTTGGATTTTTTTCCTCCCTAAATAATAATAAAAAGTGTGACATATATGCAAAAAAATGATAGACATGGAGGACGTATGGAAATAACTTTGAGGTATAATTAAGACAGCAGGTCAGGAATCTTGTTACACATTCAGGAAGGACTCAGGAAGGAAGTGTTTCTGTTATTGATCAATATTGGTATCAAAGACAACTGAAGACTTATCAAGACATAGCTTGCAACCTTCCTCAGGTGGCTGTACAGTCTGTATAGCAATACAACACCTCTTGTCCTTAGACCCCTGACTTGAATAAGGAAAAACTCCTTAAAAACCTTTAACAGCAAGGAAACTACTACTAGAACCCTTGTACAGTGTTCTGACGGCACGGTCTGTTTTTATCTAAATAGGATAATCATAGTGATATACGTAAAGGTTGATTTGGGACACATTGATAGGACTGCAATTAGTACTGTATGTCATTTTACCAAAGTGGAAGTATTTTAAGAAATTATAACTGAATGTATTCTTAAAAAAATTAAATTATTAAAAAAAATAAAATCAGCTTCAAGTTAGGATTTAAAAAACACCTCAAATGCAAGATACAGCCTTTCTAACCTTAAAATATAGCTAAGCAAATCCCTGCAGTTGTGATGAGAATGGGATGGGAAAGATGAAGGTATGGTTCAGCAGCTTTCTACGCTGTCACCGTCCGAGGCTTTAGGAGAGTTGTTGATAGGTGCTCACCTTATGCCATCCCTTCATGGGCCACTTCCTCCTCTTGAGGATGAAGCCCTCCTGTCTATCGGGGTCCTGCATGCTGTCAGGGTCCCCCCTGAGCCCCTCCACAATCTCCCAGTTGTCCTGAGCCACAGAAGCAATATATATTTATAGTCGGTTAATCAATTGATTATTGAACAGATTAATTAATTAGCTGTTTCAAAGTCAAAGTCAAAGTCAATTTTATTGTCAATTTCTTCACATGTACTTGACTGTCCTATGCGTTTACATGTACAACAACATCAAAGTGCAGGTGCGCAAGACGAGACAATCCTAAACTACGGTACAACAACAACGGTAAAGTGCCAAACTAAAACTAGAAACAAACAAACATGTATGACAGGACAAGACATGAGTACCCCAAGACAAGACATAAGTAGTACGGAGTGGAAGGACAAGTTCAACAAGATAAAACAGACAAAACAAGACAGTGCTGATTGTCCCAGTTGTGTGCATTATGAGGTAGTTGTTGTAATGTAATGACTACTGCAATAGCAATATATATATAAATATAAATATACAAGCAGCAAGTGTGTGCAAATTTTTGCATGTGCAGAGTCAATTTAGGTGGGTGGGTGTGTGTGTGTGTGTGTGTGTGTGTGTGTGTGTGTGTGAGTGTGGGGGAGGGGGGGGGGGCAGTCCAGTGACCTAGGTTTGGTTTGCCAGCCCGGTGTTCCTTCTGGCTGGGGCTGTTCTCACGATGCGTTGCAGAGCGTTCCTGTTGTAGTCAGTGCAGCTCCCGCCCCACACGGTGATGCAGCCGGTCAGGATGCTTTCGATGGTTCCTCTGTAGAATGTGGTCATGATGGGTGGCGGGGCACTTGCCCGTTTCAGTTTACGCAGGAAGTAGAGACGCTGCTGTGCTTTCCTGGCCAGTGATGCGGTGTTGGTGGTCCAGGAGAGGTCATCACTGATGTGCACCCCCAGAAACTTGGTGCTGCTCACCCTCTCCACAGCAGCACCGTCGATGGTCAAAGGGGGGTGTTGGGTGTGACCTCTCTGGAAGATGACAACAATCTCTTTGGTTTTGCTGATGTTTAGCAGGAGGTTGTTGTCTTTGCACCATCTGGTCAGAAGCTCTACCCCTTTCCTGTAGTGGGTCTCGTCGCCGTTGGTGATGAGGCCCACCAGTGTTGTGTCGTCGGCAAACTTCACAAGGTGGTTGGAGCTGTGGGTTGGTGTGCAGTCATGTGTCAGGAGGGTGAAGAGGAGGGGGCTGAGCACACAGCCTTGTGGGGCCCCTGTGCTCAGAATGATCCTGTCTGAGATGTTGTTGCCAACACGCACCGCTTGAGGCCTCTGGCTGAGAAAATCCAGCAGCCAGTTGCAGAGTGAGGTGCTGAGGCCCAGTTTGTCCAGTTTGCAGATGAGTTGTTGTGGTATTATGGTGTTGAACGCTGAGCTGTCTAAGAACAGCATTCTCACATACGAGTCTTTCTTGTCCAGGTGGGTGAGTGCTGGGTGGAGGGCAGAGCAAATTGCATCGTCTGTGGATCGCTTTGCCCTGTAAGCGAACTGGTAGGGGTCCAGGCTGGGGGGCAGGATGGATTTTTTGTGTGACAGGACTAGCCGTTCAAAGCACTACATGATAATGGGTGTCAGTGCCACAGTACGATAGTCGTTGAAGCTTTGGCACAGGAATGATGGTGGCAGTTTTGAAGCCTGAAGGCACAATGGCTTGCCTCAGGGAGGTGTTGAAGATGTCTGTAAAAACATCTGTCAGCTCCTCTGCACAGTCTTTCAGCACCCTACCAGAGATGTTGTCTGGACCCGCTGCTTTCCGGATGTTGACCGCAGAGAGTGTCCTCCTCACGCTGGTAGCAGACAGGCACAGGGGCTGGTCGTGCAGAAGTGGTGGTGTTTGCTGTGAGTGAGTGGTGTTCTGGTCCTCAAAACGTGCGAAGAAACTGTTTAGGCTGTTGAGCAGAGTGATGTCGCTCTTGCATCTTTGTGGTGCAGGTTTGTAATTTGTGATGGCCTGAATGCCTTGCCATGCCGTTGTAGGTGGCTGCTTTAAGGAAGCAGCCACCTACAACTGTTTGTTTCATAAAATGGTTTTAAAAAACAGAAAGTAAAAAACATTTTTCAGAGTTATAAGGGGACCGGCCCATTATGTTAATTTCTAGCTCTCTATATTTTCTGGAACTCTATTATTCTCGGTCTTCTGCTCATTCAGATAAAGAGCTTTTAAATTACATAATAACTTCAAGATTTCTGGATTTTTCTTTTTAGTTTATCTCTCTCACAGTGGACATGCACCTACGATGACAATTTCAGACCCCTTCATGATTTCTAAGTGGGAGAAATAGCAAAATAGCAGGGTGTTCAAATATTTTTTTCCCCACTGTATATATATATATATATATATATATAAATAAAAGCTTAATAGGTCCCCCTTAAGTAGCATTAATTGTATTTCAACACTTGAATAAACTGGTTACAGTGACCAATCAAAAGTAAGTTAATAAAGCAAACACACAGTAAAGATATTCACCTTTGTTCATGTTTTCAGGATATATGGTACATTAAAATTCTGAATATCTTAGGTCCATTATTATTAACTGGGAACAAAACCAAATGCTGCAAACACTTTCTATACACAATGCAAAAGCAGACACACATACAAACCTTGTTACATCCATGCTTAGGGGAGCTGCTGCTGTCACTGTGTGTGGGCGACTGTGATGTCATCTTCTCAAGACTTGACTGCTGCTGCCGCTGCTTCCTGCCCACCGTAGTGTTGTTTCTGTGGAAACCGCAACGATGGAGATCACAGTGGAGCCGCCAGGAGCATCACTCTGACCTTTGACGGCCTCGCCAGTCAGATGGTCAGTGCTGTGGAAGGGGTCACAGCAGCACCAAAGGTTCACACGTTTTTAAAAAGAGAACAGCATCAACACATGGAGATGGAGAGATATAGGAAAAACAGGAGCAGAATTGAGGAAGAATTTAAGGAAGCTGGAAATGAATTATAAATGGACTGCAAAATGCCTTTCTAGTCACCCCGACTACTCAAAGCGCTTTATATTACAAATGTCACACACTGGTGGTAGCTAACCATTCATACACTGCATGGCAGAGCCATCGAGGGCTAAGAACTGTGCCTTTAAGTTCAGGGTTAAGTATCTTGCCCAAGGACACATGGACATGGAGCCCAGGGGAGCCAGGAATCAAACCACTGATCCTCTGACTAGTGGATGACTGCTCTACCTCTGAACCAGAGCCTCCCTCATCAGGAATTTTACATTGTACTGTATTGTACTGTGTGACTTCATGTGTCTAGCTGTGTGTAGACTACAGTGACAAACTGCAAGAAAAACACAAATGTATTCACTCAACTTTCATGACCACAGCGATAACATACAAACTCTAGGATCAAAGAATCATTTGTGAACAAGCAATTTAGCATAAAAATTGAGCCAGAAGACAAGAGTATAATGACAATAATAATACTCCATTTATAGCACAAGTCGACTCCAGAGGCTAGTACAGTTTTATTTTGCTGAAGTTGTGTAATAAAAGTAATGTGTTTAAATATGTCACTAAAGCCCAAATCCTAATAATAGTGATACTAATATTTTTTATTGCAATGTATCCACTGCATTTTATATCCTAAATAAAAATGTGAAGAAAAGTGTGTCAGATGTTCAAATACTTTAGAGAAAATGAAAAAAATCCATATTAGGCCTTTTAAACACTATCTGCTTTTTCTTTACACAGTCAAATATTTACTGTATACATTTTTTAAATCTTCAGGATTGGTTAATCACTAATCCAATATTAAGTTGTATAATGGTAGTTTCTGAGAACAGATTCACATCTGTGTTGTGTGGAGTCGACCAATTTCTGGCACCTATGAACGGGTACTTCAGCCTCACAATTCCTCTGCATTTCTTGTTTTTCCCCTAAAAACTCAGAAACAGCATTTCTGAAGTAATCCCACAAGTTTTCAGTGGGATTACGGTCCAGGTTTTAGATTGGCCACTCTAAAACTTGAACCTTGTTGGTCTGGAACAAAGATGCTGCTGCTTTAGGTGTGTGTTTAGGGGTTGTTGTCTTGTTTTTGTTGAATTAAATTGATTCACTGTTTGGTTCATGAAATACTGTAGAATTTGGATCAACTACTTTCCAAAGTTGAAGATGTAACCTAAAAGATCAGACCAACAGTCCATACAGCAAATACCAGCAGCTAACTAATAAAGAAGACTAAAGTAACCAGAAAAATAATCAAAAATAAATAACAAATAATCATTTGAAAAACGTGGAACCAGAGAATTATGTCATTTTCTTCTTAAAAATGACTCAAATTGCTTATCAACATAGTTGCCTATTATGTAATGTAATGTTGGCAACATATCAATTCATCATTACACCTATTAATTCAGATTAAAACCTTGATATGAGTGTTCTGGATAACATCAACATTATGCCTTACTGACTTGCATATCTACCTTGATAATTTGACTGTGTTATATAATTTGGCAAAATCCTGCTGTCCAAATCATTGGTTTGAAGTCAAGTGTAATTTTTTTAACGCAAGATTAACGCTCTTTGTGACCTGTGATACGTTTTTTTCATAAACTTCTGTGGCCACGTTAGAAAAACTACAGGATCCGTCTGTAAACAGGAAGCAAAACAATTAGCGCGCCCCACAATGCCATTGTTTGGATGTGGAGCAGAAGACGTTGACATGGATGCAGTTAACAAACTTATGAATGGAAAGTTTAGTTTTAAAACTTTGCCAGATGGGTCGGTGGATTAGACAGAAGTTATCTGCATGTACTGTCGATGTGAATTGAGTTACCATCGGAGCACGACAAGTCTGAAGTACCATTTGATGGCCAAACACACAGGTGATTCAAATTCTCTGCCTCCTCCGCGTCAGAACCAGGCGACAATGGATGGATTTCGACACAGGCACATCGATGCCGCAACTAAAAACAAACTTACTGTCGCCATAGCCAAGTGGGTGGCCACTGCATGTAGGCCCGTTAACATTGTGGAGGATGAGGGTCTAACTGAGATCATTCGCATTGCATCCAACGACTGGACCTACGAAGCTCCTTCCAGAGCAACTATTGTTAGCCGCATTGAGAATTTGTACGAAACTGAGAAGTCTAAGGTAGAACAGTCGCCGCTACATCAGTACCGTCTGAAAGATTGTTTTCACTGTCTGGACATGTTGTTCAGAAAAAACGAGCTTCCCTGTTATCTGAAAATGTCAACAGGCTTGTCTGTTTGAGTAACTAGCTCAAAGTAAGTAGGCTATTAGGTTGGCTCAACTGTTAAACAGATTCATGTTCATCCTTTCATAGGCTGCTAGTATGTTCAAAAGAAACTTAAGAAAAGGAAAGTGTAAATGATGGTTTACTGTAACTGCACTATAGGCTGAGTCCTAGTTTACAATGGCTGTATATAACATTTTCACAAAGCAAGCCTATCCATTTTCCTTTGACATTTCGAATAGATAAAAATATGCGATTAATATGCGATTAATTGTGAGTTATTTATGACATTCATGAGATTAATTGCGATTAAATATTTTAATCGATTGACAGCACTAGTAATTACATACTAATGATGTTGTATAAGGTACGAAGGCATCATCACACTCAATCCTCTTTTCACCACAAATGACAGGCCCCAACCTGGTGGCATAAATGTGTATGTTGAACCTCAGTGTTTTTTTAGCCACTTCCTTTCTGAGTGCAGTACTGTCAAAAGATTCAGTGTATGTGCTGTGAGGTAAACTCAGAGGTAGGTGTGTGTGTGTGTGTGTGTGTGTGTGTGTGTGTGTGTGTGTGTGTGTGAACACGCACTAACTTTGTGAGGGGAATGCCTCTGAGCTTCATGTGCATGCATGCACGCATGTAGATGTGAGTAAACTTCTGGAAGTATGCTGCTAAACTATATCCTCCCAGTCTGAGCGGTTTGAACATGATCGTGAGTGTGTGTTCTGTAGTTCCCTAAAGGCCTCACTTACAGTCAGTACCATGCCCAGGACATGAGTCATCGACAGGAAATAATGTGCTCGATGCTTCGATACCACAGAGACACCATAACACACACACAGCTAGCTTCGATCAACACATGGCTAAAAGACAACTGAAAGACACAGGCAGCCCACTTACTTCATGGAGCACAAACAACAACTGGATGCTGATGGACTTCAAATTATAAACTCAAGAGCTGAGCAAACTGCCGTGTTCACATTTTTTTCAGGTTGGGAAATGCTTGGCATCTTCTTTTACCCCGGCTGAGTGATTGCTGGAGTATCGTTTGCCACTGAGGCACCGAAAGACTAGAAGTGCTGGATTTTGCCTTTGGTCTTATGTAATCCAAGTCAATCATTAATAGCACAACACCTTGTAAATGATCTGTTAAGTTGAAAAGGGCTCATTCCCTAATGAGAAAATAAAATGATGACTATTCTGTGTTTTTTTTTTTCCATGTGTCAGCATTCTTTGCATCCGCTGATGAAAGGAAAAGATGGAGAAGATGCAAAAGGGACATGAATTTGTCATGTCTGGGATGGTAAGCACCCTAATATCTGTATTGGAGAATAAATGGTAACATTTTGCGTGACTTAAAGCTTCCTAGGTTTTATCCAACAAATTACTATACAGAAACTGATGTAGGAAAAGAATAGAGACATTCTTATTGGTTATTTATTGCTGATTGTATCTACATATTTTCTAGGCTGATTGTTCATATCAAACAATGTATTACATCTATAGAAAATGTGCAGTCTCTTTCTGTAGAATGTATCTATGTCGAAAGTATGCATTCATATAGAAAAGTAGATAGATTGGATGTACACAATTTCTGCATAAAGGATACAAAAATTTCACCATAAAGGATAAAAACAACCCCCCAAACAGAGAGATATGAGAGACACTGATACACAGACTGACAGATGACCATTGCTTTGTAAATAGATGTTTTACTGAAGGAAAAGGTACCTAAAGGATCCTGAGAAATGTCACCCCGAAAATTCCACTCAAGGTCCGGAAAACAGTCGGCTGCTTATATCTGTCCAATTCCCAGTAACCAACGAGGCGCTATGCCTCCTGGGCACCACGCTGCCAGCTTTCCCACACCACAAACTCTTTGTGCTTGAAAAAACTACACTTTTATTATTAATTATTCAGGAAAGGTGCTTTTAAGACAAGAGAAACTCAACCAAACTAATCCCCCCGAGTCATTTCACCATCTTTTCCTTAAGCAGGGCTACAGGGGGAACACTGAATATTTACTGAAAGGCTCTGAGCCTCATCTGTTGTTCACCAGTCTCTATGACAGGATCTTCAGACAACAAGCCCGAAGCCAGAGAGAAATTGTCAGGCTGGAGTTTCCGTTCGTGGCGGCCTTCTGCTTAAAAGCATTCTTGTTACAGCATGCATAGTTGCGTACCTCCCTCCTCCTTCGTCCCGCCGATACTTGCTGACCAGGACTGCAAAAAGGTCCCCACAGATGGCCCATATGTGACTTTACTTCCAATAAAGCACCAGAATCTTCTGCTTAAGCTTCTTTGCGGAATTATCCGGGGACATCTGTGCATGATCAGACCGAGGGCCGGCATTAAGTCGCTTTAGATAAGACTCACATCCGACAACATTATCAGGTTACTTCCACCATTAGCGCCCGCGTGTTATAATAAACCAAGCAGCTTATGTATGGAGAGAACATCTGGTTTTGGGTCGGTTGTTGGCAGTAGGACTTCTTCAGCAGCTCATCTTATCTGACCTCTGACTGAGTGGAGCGCCTGATATGGGGATATTTTTAACATTGTTCATCTGAAATTAATACAGGGCCTGTTCCTTCTTAGGCACGGAGAAAGAAAAAAAAAACGAATGCAGGCATCAGGGAAGGATGAAAAAGAAAAGAAAGAAGCCCCATTATGCCGTTACAACAATTTTGATGTTCACTGAAAGAGAGAGAAAAAGAGAGAGAGAACAAGCTTCAGAACCGGCATGTTATAGATTCTGAACCAACGTATTCTTAAAAAGACTCATCACAAAAGATGTCTTTCTGTCCCCTTGAGACAAGGGACACTTTGTGTTGCCGCTCAATCACGGGTTGCTATGGTATCCATAGCGACCTGTGATTGAAGAAGGAAAAAGGCAAAGCTAATTAGGTTAGTTTGCTCCTCAAGGAAAATCTGAGGGTATAAAACGCTAGGGTTAGAACCTGTGGCGCTAGCAGCCGGAACGTGATTTCACACAAGTATCGCGTCTGACCAGGGGGCTCAGCTCCAGAAGTAGGACACAACAACCAATAACCTTAACAAAACCATAGAAAAATCGGAGACGGGTTTTCCGAGAATCACTACGTGGTGTATTAGTCAAGGCAGGAGTGCTCCCTATTTATCAGCTTTTAAGTGGGTGTTGGGTGAAGGAGATAGTGACTTTGAGATAACTAAATCACATTGGGCACACGTGATGTTTACACCTAGAAATATTGCAGTAGAAATGAACACCATAGTTTATGTGCATTTAGGTGATTGGGGAACTAGATTACAGAGAGAACTAATTTTTTTTTACTGGGCTACACTACTTAAGCCTGGAACCAATGGTTAATGGTTCTTGGTCCATTCATTAATCTTTTGAGCTATAAAATAACAGAAATGTCCCAAAGTCCAAAGTAATGGCATAAAATACCTTATTTTGTCACATGTGAAATTGAAAATTGTTTTCACAAAAAAGTAAAAACAGCATTTCCTCATAATGGAGAAACTAGAAGAATGACTACTTACTTGTGGATGTTTATCAAAGTTAATCTGTCGATCAATTGATTGACAGAGGAGTGCCATAAAGATTCGATTAGACAAGGACCACAGTCAATAGTTTTCAAAAAAGGATTTTAGGTTGTTGTAGAATATAAAACAAAACAAAAACTTCAGGTAGACTGTTTTGTTTAAACACATTAGAATACTGGGCTGCCATTGTGTCTCATATGCTACTGTGATGGCAGTCAGTGACAGTGATGCAATCAGCTCTCAAGCATTAAGAGAAAATGATCAAGGGATAGTGATCATTTCATTAGTGATGATTTCATGAATGAATGGTGTAGGGCTCTGCAATTTAAATTGACATAGACAGTCTAGTTATTATCCACTAATCCAATAAAAAATCTCTATATGTAAATATTTCTTGTGAGAGTGCCACTCCTCCTATGATGTTGCAATATCAAAAGATATGGTCAACAATTATTTGAGATTATATGTAGCCCTAAAAAGGCAGGTAACAGTGATCAAGCATAAGAATAATGAATGCGATAAAGATAATAAGCTTTTTTTGCATTGCACTATTCATACAGACTAATAGTTCTTTACAATAGACTGAATATTTGTTTATAAAACCATAGAAGAACCTAAATGTTATTTATTGTTCAATCTGCCAATTGTTTTCTTGATTACTTAGTTATTGCAGAGTCTGTAGAAGTCCCTCACAACTTCTAAAGTCTCTTCAAATGTGTGGATACTTATTTACTACTAGCTACTAACAAAAAATCTATATTTTTGTAAAAAAAAAAAAAAAAAAAAAAAAAGTTATTATTTGAAGTTATAATACAAACAATTAAGTGATTATCAAGCTTTTCTGTCATTAGTTATTAGTGCAGCTCTAACAACGTCTGTAGCCTTATGGAAAACTGCGTACTTATAAACGTTGGTAAACGGTCATATCTAAAATAAAACACACTGTATCACAACGATTAGCTAGTTTAGAAGCTGTTACACTATAATCAATAGTGAATAAAGATAATAGAGAACATTTTAAGCCGGGAATGAGCAGCACAGCAACCAAGGGTTGAATTTACAGCATTTGGGGACAAACTCCTCAGGCTGAAACCACAGGTGCCCCCGCTCAGTTCCTGCTGCCAGCAGCCGATACGGCGATTCGAAGTTGTCAGAGCAGACAAAATGTGCATGGTCGTAAACCCGACGCTTACACATCCGAGATACAACTAAAAAGTAACTAATCTCACGTTTACTTAACCCATTTACCGCGGAGGATTCAACGCAACTATTCAGGGATAAATGGCACGAGGGAGTCTATTAATAGTTCTATCGAAAGCGATATTTCACTTCGGCGTGGAAACTGTGAGCGAAAAGACGACACGGGAGAAAACTGCTGCTGAATTCAAACCGAAGCTACAACAGAAACATCACAGGCAACATTTTTTTAACAGAAGATAATAAGAGTTAAGAAATTGCTTACGGTTCAGCGGGTAAATCTCCAGTATCATAGCCTGACCAGCGGAGAGATACAGTACCTGGCTATCGGCTCCTGCTCCTCGCTTCACTACCCGTGTTATGATGACGTGGAGGGGAGGGGTTTGATTTGTGGGCAGGACTGACACTTGTTCTAGCAAACCACAGCCCGGGACTGAAGACAGGGGCGACCTCGTTGTTTTGAACGGACCATTAGGTGACGTAGACAAAAAAGCCACATACAGAGGTAAAAAAAGGCAACAAAGGTGAGTTTAGCCTGTGAAAGTGGAGTGACAGGTAAAGTCCAGCTGTTAGGTGATGTGATTTCAAGTCATGTGAATACATAATTACTGTCCTATGCATTAAGGCCATAGTAGCTTATCCCTTGTTAAATCAACACCTTCTCAAATTTATTCTGCCTCCATGCTGCATGATTTGAATTCAAGTAAAAGCCACTCAAAAGGAGGAATTTCTGTGACCCAAAACGTATTATTGTGTTATTCAATAAGACATGACCTCTTAATTTTTTAAGAACAAAATACTTAAGAGGTCAGACAAATTCTCATGACAAGCCCTCAGCTCCAGAAGTAAGCCTTTAACAAATCAGAGATAAAACTAAAGTTGTTGATTTTCTTTATATGTTAACACAGTGGTTCTTTTCTCAGTCAATTTAATTACTCAAGCCTAAATGAAAAGTCAGTAATTAGAAATAAAAGGTACATTACAATTCCCTAATGCCCAAGTGATGTCACCAAATGACTTGTTGGTTTTGCCCAGTTTTGTCCAGTTATTATCATTAAAGACAAAGAAAGCAACATATTTTGAAAATGATTAAACTTAATGTGGGGATTTTTTGCAATTTTTGTTTATTATTATTATTAATCATCATTAGTTGAAGATTTATGATAATAGAACCCATTAATAAACAAGTTGGGCCAGGACGAGAGTGTGTTGTAAGAGTGTTTTTTGTTTATATCTAAAATACAGATATGAGCGGAGGTATATTATATCTTAATAATCTGACTGGTTGCCTGATAACAATAGTTTGCATAGTTCACTGACAGATTGTTTGGTTATTTTCCTTTAGACAATGTATGCTAAAACGATAAGTAATTGAGAGAAGTTGTGTGATTGCACCCAACAGAATGTGAGAGTGGGTGATGAGTGAGTATGTGTTTGTGTGTTTCTGCTTACAGTAACATCCATCTTTTTCCTCAATACAGTTAACTCTTTACAAAATTTTTTTTTTCCTATCCTACAAAACAAATTTTCTCCTTTACATGGGCATGCGGCTCTCGGTTCCAGCCTGGTCTTATTTCTATGGCAACAGCAACAGAGGGAAGGAAAAACATTGTCTTTTAAGTGTGGAAAAATGCCTTTGAAAAAGGGAGAGTCAGAGTAGGGTGTGTCATGAAACAGAACCAACAAAACTAATTGCAGTGTTTGGAGTTTAAAAGGAATCTAACCCTAACCCTATGCCGTTAGGACCGAGAAAGTATAAAAATGTTGATAAATTTCTTTGTGGTCAGTTATATGTGTTGTGTTGTCATTGTTTAATTAGCAGTGTATCTTATAATATTGCTGCAGGGCACCATCTCCATCACTGACAAAACAAGGCTTGTCACAAGTGAAGTAATCTCAGTGGTTAAAGATATTAGGATGAAATTCTGCAACCAGTGGTAACATCTTCACATTCTGAGACCTGAAAAAATAAACATAGGGCAGATTGTTTTTTGCCTTGGTTTTGGTTTGGATTTGTAGTAACTTGTTACACTCTGTTTTTCTCCCAAATGTGGCAAAGTTTAATTTCAGCCAAAATGGTAGTTACTGTTATTTCAACTTAGTAGGGAAGTATAGCTAGTAATTCCCCTCTTAACTGCATAACACTGAAGACACACATACATTGGGCACATGTAGATTGTGTATAATGGTGTCATCTATAGGTTTCATATAGATGACTGCACATTTAGCAACTTATTGTATTTGTGCAGGAAATGTAAACTGCCCTTACTGCATTGGAGCTGCTGAGTCAGTCTCCTGCTTATGACTGTATTTGTTGCTATTGGTTTGCTTGTGTTTCGTGTAAAGGTAAAGGAAAGTAATTGTGGGGAGGGGTTTGATGCTGTTCTCCACTGCACAGGAAGGTCTTTACTTGACCTATTTGCACTGTGCAATTTAACACTGAACATGTAAAAAAACATATATGCTCCTAAACAAACAAACGTGTGCACACACACACACACACACACAAACAGATTGTGTGTTTAATTGAACACAGTTGCATTGAGGCAATCTGTTATTTGTTTGAAATATTTCATTATCCGGATGCAAGCTGCTTTTTATCTGCATTGTGGCTTATCCTCTATACTGATTACTAACAAAAGATATGTGCTTTTTTATGCAGTGTTACATTACTAGAACACTTCTTCATATTTGCATGTTTTTCAGATACTTGCTTTGTGTAATTCAACTTTTAGTGTAAAGAGGATAATGAAGAGTGGTGATACCTGTGAACAATAAGTGGACCTCTGTTTTAGAAGATGACTGACAGGGTTCGTATTTTGAAGACTCTGGCCTGGATTAACAGAAATAATGGGCCCCAATTAAAGCTCTGTTTCTGCCACTCTGCATGTTTGTGAGTGATGAGAATTTTAATATTAGGACCTTGAATTAACACTGTTTTAGTTACTTCAAAACAAAAACTTCAAAATGTACTGAAACGCAAAAAATACTCGAATTGCATTTTGGGAAAACAGTGTTCATTCACTTTTTTGCAGAAAGTTAGAAAATATGATCAATAAGGCTCATGTGTAGTTATAAAAATCAAACAAGGTTGCAGCGGGTTAGCTCTGCTTAGCTATAATGGCTGGAAAAAAGGAAACAGCTGCCCCGGCTATGACCATAAATCTCATAAATCCACCTATAGGCACATGTAAAGCTCACTAACACATCCATATCTTGTTCAATTCCTACAGAAAAAAACTGAGCGTAAAAACAGCTTTATGATTGAATGGGTAGAACAAATCTGGACATATTGGTAGACATGACAATTGTATCAATTTACAAAAAAGTTCAACTCAAATTTGAAAATGTTTATGTAATAATGTATATGTTCTATAAGTAACTTATATGAATGTTTTATGTAATTAGTTAAGTATTTCTGAACCAATAGACATTTCTTGCAGCAGCTATATTGACTATTTGATTTAACAGAACCTTAAATTTCATTGCTGTGTTCACCCTCTATTTAATATTAATAGGGTTGCTATGAAAGAAGTCAGTTGTCTGCTGTCTGTTCATGCCATAATGTTCAGCGACTGCAGAGGGCGACGTTGCACAGAAGCAACGCATGCAAAGCGTGAGTCAACAGCTGCGAATGAGATGTCTAAGGTCTCTACTGACTGAAGACTTTGTTTTAGTGACTCATAAAGCCTACTTTTTTTCTGTACCACGTCTTTTTTGTGACTTGTTTTGCATCATGCTGGCTTTGAGTGATACTAATCCAGATTCCGTGGGCATGCTTTCATGTTCTTGTGCAGGCTATCAGGGTTTTTCAGGGTGTTCCTGAGTGTTATCTTTCTTTCTATCTTGCCCATTGATCCTGAGATCTTAGGGCATTGCATTCTCTCTGTGTCATTATGTGATTGAGGCTGATTATGTGCATGCAGACAGTTTCTATCAAACTCTGCGGATCAAAGGATCACCCTCCCAACACACACACACACACACACACACACACACACACACACACACACACACACACACACACACACAAACACACACACACACACACAAACCCTTCTTTACATTACCCTCCTTATTCCTCTATCTCACTCACTCTCTCCAGCCTTTCAATTGGGCAACTCTCTAATTTTTTCCAGATGTGAAGTGCCTCCATTCCTCCCACCGCCTGCTCTATTCTCTCCATTCTTTACAGAGTCCACTGAAACCCTGATAGTTCTTTCAGTCCTCATTTCCTCTCTCACTCTTCTCCTCCCCCCATTCTCTCTTTCTTTCCGTCCGGTTGACATACTGGTTTCAACAACAAAACATGACCTCTGGAGTCTAGATTCCTCCCAAAGCAGAAAGGAATGCCCAAGCAAATGCATTTCCCATGTTGTTTGATATCTTTAACAGTTAACTACAACCTGCACCACAGATTTTAGATTGTTTATTGTTATTATTATTTTTTGAGCAAAGTAATTAGTAGCACAGCTGGACTGTCTATCTCTTCTCTCCTGCCCTCCTATTTCACCCTCCTGAGGTGGGAACCATCTGGGGAGCACAGGGAATGTGGTTGAAGGTATGGGGCCCAGGTGTTCCCTCCACTCTTCTTCTATCATGCATTCACTGTAGAAATTGTTACATCTAAAATGGAGCTACAGAGTAACACACAGGATGCAGAAGGCCATTCAATCCTTGCACACATGCAGCAACATTTTTTCAGTGCAGTTGCAACCACATAGATCAGACAGAAAAGTGTCTCTTTTCTCCCTCTTACACACACTTTGAATGCATGTGAGCATGGAGTAGATGTACGATTCCTAGCTCCAGGTAAAGCACTTAATGATCCCAGCAGCTGTTGCTCATGTAAACTTGCACACATGCAGGCACACACACACGCAGACAGACACACACACAAACACACACACACACAAAATCACACATTCCCATTTCCTCATTACCCCTTACTTTCTCATTGCTTTGGAGATGTACAACATGTTTTGTAAAGAACCATACATGCTCCTAAACAAACAAAAGTGTATGTGCACACACTAACGCAGAGACAGATCACATACCTAATTGAAAACAGTTGTGTTGAGGCGATCTGTTATTTATTTGGACTATTTCTTATTGATTGTTCTGCTGTTTATCTTCATTGTGGCTCCACCTATAAACTGATTACTATCAAACGCCTCAGATATGTGCTTGTTTCATGTGTCTCCCATATGGATTAAACTCGGATGCACATTAGGTCCTCAGGGGGTAATGCGAGCGACTAAGAGATAAAATAGGATTCATATTTTATACTACCACCCTGTCCTGTTGGTTTATGACTGTATCTGAGGCTTACTCTTACTCTGCTAGTGCATATATTTATGGTATGCATGATAGGAGATCTCAGTTTGTGTACAAAATGCATATGTACTAAATGTGTGGTACTTTTAAAAGTGCATTACATTTTGTATGCATTTTATATTATCAACATGACATGGCGTATTGTGTTGTTCTGCTGTGGACAAAAAGATGACCACTCAAGGTCCACATATCTATACGCTTGTTCTGGAAATTTAGGGGGTCGATCTCTCTATTATTCTGAGCACTTCGAAGACTTGTCATCCATACTGGCTTAAAAGTTGGGCTAAGGTTCATCCTATATCTACAATGAAACAGTCTCCACTTAAAGTCCAAATTCTAACACAAATGACAAGCCTATTTGTCACAGAGAGCAAGCGAGTAAGTGGACCTTGATTTTTAGGAATAATTCATTGAAACTATTTGAATTTCATTTTTAGTCCTGTTTCACAACAGACAAATTCAGACATGTGACAGCACCAAATTATTGATGGTTCAGTTCACTTTAGCTTCTTCAATATTGTCATAACCACTCACTTTCACACTGGTGTGATTTACTCTGACACTTAAAAAGAATTAATAATGTGATACCTAATACTTGTGCTTTTCTTTCCATTACAAGTCAACATTTCTGCTGTGGAAAAGGCCCATTCAGTAAAAAAACACACAACATGTAATTGTATATATCAATATAGCGGTCAAAGTTTACAGTCATTTTCTATACAATCGTATCCTACTCTTTAGGGTCTCAGGAGTCTGCTCCCTCTAAACATGCACACACACAAACACACACACACACTTGATTCTCACCCTCATTCACACAAAAGCTATTTCAACCCCTCAGAACTGAGCGAGAGAAACCTAAAACTCCCAGACAGCCTACATAATGCTGCAGCATCAGCTCATTTACATGTGATACACATGTGTATGGAGAAGCCTGCAACACACACACACACACACACACACACACACACACAGAAAATGTTTCAGATGGGTGCTAAGGTCCAGACAGTCCTTTCCCAGCCTGATGGAATTACCCTTGCATGTACACACTCTCACACACTCTGAAACATCATATGGCAGGTTGATTTGGACAGTGAGAGGCCCACTGGGTGGAGAGGGAGGCTGGTAGAACCAGTCTGCAGCCTTTTTGTGCACAGGAACAAACAACTTGTAGAGGATCCTGTCTGCGGCCCATTGTGCCAACGTCTCTGTGAATCTGGGTCAGGTCCAGAACACTTTTCTCCCCACACCACAATTCTCCGTCTGCATCAGTCCGACATGTGCTCTGTTGCAAATTTCTGATCCTCCAGCGAGGCAAGACCAGGCTCTGTCCCACTGACCCCGAGGCCAGTGTTTTCTCTGTGTGTGTTCCTCAGAGACAGATGGATATGAAAGAGTGTGAAGGGGAGGGGCTATGGAGAAATGGCCAGACAGGAAATAACCTCCAAGAGAGGGGTGGCTTTCCCGAGGGCATTAGCGCGTTCTCATACAGACACTCTCACACACACAGAGCCACAACTCTAATGTAACGGCTATGATCTGTAGCATGCATGAGAAAAGAGCCCAGTCAGGGAGTGTTTGGGGTGCTTTTACTCCATGCTGAAAAACACCAGTAGCTTACAAGCGTCATCTATTAGCTTAGCTGTGGGAAACCTTTGAATCATTTGGTTTTTTGCTCATTTGGTCTGGGACTTTGGGATTCTCCTGGCGGTGGGGGATCAGTGGGAAGGAAATCTTCCTGTCTGCTTTGTCCATAGCAGGGAAGCGATCCAGATCTCAGACCCCCAGTGGCTATGGGGGCGCGCTGGAAACTCGGTCAAAGGGTTTCTCAATTTCTCTCTCTCTCTCTCTCTCTCTCTCTCTCTCTCTCTCTCTCTCTCTCTCTCTTTCACTAAGGCCAGTGTGTTTTTGTGTGTATGTGTGTGTGTGAGAGAAAGAGAGTCTGATTACACGAGCAAAACTGGATCCCAAGCGTCAAAGCTTGAGCACATCTGTTTTTGGTAGAGTCTCAACGAGTTGCGGGGGAGGGACTACTCCCCCCATGAGAGAGAGAGAGAGAGAGAGAGAACTCTGCGGAACTCTGTAATTTGCAGCAGATGACCACTCGGGGGGAGATTTAGCGGGGAGACGTTTTTTTTCTTTTGCGCAAAAAATATTAATTTGCTCTGCGCAGGATGCCGCTAGGTGCTGGAGCCTCGCGCCCGACGCGCACGCCGCTCTCCTCGTTACTTTTCGGTGCAACAAGTGGATCATGGACGCGTCGGTGAGAAAGACGGGCGGCGTCCGCACCTGAACGACGCGAAAAGCGCAAAAAAAGCGGTCCGCGGCGGGATGAATACCGGGGTTCGCCTCGTGTACCCCGGACGCGGTAACGGACATCTGTCCGAACCGCTGCGATTGCCAGCGGCCGCAGCACCTCGTGTGCGCCAACCGCGGCTTGCACGCGGTGCCCAAGCCGGCCGCGCGGGGGCCGGACGACGTGCTGATTCTCAGTCTGGGGGGCAACTACATCGGCAACATCTCCGCCTTCGACTTCTCGCGGTACAGTAACCTCGTCAGGTTGAATCTGCAGTACAATCAAATACGGAACGTTCACTCCAAGGTGTTCAAGAAGCTGTCCAAGTTGGAGGAGCTTTATTTGGGACATAATCTAGTCTCGGTTATTCCAGCTGGGACGTTGCAGCCCCTGAAGAAACTAACAATCCTCTATGGCAATAATAACGATTTAAGGAACATCACGCCGGGGCTCTTCGCCAATTTGGACAATCTTGTTAAATTGCGCCTGGACGGCAACGCGATAGAAGTCCTGCAGGATTCCGTGTTCAAAAGTCTGAGCAGTCTCCATTATCTCCATCTGGAATCCAACGAGCTGCATCACATCCACAGGAACGCGTTCTCTAAACTCACCAACTTGCGCTTCCTGAACCTGGCGCACAACAAGCAGTCCGCGGTGCGCAACCTGCTCACCTTCTCCCAACTGGGGGCGCTGACCACTTTGCTGCTGTCCGACAACCGCATCCAGCACGTCGCCAACCGCGTCTTCCAAAACCTGAGAAAGCTGTCCAAGCTGTCCCTCAGCAACAACCGCATCTCCCGCCTGGACAGCGGGGCCCTGGCGGGGCTGTCCGGCCTCCGGGAGTTGCTGATCGACGGCAACGAGCTGCAGGGGATCCCCGCCGGGGTCCTCGACCCCCTGGAGCGCGTCGAGGAGCTGGACTTCAGCCGCAACCGCATCTCCAACGTGGACGCCGCAGCTTTCGTGCGTCTCAGGCACCTGAGGGTATTGAAGCTGAAAAACAACATGCTCACCAGCCTGTCCGGGGACATCTTCGCCCTCAACAGCATGCTTTACGAACTAGATCTCCATGGCAACAACTGGATGTGCTACTGTTGCCTGGAGGAGCTAAAGAGGTGGATGACCACTGCGCATTCTCGGGGAAAACTGTTGACTCTTTTCATGCAATGTCATCAACTAGTGATGCTGAGGGGCAAATATCTGCACTATGTGAACAGCTCCCAACTGCAGCCCTTGGCGAACTGGACCCATCTGTGTGGGGGGCAAAGTGGGCGTGAGGAGAGTCGGGGTGGGGGGTTGGTGAAGGTGGCGGACTTTGGGGTGAGGAAAGAGGAGAGCGACTGGGAAGGCCAGGCGGGAAAAGGGAGAGGTGGTGCAGATATGAGAAAAGAAGTCGACAAAAGAAGAAGAGAGGGAAAGGAAGAGGTGGGAATCCAGGGAGGCCAGGGAGGTTCGGAGGTGGCGGAACCATCTCCCTCGCCACAGAGAAGGAAATCAAAGAAGGAGATGCTCGGCCCAAGATCGCGACCTGACAAGGAGGCAGCTGGGAAACGCTGGAAGGGTAGGAGGAGGTCAAATTTTTCCAGAACAGATTCACAGGAATTTTTCACAAGTCCTGGAAACCAAGAGCTATCCCTCACTGATCCTGGCGTGGACCTCACCGCTACGTCTCTTCCTGTCCTGTCGGGGGAAACGTTTGACCTCCTGAAGGCGGATGACGAGGACGGCCTACCTGTGATCATGGATCCGTGTGTGTTCAACCGCAATTTCCTCACTAATGTATCGGTGGACCAGGTCACGTCCAGTACTGCCACTGTCTACTGGACTACTAGAGACCATCACCCCTACACACTGGGACCTGGGCTGGACCTGGACGAAGTCCACTACCGAATACTCTTTGACCGGTTCGGCACACCAGACCGTTTCCCCCGTTACCTCTACACCCGCGGCACCGCCCACTTCGTGACCCTCCGCGAACTCAGCTCGGACATGACCTACCTGGTCTGCGTGGAAGGGGTGGTGGGTAGGACCGTGTGCCAGGTGGCCCCCCGCAACCACTGCGCAGGGCTGGTCACCCTGGCAGAGGACCTCAGGAGTGGCGGCGCGCTGACTTCCGACCTCCATCTGGTGACGGTGGCAACGCTGACCGGGAACGCCATGCTGCTGCTGGTCATCGGCATGGCCTGGCTAGGCCGGGTCCTGAAGAGGAGGCTGCACAGGAGGAAGTCGGCGGTGCACGTGTGCCAAATGTACTCCACCCGGCTGCCGTTCCGTCCCGCCCTGGCCACTGCTTCGGTGTCTGCCCACTTCACCAGCTACCAGAGCAGCCGCCCCACGCGCCTCTCACCCCTGGAGGAAGGAGACCTTATCGAGTTTCCCTGCGACCGTTTCTTGGACGGCGGCAGCGCTTGCAGAGACAGTGACATGCAAAGGTTCTCTGACTAGAACCAGAAAAACTTAAAAAATGTTGACGAGAGAAACGCTGCACTACAGAAAGATGTGTGAATAGGTTACTGCTGCAGTTTTGGACTCAATCTTTAACTTTAGACAGGGTATACTTGTGTGTATATTTGTGGTTAAGAACAAGAACAAATCAGCTCTCTCGGTGTAGTAAATATGCGTATAGTGTGTAAAGGTGGCTGCTGGTTGGCAGAACAAAATACTTGTTTTTGTATAATATATATCAATGTTTTATACTTTTATATGGAACTTTGTATCATTTTGCATTACATGAGCAAGTAAAATCCCCATCAATGTGACTGAATTTGTCATTCGAGTGTTTATGGGTGAATAGTTGCCTTTCTTAGCACAATCATTTCCTATAATTGATTATGAAAAGCAGAATACAAGCAGAGATGTTCAAAGTGAGTGGAGAAAATATGATTAGAATAAGATATTTATATACAAGGGTTTATTGTATTTACTATCTGATATATTTTTCACTTCCTAAATTTGATTTGATTAACAGATTTGTACTCTATTCATCCCTGAAGGGGAATTAAGACTTCACAGCATTACAAGACAGGATAAACACCTACAGATAACATACAATAGAGTACAAAAATACTGGTCAGTGAATAGTCAAACAATACAATAAATATTCTTAGTATTTTCAATAGTACAACCAATACTGTGAATAAAAAAACAGTCCAAAAGCTGTTAAAACACTATTTCAAGTCATATATTATTTTTAGGACAGGATCATCTACCTAGAAATATGACTACAACACATGTTTAAGGATACTATTTGCATCAAAGTAAATCACTTTCTGTTTAGATTGATCTTACAATTAATACAGTTTTTGTATTTTAAAATGAAACAATGATTGATTGTTTCTCCTCTGCTATTAATTAATAATGCTTTAAAGGGGTACCTAAGCAGTTTTGAGAGAAAAGATGGTAATAGCAATGGTATGTTAAATGGTAAAAGAGTGTGTGTGTGTGACATTTGTGCTCTTGCATGCATGTCAAGATGAGGTCTGGCTATAGTTAAGCAGTCTTTGTTTTGATTAGAAAGAGTGGAGTACCTCCCCTCACGCTGTCCAAGTCATGTGCGTACACATTCATGCACACATGCATGCACACAAAGTATTTTAATATCTTCAGCAGACAGTCAAGATGCCAGGAAGAAAGGTTTTTACATCTGAGATTCAACATCTGAGTTCAACATTCTGCAGCGCAGAGTCAGATGTTTACAGATTTTACCACATTAAGTCCACAAGTGGGAGAAACTTGCATTTACTTTACAGGTTAAACTTTGACTAAAATAAAGGAAAATAATTTAGTTGCTTCTTTATTTATTATAGAATGAGGATTACTTTATTTTGTATTAGCCATAAAACAGGCCCTATGGAGGCCTTCCAGTCATTATCAACCATTAAATAAACCAGTCACTAGATGGCGGACTAGACCGTATGTACAAAATTAAAATTCTCATCCTACTCACACATATGACACACTCACAACCACTGTTGTCAAAAAATGACACACACAGATTAGGTTTTTTAATAATGATATAAATAATCACAAGGAGATAGCAGTATTATTTTATTTTAGCATTAAATTTACAGCGATTGTCAACATCTTACAGTACAAAAAGAGTAATTTAAGTGTAAAGTGTAAATTAAATTAAATAGGCATTGCATAGAGAGGTGCAGTTTATAGATATATTATTGTCTTAGGGCAATTGTGTTAAAAAAAATGCCTGAAAGGAAATACTGTACAGTTATATTTTCAATGGCTTTTCACGACAGATGCAGTTTTGATTGTTTTTTTATTTACAAAAAAACAAAATTTCCTAAAACATTTTTTTTTCGGAATTATTAGAATAATTTGTAAAAAAAAAATGTGCATATTTTCTGAGACGAGTAAGAGAAGGCAAAAGGTGTGCACTTGCGCTTGAAAGATATGAACTGATATAAAGGATTTTTGTCTTTCCAAATTAGTGCAAGATTGTTTTGTGTGATTGTTTGTGTGTGTGTAAAGTCTGTGGGTAGCAGTCAATAGTGAGACTGCTGTCAATAGAAGCAGCAAACATTTTCTTCTTTACCATGTAGCATCACAGTTTTAAACTAAGGCTTTTAATAAATGTCATTTCTTTGCACTTGTTATGGAAAAAGAAGAGACTTGTCCTCCACGACATGCACCAGAGAAGATGACAATGTTGAAAACGACTGATTTCTAAATTCACCTATCTAGTTCAGTGTTCATCGGCATACAAATGCAAAGAGGCACACAATCTCAGGTGAGACTTGAGTGTGGTCACGTTTCATCCAGTCACCCAGTTTCAACCCTCCCCCCCTATATGATGAGGACTAGTGTCCGGGTCGGGGGTCGTGCCCTTTGTCACCTCCAGCAGTCGAGGAGGTGGAGATGCTGTTGTGTTGGATGGCCTGTAGGTGAGTGCCAGGATCTACAGGGGTGGGGCTTCGTCCTGGGCACACCCCTGCAGCTGGACACAGAGACAGCTGTCAATCAAAGTCACCGTTCCCTGCCACAGATTATCCATCCTGTGAGGGCATCTCTCCGCATGTGCGCGTGTGTCGTGCAAACAACCCTTTTACAGTTCAGAATAAAGGAAAATATCTCTTTTATTTTAACAAATGCATACTTATAGACGAGTAAAAATATTATATTCAAAATATGAATACACCAGTACACACTGTTATTGCATCCCTCTTTGTTCTCTGAGGCATGACACTTAAAATAACTGTTTCCATTTAAACCAAAAGGTGCAGCCTTTTTTTTTTTTTTTTTTTTTTTACAAAATCTTTCATTTCAGGTCGCTTACAGGTTCATCTATCTTAGCCTTGACTTGCCTGGAGTGCAAGATGGATATTATCGGATTTTGCTCCTTGTATTTTAACTGCCATCAAGATACATTATTTTTCAATAAAATCATGGTAAAATATTCCTTTAAGTGCAGTGCTTACCACTGATTGGCTCTTGGTAGGAATAAAAGTGCATGCTCTGATATTTGGAGAATCTGAGGTTAAGTGCTGTGTTTTCGCATGTGGTAGGGTCAGTCTCAGGGTCAGGTGTGATGAGGAGTGTTTTTTTCATAAATCACAAAATACCCCCTTATAAGGTATCTGAAATATACCGTTGGTGCTGGATGGAAGGCGAGTGGTGACAGGGGTCTGGAAAAGTTGCTGAAATTTCTAGAAAGGGGTGCGCAGTGGGTGGAGGGTTTTACTCACTAGCCTCTCTCTGCCGGGCAGTGACAGGACAGTCCTTGTGGGTGAGCAGAATTTGCTTCAGTTGACCCACCTCTGACCTCAATGACGTCACCTCGTTCTGAGGACAAAGAGAAATAAGCATCTTTGCATCTTTTGATGTGTGTGTGTGTATATGTGTGCATGACGTTAACAGAAGTGCTGTCCCACCTGTAGCTGCAGGTTTGTGTGTGTCAGCTCTTCGGCTTTCCTCTCCAGGGATGACACCCACACTTTCCTCTTTTGCCGGCAGCGAGTGGCCGCGGCTCGGTTACGTTCCAGAAACTTCTGCCTGCGTTCGTCCGGGTCCTGCTCAGCTGACCTCCTGCGGCGGTTCCCGCTTCCTCCTTCTCCTCCTCCACCACTGCAGCTAACACGTGCCTGGGAGGCCTGCATTTGCTGTGGTACCGGTGATAGCTGTAAACAGTGTCATGTCAGTAAGGAACAAGGAACACATTGTCCTAGGGGGCTAGAGTTATGGTTAAAATTGTACCTTTAAAGACAGCATTCTGGTGTGATTTGAAAGTAAAATCAAGGACCTATACGCAAAATAATACAGCTTTAACCAGTTTAGCGGTTACTTTTTTCCTCACTTTTTTCCTCACTAACACAGGCTACTTTGGCCGTAGCCAACAACAAAACAACTAACTTCAGAACAAATGCTCACAACTGCAACATGGAAAGTTTTATTTAATCTCTTCCAAATGTAGCTTAAAGGCATAATTTCATGTTATGTTTTAATACTCTTAACAAGTGGGTGGAAAAATATATTTTAGGCAAATCATTATTATTATCATTGGCACAATGAGAAGGAATCTCAATAATGATTCAGTTCTGCTTTTAAAATATAGCAAAAACAAACAAAACAAGCTTCAGTAACATTGACCTGTTAAATGTAACAATTCTGGATTAATATGAGTCCTACTCACACAACGTGATACACAAAAGAACACATCTAGAATGTTTTCTTCTCATGTTAATTTAAAATTAATTCAACTTTAACAGTCCTAATCTAAAATTAATTTTAATTCTAAATGTGTCCACCAGAGTAAAGGTATGGGGAGTGTCATATGTTTCCATACCCAATCGACACCTCTGACTGCAAACAATAGGCTTTTCTTTTAAGTCGTGTCATTATGTTCAAATAAGGTGTTGCCTGTGACATCATTGAGCTGATCAATAAAATTAAAGCATCATACCTCTGCAGGTGGCGAGCCCTGGTGCAAGTGAGCAGGTGGTGATCGGTGATCCTGGTGGGCGTGAGGAACGTCGGCCGGCTGATGCAGCTGGCGGTTGTGGGAGCTGCCTAGGTGCTGTGGAGGCGGGGCGTGGCACTGCTGTTGGTATGTGAGGGGCGGGGCCGGGAGCTGTGGGTGATGTTGGTGGTGATGGTGATGGGGCTGGTGGTGGTGGTGGTGCTGTAGTGGAGGTGCCTCCTGGCGCTGTGACATAATCCCTATCATGTGACCCATGGATGTCACAGGGTTGTTGATGGTGACCATTCCAGGGTGGTGCTGTTGGTAGTGAGGGCCCATCGTCTGTTTGGATTTCTGGTGGAGATAAACAAGACAAGTTGAATTCTTGTATACAACTGCTTTAGTGCTGTAGTCTGTCTTCAAATCTAGTATTTATAATTTCTCCCTAACTGTCTATAGTGGGTGGAGCAGTGGGTAGACTCACAGCAAAAGGTCACAGGTTCAAATCCTTGGTATGGGACCTTTCCTCACATGTTCTTTCTGTTCTGGCTTCCTCTCACAGTCTAAAACATGCTGATCTTGATGAGTGGTGCGTGTGCTCCATAATAGGCTGGTACCTGTCTGCAGTGTATCATGCCTCTCACCTGTAATGTGCTGGGATTGGCTCCAGCAGCCCCCTGTGACTTTAATGAGGAATAAGCGGATCTTGAAGGTGACTGACTATAGTGTCCCAGAGATTTTACTGAATTTTACAGAGATTACCTGCCATGGATGAGTTCAATATTCAGTTTCTTCTTCTTTAGGGTGTGACCATTATTTCTTGGTGTTATTTTTTGTCGTATATTAAGGATGTGTGTGATCAGCCAGTAATAATTTCAGTATAGTAACTTCACATCTGAACCGAGATAAATCTCTATCCTTCATTTCCAATGTTAGTTCCACTCTGTCTCCTCCTTTAAACACTTGATAACTTCTTAATTGCTAGATACTTTAGCTTAGCAGCTAACTGCCAACCAGTGGCTCACATTTTAATGGGAGTTGTTTGCCTGGTACATATGCCAAGAAAGTTTCCTGACTCCTGGATTTACTTCCATGTTATGGCGGGAGAAATGGGCGTGCTGCTGAGGGGCGGAGCTGCATCCAGGTCTATAATACATCCATGGTCACACCAATCACTGAAGGCTCGCTAGCCAATCAGGTGTTCTCAGTGAAGTAGGGCTGAAGGAGCTGAAGGCTCGCTGACTGAAGTAAAGGCCAATGAATGAACTACTCTCCCAATTTTATAATAGATTTTCTTCCATATTTGAATATACAGTCGGGAAAAGCTGAATTAAAACAAAAGACAAAGACAAATTTTTTTAAGTATTACTTTTTTTTAAAGTTGTTTCAGTAATTTCCATTCTCATTGAAACTAAATGACATTTAATCTAAACTGCATATTCCACACTTTATTGTGACTCTAAGAATGATAGAGATTTAACAACCAAATTCAACGCTGATAGCTCAGACTGGTATTGAGTGTTGTGCAAATGTTTTTTAGTCAACGTAACCTGCCCAAAACTTTTTAGGAACATTACAATAAAGTTAGTTTATGTCAGAAAAGCTGCTTTAACATCTAAAGAATGTTCTGCAGGAACATCCAATAAATGTTCTAAGAACCAAAACCAACAGCCAAACATTCCTAGAACATTTTGGAAACCGAATTTGGATATAATATTGCCTTTCACTGTCACTAGTGTCACTCATGTTACTTAATCATGTTTAGGAAACATGATGAACTCAGCATATAGTATATATATATATATCAACAGCTTGTGATTTTCCATCTCCCGTGTGTTTGACGCCCCTACCCCCCTCCCTCCCTAAAGCTAAATTTGATACAGCAGATGATCACCTAAACATAAAAGTCTGAAACAAGTCCCAATTACAGTATTTATTCAAAGTAGCTGATCTCTCTAGACACACACATACACACAGTATCCTCCATCTATGCAGAAGATGTCTTAATATGACTAAAGTGAAATGGTAACCGACTGCTCTCAAAATCGCTCCAGTCCTCCGGTTGCTGGATAATGGATATGAATAATGTGTTACAATAAATGCTGCCGTCTGCAGCTTGATACCTTCACACTTTATCATACTCACATATCATCTGACTAAATAGACTGTAAGAGCTAAATTAAACCTCATCTCACCTTTCTCCTACACTCAGCAGAGAAGAGGGAGAGGTCATGTTTGGAGCATGACATCACCCCCCTCTACACACACACACACACACACACACACACACACACACATATACACCTCTCTCTCCCTGACAATGTTGCTATCTGCTCCCTGTTACACAATATTTCTTTAGGAGAAGAAACCAATATTCCCCGCCCCCCCACCCCCAAACACCCCCCCGACCATTCAGAGACGAAAAAAAAAGGGAGCACATTTTGTGGCTGCCAAGGATGAGGTCACCGAGCTGTCTGTGCCAGCTTTACCAGGCTGCCAGTCAAACACACACACTCACACACACACATACACACACACACACACACTGAGCGGGACAGGATATGAGTATTTCAGCTCTGTTTACTACATAGAAACACCCTGACACTAGGGTGATTACATCATGGGACTCCTTGGCCTGACACACCGCATTGATATTTCTGTCTGCCTGAATCAGTGAATGAAGACACAAAACTTTACATGAAGCTGTGATCCAACTTGTCCAACGTTTACTTTCCACTTGAGCTGACTGTAGAGTTACTGTACAACACAGTCATTACACCTTTTGAGGTTTCACAGGATCCCGTTTCACACCTCAAGACTAACAAGACTACATTACAATATATAAAAAGTAGGTATTGTGGAAAATTTGTGAGAGAGAACAGGTGAAACAGAGGAGTTCAGATTTGAACCTGTGACCCGAGTGGCTCTGAAACCCGAAACCTCCTTTCATTAAGTCATGACCTGTGTTTTGTGTGTGTGTGTGTGTGGGTGTATGTGTGTTGAATATATGCAGATGCAAGGCGATTTCACAGTTTTCCCTTTTTAAGTTGCCATTGATAGCACACATGCTGTTAAAAATTCAGACTACATGCACCTAGAAGGAGGAAATGTAAAATTTATAAAGCAGAGAGATTGAGAACATGTCGACATCAGGAAAAAGAACAACCAAGTAAGCCAGGGAGAGCATGTAGATCATGACTTCCTGTGGTGTGCGTGTGTGTGTATTTAAGTGTAGAATTACACTCTGTTTCCTGACTATCCTGATTACAAGGGACTAAGCCAAAGGCAGAATGTGTGTGGAAGAGATGTGTTTTGAAGGTAAAACAACTATTATATCAGTTTGCCAATATGTAGGATATTTTTTTTAAAAACAGACAAAATGTCAAACAATGAGTGTCATCCATCTCCTATTCGATCAAGAATCCTAAATCTATTAAAAACAGATTACAACAGATTACTTTATATCTAGTGTAAAACCATTTTCTCACATTCAACTCATAAACAACAAAAATGGTTCTTCATTGAACAGAATGATATTATTTTCGATCATTAAATTGTATTTAGGTCACATTACATTATTCCTAAAACAGTAGACCTATAAAGAATAAAATATTGTGAGAATAATTCAATCCTCATTTGGTAGGAGTGACAAAGATGTGTTTTACTAACTAACTAATTAATGAATATTTAAAACTGAGTGATTTAAAACTAAAATTAAGGCTGGAAATGTTATATTCATTTCAGCAAACCTCTGTGTGTGGCAAATCATTTCTACTTAAGATGTAAAGCTTTACAAAAATGGCCATTCATATATATTTGTGTTACTTAATTATTTAGTGATTTCCTAAAAGGCAGGCCACTGTATTTCTTGAGCAAACATTACAGGTTAAATAGCACATTTGGGACTACTTTGAGCATTTGAGTATTTTCACTATGGTGTTTGTGGGATGTTAGTGGTAAGGAAGGAACATGTCAACGATGCATGGTGCAGATGGTGTGAGCCTCGAGCTTTTATCTGCTTTCTACTAGGATCAAAACATTGCAGGCCACTTAACCCTCTATTGCATGAAATATTACTTAGATATGGTAAAAATGTTTTGAATGTTTTTTTTTCTTTACTGAAAGTGGCCTAAATAATAGATATATTAAAAATATATATAGTATAAGAAGAAGTTGCAAACATAGTCTCACTCCATTAAGTTGTTGGACTAGGAATTTTCTATATTTGCATATTGGTGCCATATGGCAACAAATGTATTTTAGCATATTAAAAAAATAACATCAAAATTAAATAAAATATGAAAAATTACTTTTTTACTTTTACTTGAAATTTACTTACTCCAGATAGTGAGTTCAATATTTTTATTTGGTGAAAATCTTCCAAAATTCTAAATAAACAACAACTTTGAGTTGTGAGACAATGATGCTCACATGTCAAATGTCCAATGAGCAAAAGGTCATGTGACCTCATAAATTGCTCATAAAAAGCCCCCTTTCACACTTAACTGTAAAAACATAGGTTATATATTGCAGCTTTTTAGAAAGAAGATAACGTAATTGTTTCCATTTGAAAACACAATGCAATAGAGGGTTAATGGGTTAAAACAATATGGACTATTACAAGCAGCTGTATACTTCACTGTAAACATTCAGTAGCTCATACAGTCTTTAAAAAGACATAATGTTATTAGCAATAACTTATTACCAGAGGAAGAAGAACTAATCTACTAACATGGGGAGAAAATGCTTTCAGCTAACTGGTGTGTACCTGTTGTGAGGAACAGGAGGGGTTGTGTACAGGACCTGGTATACCCATTACACAAGACATCTGCTTCTCCATCTGAAGATGAGAAGATAAATGCCCTTTAAAAATAACCTTTTTCGACCGTGACGAAAAAAAAGCTTCAGCACGTACATGAACTAAGTATAAAGGGTTCCCCACAGGGTCACATCCATTTGGGGTTTTTGATACATGTAATTAATTCATTCACAAGAGTGAAGTGACTTTTTCTGTCAGCCATGAATATTTCTCACCCAGGAATCTTGACCACTTTGGTCACTATACCGGCATCTATAAATCATGATGCGTTGCGTGTCAGGATGTGGACTGCACACGTGTGAGCCCTAGCATGACGATGGCGTCCTACCCCCCCTACTTACGGGCATGTGCTGAGCAGACGCCCCTTGCATGGCGGGATCGGGCAGGGTGCCAGGCAAGGAGGCTGGCAGCGGTTGTCTCTGTCTGTTCCGCATGTGGAGGAGGGAGGACAGGGGCCCGGAAAGAAGCCTGTGGTCAGGAGAGAGAGAGAGAGAGGGGAACGGGTGACACCAGGGAGCTAAAGCTAAAGTTACACTAAGCCAGGTTCAGAGAGCAGGTTGAAACATTTATAGCTTAATAGCAGGCGGAGGTGAGACTGAGACAGATGAACATAGTTAAAAAAGACTGTACGGAAAATGGTGATGCATGAGTGGATGATTTAAATTGAAGAAGGGAAAGAAGAAGGATTAAGTTAATATCAGTGACACGCTTTAAAAAAGTTGATACAACCAAAATAGAAATAACAAAAAAAACACTTACTTAGCCCAAGCAGTATCTAGCTAGAGAGGAAATACTGAGAGCCTTAAATAAAGCAGTACAATAATGTGAAATTACTGCATTCAAACTTTTGCTTAACCCATTTAAGTACTAACTATAGTTGTGTGCATGACATATATTGTTGGTTAAGATGAGAGTTAAAAAAAACTTTTTTAAATACAGTTTTTAAGGATCATTCATCAGGTCCCTCAAAATGTACATTTTATGTTCATGTTTTTACAAAAATCACAATTTTATGTGATGTTTTGACATAAAATGTCAAATGTAAGTGAAAAACATTTACACTGTGCATGTGTTTTTAATTTCTAAAACCTTTTTAAGAGAGTTAAACTATCTAAACTACTTTTTAGTTAGTACCAGTTAGATACCAGATCCCATTTTTTGGGATTCAAGTGTCTAGAATGGCCCAAAAAAAAAGAATTTTGTGTGTGGGATAAATTGTTTTTCGTTTATGGACATATAAGTGCAAGCAGCAACTATATTCCTGTCTTTAAAATGCTATTTCCTAAATGCTATTTTGGTTTTAGGTAATAGTGTCCAGAAAACTGAGCCCGATGGTTTTCAAATTATTATATATATATTAATATTACCCAATAATGTGTATTTCAGTTACAGTTGTAGTGGATCCAAGTGTGACTGATTTAAAGTACTTTATAAACACTTAGGTAGATTAGTTGAGCCTGCTCCAAAGAGTCAGAAGATAAATCTGGGGGGTGGTGAGATGATTAATGGCTTAGGATAGAGGAAAGAAAATATAAAATCTGCTACACAAATCCATATTCATTTTCAGACTTTCTTTAGTCTTTTCTTAAAATACTGGACGACTACACCAGAGTCCTAAACAGCCATTTAAATGAAAACGTTGTTTAGATGTTTAGAGATGAAATCATCCTCTAGTGGAGCTGCAAGCAACATATTGTTATCCACAACATGGCGAGGGCCCCTTAGAGAAAGTACTGGTTTAATCTTTATCTGTAAATTGTTTTTAATACACTAATCTGATGTGTCTTAATCTGTTCTGTCAAATAATAGTTATAAAGTATGAAGAAGCAGAAAATGAAAATGTTCAACTCAAATAAAGTACAAATATCATAAATTAGGTTACTTTCTACCTCAGAGATTTCTGCCTTTGCTCCAATACAATAGAAGTGATTGGAATTTTGAAAGTGGTGTTGAAAGCAATTAAAAGTACATGTTTTAAAAACAATCACTTTTCAGAAACAGTTACTGTTACTATGTACAGTTTTCTTTGGAACTACTTTCTACACAAGGCATAGAATAAACTGTTCTATGTATTGTCTAGAATAACAAGGACACTCACTCTGACACCCGAGAGGTTGCTGTTTCACTTTTTAAACTTTAACAACAGCATTTTTAATGCTGTTAAGGCAAATCTAAAAGATAAATTTCACAAAAACATAAAACTGAAAAACAATCGGCATAGTTACAAGCCACTAGAGGTAAATGAAATAATATGCTGTTATGTCTTTTGGTTGAGCAAACACACCAAATAAATAGTGACATAAGCATCTGCCGAATGAAAAAGGAAATAAAAGTGTTATTGTATGTGATTAAAAAAAAAGTGTAAACAGAGATTTGAGGTGAAGCAATGACAGTGGAAAGTATGATGAGGCAAAAAAAAAGTGGAAAAAAAAAACGATATGGAAAAACGGAACAGCTTGAGAGGGAGGAGAGAAGCTCAGGCCTCGCAGCGGGGGATGGAGAGACCTGGGGTGCCATGTGCTGACCTAACCGCTGCTGGCTATCGGCCAATAAAACCATGCGGGCCTTTGCGGGCCGTGCATTGCTGTTGATGTCATCACTGAATCCGGGGAATGTGGCTCCGTTTTTTAATGTACAACAAAGTACAGCTGATTCAAAACAGCGCTTCCTCCCGTAACCACAACAGCTTTACCAGGCCTACAGCTCAGAGGCCAGGTCGCTATGGAAACAGGCGGTAAACATGGGAGGAAACAGTCAGACACCCGATTCATGGTTCATTTAGCAACACTTAGCTGGTTTCACTGCCTCACATGCTGTCTGGATTCAGTTGGCACTGATTTACTGAACCATAATCGACCATCAACTGGCTCCTCACTGCCCTTCCATGTCCTGTCTGGTCCTGGACAGATGTTTGGAGCTTATTATGTCATTAACTTACTTCTGGTGCCTTGACTCATCTAATGAAATGCAGCAATGTGACAGAGGCTCTGTCTGTCTACAGTATGTGAGCCGTAATAATTAGATTACTTGTATTGTTGTTCGATAGAGCACTTAAACTTTTCTTACAAAATGTGTTGTTTTGTGATTGGCTACAGTCAAAGTTGCCGGTGTTAGTGAGGAATAATGTAGCAGCTAAACCAGGAAACTTACTTTCACTACTTTGGAGCACAATCGGAGCAGGAAGACAACAGAGGTTTGAATGGTAATACAATGGTAAAATATAATCTTCATTATGATCCAGAGCTGGAACAAACAAAAAAGGAGCTGCTGCAGGATAGTGTTGTGATATGCAAGTGTATGGGTTTCTACTTTTTTTTGTGTAAAATGTATTTGGTGGCATAACAAACAAAAAGAATTGCTTCAGCAAGGACTTAAAACACAGGTCTGCTGCTTGTAAAGACAAGAACACTACCACCTACACCACCACAGCACACCTATAGGACTTTAAGTTCTAAAGATAATAATATAATATGATGATGTTTTGACTATCCATCTGAAGAACATCTCAAAAAAGGACACACATATACAATGTACAATACTTAGATAATTTCCCCAATAAGATTAAAAGGCAGTGTAGTGTCACAGATTCAGTGACAATGCTCACTATGTAAAAACAACATGTGTCCAGTTTGGGGATGTCTGTTACATGTCTCCACCATTGCTCTCCCCTTCATTTCCTGCCTAACTCGTCTAAACTCTTCTAAAGAGCCTCTTCTAAAGATGGCCAAAATTTTATTTTATTTGGTGACAATTATGAAAGTAATCTCCACTATATGTCATTACTATAAAACTACAATAGGCTATATTTTCCAAAAACGTTAAATGCATTCACAGATGAACAATTTGAAAATAATGCAAATAAAAGCAGCAATCATTTTTTTTTATTAATGTGTAACTGATAGCAATTGAATATAAGTTTGATAAAAGAATGAATGAGAAGATCAATATGAGACAGACAAATATTGATGCAAAAAGTTTTGTTCTGGTTTTAGAACCGATTCATAAAAAATGAACATGATTTAAACATGTTAATAACAGGAAATTTTCATTAAAATGAAGTCACAGAAATCATTAACATCTTTAGGTTTATCTTCAGTAGTCTTACAAATGCACTAAAAATATCTTATTATCCACCACTTACAAGATTTGCATATCAGATTCAAATTGTGAAATAAATGTTCCAACATAATCTACACAGCATTAATATGGTATATTTTTACAGTTCAAGTTGCTTGTATTGCCAACTATAGTGTTACTATATATACTTTTGTTATACATACTACATGTGTGATTTTATTAGGTGAATAGCTGTATAAATTAATTTTGACATGGCTAATATCCATCTATAATGCAGAGAGCATTATAGATGGATATTCTGACTGTTTGTTGGATCCTCCTCAACTTTCAGATATATTTTGAGATTTTGAGCATACCAGGATGGGGGATATGCTTTTTTGTGCAATTTTTGGATAGATATTTGTATCCTTTTTGGTGAAATTTTTCAGATGGATAGCCAAAACATCATAACTATATTATTATCATTAAAACTTGAAGTCCTATAGGTATGGAGGATGTAGTGTTTTTGCCTCATGGGCAAGCAAATCTGTGCTTGAGTCCTAGCTGAAGCATTCTTTGCAGTTATGCAACAAAATATATTTTACAAAAGTTAAAATCCCATACACTTGTGTATCACACCACTATCCTGCAGCAGCCATTTGTTCCAGTGTTACAGTTCTGGATAACAATAATGATTACATCCTAACATTTTATTACTATACAAATCTCCATTGTCTTCCTGCTCCAATTGTGCTCCGACGTGGTGAAAGTAAGTTTCCTGATTTAGCTGTTACTTTATTTCTCACTAACACAGGCTACTGTGGCCATAGCCAACGACAAAAAAACAAACCTCCTAAGAAAACTTCACTTTGCTGTTGTCTTTTCTTCTTTTTATAAGCCCAACGCTTTATGAATGGATGGATAGATACGTTGTTGAATGTGAAAACAAAATAATTTGTTACCATTTAACCAATTACTACACATACTGTGGTTAGCAGGGCAGTGTGTGGGACATGAAACAATAATGTTTATCCAATCTATCTTCTTTTATATAGGAATACAGACTTTCTATGGGAACTGCACTAGTATAGGAAAAAAAAAATACTGTTCTCATCAAGCAGCTGTTAATAAATCTGGTGTAAAAATAAGTATTAATAATAAGTTGAAATGGAAAGAGTAAAGCAAAAGCAGCTGGTGGGCTGCTTGGATGAAAGACAGGAACTCTTCTAATCTGTCTGTTGAACCACAAGATAACCAGGGAGCCATGGAGAGACCCGGGTTTGGTCCTGTCTGACTCTCAGACATAACAAGAGCCAGTGGCAGGGTGGCTAGAGGGGCAGTGTGATAAGTTTGAGGAGGTGTTAACCAGCGGTTCTCCATCTCTTTTGCTATTACTTTGTTCTCTCAGTCGATTGATGTTAGATTTTTTTTCTCCCCTTTCTCTGTTCAGTTCATTAGTGCAGTGATAAATTATGCAGAAGGAAATGCCAGTCTATGGCAGACAGTGTGAGTTATTATACCTCCAAAACAGGATGGGCAAGACAGGGTGACGGAGAAGAAGAAACAGTGAGAAACGACAATATTGAAAGGAAATTCTCAGTGTGCATGTGTGGGAGTGTCAGTATTGTATGAGTGAATTCTTCTGTGTGTAGGTGTGTACATGCACACTCACAACCATACTCACCCTGAGTGTGAGAGGGTGGAAGGGGCCTGGGTGATGACTGATCCCGACTGGGAGGAAGACAGAGTTTGCTGGGCGGCCAGGCTGCAGCTGGGGCCCAGCATGGGGCCGAGGGGCTGGGTGTGCTGCAGGGGATGGGTCTGTGGGTGGTGCAGCGGCTGCTGGGGGTGTTGGTGCTGAGGCTGGGGCGGGTGCTGGAGCTGGAACTGGGGTTTGAGTGGGTGCTGGTGCTGGTTCATACATGACGGCCCATTATGAGGAAGCCTCTGTAGGGAGAAGCGCATGACATAAGCTGGGACTGTCTCCAACTTGCAGGGAAATATAATGCTTATAATGCAGACACACAAACGCACACACATACACAAGGTGTAACGACGGTGTGTGTGTGTGAGGGAGTGGGGAGTGTTTAGTTGTGCAAGTGTGATGCCTAGCTCTTTAATTTACTGGGGAAAATGTGATCACCCGGTGTGTCTTTCCGGCAGCAGGTCAGATATCTGCAGTTGACTAATTAGGTCTGAATTCTTTATCTCCCTCACGCTCACCTGTCACTCAAAACACTAACCTGACAATAGGGTTGCAACTAATGACTACTTCGATAGCTGATTAATCTATTGATTATTGAAAGGATTAATCGTTGCTTGGTTCATTAAATGATGTAAAAATGATGATCACTGCTTATGATTCGAACTAAAATGTCCAGTTTTTTTGTCCAGACCAACAGTCCACAAGCAAGAGATAATCAGTTTACTATTAAAGAAAACTAAAGAAACCAGAAAGAAAATCAGATCTGAGAGATATTTCTCTTCTTAAACTGAAATCAATTATCATAAATAGTTGCCAGTTGTAAAAGTTGGCAACTAAATTAATTGATCGACAAATCATTGCAGCTCTAATGTTAATATGACCACATTGTGGTTTGCAAATTTGAGAAGCTGGAACCAGATTATGTTTTTTTTTTCTTCTTAAAAATGATACAAATCAATTATTTAATTATTTAAATAATAATTTAAATTATTAATTTAATTTAATTAATCATTTAAATTAAAGTATTTGCAGATTAATGTGATAGTTGGCAACTAAATATTGAATTGACTAATTGTTGCAGCTCTACCTGACAGACCTCACAAGCAAATGTGTATCAGCAACAGGGAACACATCAGCTTTTTCCTTTTGGGTTCACTTCAGCCACAGGTAACTAAAACACAAGGAAATCATATTAATTGTGCTTTATTATTTATATTGCTTTGTAAAGCATACCTGTTTGCTCTCTTCTTCTTCTTGTGCCTGCAGAAACTCCTCCTCTATCTCCTTAAACAGACCAACCTCTTCACAGCTCTGCAAAAATCGGGTTGGCGTTGGAGTCTGGTCTGTAAGTATCACCAGCAAATACAAAGGGACATGTCAAATAATAAGAAAAAGAAGAAGACAGGTTTATAAAATGGGTTCATGTTCATGTATTGCTGCACTTTTGTTACAGTAGTCCCTCCTGTTTGAGTGCTTTCAAATGCAACTGTTATTCAGGTCACAATCACAAAAGGAGAAAATTATCTCTGTCTATTTGAGTTGTCTAAACATGCTGGGGTCAAAGGTCAGCTGGGCTCTTTGTTTAGACATGAGATTGCCTGCAGACAGACAACAGGACATACACACGCACACACACTCAGAGAGCATGAGAGGCTGGACGTTGTACTGATGTTTATATCCAGACAGCTGTTTCTGTGGTTACAGAACATGTTACTTGACCATGTTTTAAATGTAGCAAAGCACGATGGTACAATGGCAATTTTTCTTCAGTTCAGCATGATGGACCCATGATAAATGCATGATCAGTAAAGCTAATTGTAATGCTTTCAACACACATCATTTATTACCATTGTAGCAAACTAAAGGTACTGAATAGGTATACTAAAGAAAAGATGTCTCATATTGTGAAATTATTCTTTATGCCTTTTGAATGACTGTGAATCTCCACATTTTTTCCCCATTTTACCATCTTGGTGTAGTAACAACCATGTAATTATTAATTCACTTCAACATGCAGTGCATTTAAGGGTTCAACTTCTCTTTGAGTTTTTGGGGACACGTTTCTCCAAATTCTCTCTTTTACTTCACAATAAGCATCTAAATCAGCATCTCGGCCATAGTAGCACATTGAAACTCTCAGATGAATAACAAGATAATTAAATTCTATTCAAGGCATGATGACACCCTTATCTGAATACTTGTGGGGAACATAAAGGTTTTATGTTAGCAGATTTCAGAGTTTTGCTATTTTTATCCACCTATGTCTTCAATCGATGATACATTGCTACAATCCTACCACACTTTTGCCCTGCATTCAAAAACAAGCAAAAGACAGTGTCCCATGTGTTATAATTCAAAGTGAGCGAGATCAGATTAGCCCCATCATTTTCGGTATGATGGGGCTAATCTGATCTGACACTACATGTCGCAACACGAGCAGCTCTGCTTTACAGCAGTTTTCTGTATTGAGCTCATTTGATTTCATACTGTACAACATGCTCCGGGCCACCATGAACACATAAACCCATGCAGCTGCCAAAATGAGTGACATGTTGCACATTTAAATGTCAATGTGAGAAGGTGATGACCCCTCCCCCCTTCTCACCTGTTTATAATGGGGGAACTGATTAGCCGAGAGAGAGTTTCCCCCCGGACATGTTTGGGTGCAGGACGCGACGCGAGGCGTGTGGAGCTGCCTGTTTGGTCCACCTGGTGCGAGGTGGATCTTCCCTGCTGGCGTGAGCGTGTTGGGTTTTTGTGTTTTTGGTACCGCCGTCAATAAATGTTTTTTATGTGAGTTCCTTTGCCTCCTGTCTCCACTTCTTTTCTGGTTGCCCTGATCCCTTTTGTGGGGAGACCACGTCGGTCGCAGCGGTGGGATCTGTGGCGCCGCCTGAGAAGCTGGAGAGAGGAGGTGGAACTCGCAGAGCGTGACGGGGGTACTGAGAGGATCGGTGGCGGTGGCGGCGAGGGTGTCAGTGAGAGTGTCGGCGAGCGAGCCAGCCGAGACGGCTAGCGAGGTGCTAGCGGAGGTGCTAGCGGAGACGGCTAGCGGAAGTGCTAGCGGAAGTGCGGGCGGAGACGGCTAGCGGAAGTGCCCGGCGGAAGTGCCTGGCGGAGAGGGTCGACAAAGGAGCCAACGGAGACGGTCAGCAAAGGAGCCAGCGGAGGCGGTCGGCGTAGGAGCCGGCGGAGACGGTCGGCGAAGGAGCCAACGGAGACGGTCAGCAAAGAAGCCAGCGGAGGCGGTCGGCGTAGGAGCCGGCGGAGACGGTCGGCGAAGGAGCCGGCGGAGACGGCTAGCGGAGACGGTCAGCGAAGAAGCTGGCGGAAGTGCTAGCGGAAGTGCTAGCGGAAGTGCTGGCGGGCTACGACCGGAAATGGAGTGTGGTCGAGCGGGCCCCGAGGCAGACACACCACGGTCGCGGACTTCTGTCTCGCCACCCCGTTGGCGAGACTGCAGTAGGGGAGGGAAGTGTGAGAAGGTGATGACCCCTCCCCTTCTCACCTGTTTATAAGGGGGGAACTGATTAGCAGAGAGAGAGAGTTTCCCCCCGGACATGTTTGGGTGCAGGACGCGACGCGAGGCGTGTGGAGCTGCCTGTTTGGTCCACCTGGTGCGAGGTGGATCTTCCCTGCTGGCGTGAGCGTGTTGGGTTTTTGTGTTTTTGGTACCGCCATCAATAAATGTTTTTTATGTGAGTTCCTTTGCCTCCTGTCTCCACTTCTTTTCTGGTTGCCCTGATCCCTTTTGTGGGGAGACCACGTCGGTCGCTCACAGTCAATAAGAAGACTATAAGAATAAACAGCAATGATTTTTTTTCTTGTTGTGGCTTATGGGTTTTATCTGTGCACACTCACCTGTGAAAGCCGTATCAGCCTTGATGGAGGAAAACTTGAGGGTCATCTCATGTTTGCGTCCGTGGATGATCAGATGCTCCTCTAACTGAAAGCGCTGCAGAGCACAAGACCAGGCGAGAAAAACACAGTGAGATGAGTGCAGAACTGTGCAACATGACGCACGGGCTGGAATGTTCCGTTAAATCAGGTGACGCTTCTTAGCTGAATAATCAATCATAATGGTCTTACCCATATTTTAGGATATATATATATATATATATATATATATATATAGAGAGAGAGAGAGAGAGAGAGAGAGCGAGAGAGAGAGAGATAGATAGATAGATAGATAGATAGATAGATAGATAGATAGATAGATAGATAGATAGATAGATAGATAGATAGATAGATAGAGAGATAGAGAGATAGATAGATAGATAGATAGATAGATAGATAGATAGATAGATAGATAGATAGATAGATAGATAGATAGATAGATAGATAGAGCCACAACATAGAGAGGAGTCAAAAACTTTTTAAAATCCAGTTTTAAGAAGCATTTGTTAGGTCTCTCAAAATGTTCATTTTGTGTTCACGTTGGTTTCTTGTCATTTATAAGTCCCGAAAAAATTTAATGATTAATCCATCATTTTGAGTATTTTTTTGTCAGAAAAACAAGTCTAAGTTCACTGATTCCAGCTTCTTAAGTGCAAACCTTTTCTGTTTTTTAATGACTAAACTAAATTAAAAACTGAAAGCCATTGCACACTGTAATATACTTTAACCAACTGACCTGAGAGCAGCCCGGGGCGCCGCACACATAAGGCCTGTCCTGTTTGTCATTCATGTCATACACAAGCCTGCAAAAACATTAAAAAAAGAGGGTGAGGTCAACATATTGGTGGGTCAGTGACAAAATGAGAAAGGCGAAAAATGTTTAAGATACAGTTTAAAGAAGCATTCACCAGGTTTCTCAAAATGTCCATTATTTTGTTTCACTCAAATTTCCATTTTTGTCATTTTTTTTGGACAAAGGTCATGATTGTGTTTTTTGACACAAAATGTCAAATGGTGTAACCAAAATGAATGATCAAATTTAAATATTTGATTTAAAATATAAAATATTTTATAGCATGTGTTTTTCAATTTCTGAAGCTCTTTTTAAGAGAGTTAAACTATCTGGTACCAGGTTTTTTAGGTTACACCACATAACATCTTTGACATTGGCCCTGGTACTGTAGAGTATGTAAGCAAGTTTCTTTCACAATGATTTCTAATAGGAGGCTGCCTGTACTTCTCTGCTCTATATTCCTGTTTACACAGAGACAATGTTCTCAGATAAATCACACAGTTATGGGTAATATGATACAGATATCCTTTCATTATCATCCCTTAATGTGGAAGCCATACATAATGAGGCAAATGCCAAACATGATGGAAGTTTTTGCCCTAACATATAACATTATCTTAAGGGAAATTAACGCTTTTGGTGCAAGTGGGAGTTCAGCAAACACGGGCTTAGGTTCTGGCAACACTACAGTATAAGTACTCATATTTCTTAGAACATTTATAATACATACTACCTGTTTGGGGCTTTCAAAACCTTTCATTACCCATTACTAATAATATATAAACAGCAAAAAGGCCATGAAACTCTTAACACTATCGGGATGTTTAATTTTCATGGTTGCTAAAATAGCAAGACACTACAGTGTCATGCAGTTGCTTCAGGCTACAATTAGGCTTTCAACATGGTATCAGTTAATAATATGAGTGTGATGAAAGGAAGCCTGCCTGTTGTGCCTTATGTGAAAATCAAGTTACAGGACAAAAGCATCCACACAAATGCAGATGGGGCTCAATTATTAACCCACTTGCAGTCAGTTTTCAGCTTCTCTTCTCTGATTATTTTATGGTTTCTTTAGTTTTCTACAATAGTAAACTGAATATCTTTGGGTTCTGGACTGTTGGTCTGGACAAAAACACACACACACACACATTTTCAGGTTGGGTCTTCAGTTTTGGGGCACAAACATCTACATTTTACACCATTGTATAAACCAAACAACTAATAGATTAATCATTTTAATAATCAATAAATTTAATTGATTATCAAAATGTATTGTTAGTTGCAGCCTTAGAAGCTGATTAACACACAAGACCCAGACATCCCTTCCTTTTCATATTTGTCTTGCTCACTGAGCAAGAAGTTGGGTAGAGAGGTTAAAGTTTGTTCAAATTTTGGTTGCCAAAATCAATATATGCCAGCTTTACTATAACAATAAAAGATTTCATCCTACTTTACAATACATTGTTTTATACTGCCAGCATCAATGATCAAGAATTAAAATGATAATTAGAGCTGTAGCATATAGCTGATTAGTTGCTTACTATTAAATAGTTGTTGGGTGGAGATAACAGGTTTGTACATGGATTATATGTGATCCATTATTATTATTATTAGTTGTAGTAGTACGAGAGCTATGAAAATTTACACATATTCACAGGTGCACATAAACTTTGCGTGAGTGCCGAGAAGACACTAAAGTGGGTCCTGATGTTATGGCAAAGAGTGAGTGCCAAAGAGAGGAGTGAGGAGAGAGAAAGAGAGAGGGTACATGCTTCCATAAGAAATGGAAAGTGTGTGTGTGTTGTGGAAGGGTGGGGGGGTGCTTTTGGGGAGGTGGCGAGTGACATCAGGGTGATGGAGAGGGAAATGAAAAGGGCAGTGGTGGAGAGAGAGAGAACGAAAGAGAGAGGACACAATGAATGGAAGAGAGAAGGAATGAGAGTGGGAGGTGGCAAAGGGAGGGCTGCACTTGTAGACCTACTCCTGACAGGTTTCAACCTGCCTTAGCCCCCGTTTTCCAACCCCTGGCAAGTAGAAGGGCCTTCATAGGTGTGTGTGCATGTGTGTGAACACGTGTGTGCGCTCATTTGTGTGTGTGTGTGTGTGTGTGTGTCACAAAACACTATACTATACTATACAATTCAAAGCACTATATAAAGTATGCAAGAGAGTGCTTGGAAAATTTAGATAATAAATAAATATAGCTAGGTAGATAAACAAAGTCTGTCCCAAGTAGCAGGTGTCATAGCTGTACACTTATTATGCAATTACAGAATATTTACAATAGACTCAACTTTACTGATAATTTTTCATAGCCTGATGTTTCATAGGTAGAAATATCAATTGCTCCATCATCATCATCATCACCTTTGTGTGTAGATGTTCTACACCTCTGTCTTCTTCCAGTAGCAATTTTAGGTGATCTAAATAAGCAGACTCAGCAATATTCGAGCTAAAACCTTCTGTCAATACAGAATGGCGTCACCTTTAATACATAAATCCATCAACACGCCTGGCAACATGTTGCACATTAAAGAGAGATTAATATGTTTTCTTTTTTCATGAGAAAGGGTGGGTCTTTGGGGGATGTTAAATTGTACTGTTTTTTCCCGCTTCCCTCTCCTGTCAATGCGCTTTATCAGTCCAAATGTGATGGTTAATGATGACATTACAGCACATTCATCGTCCAAGCTGCATTTCTAATGATCGCCTGTGTGACTGGATTCGGAATTTATCCGATTTACGTTGCTTTAAAAATATATCAAAGTTGCCATGTGTGCTCGGCTCGAGTAAAAACGGTTCCCAACAGGCGAGTCTGGCAGTTCGAAAACATGACCCGGTGAGTTCTCCTTCCGACGGCTTCCTGTTAACAAGCGCGGCGCGCACAGCTGTACCGGAGGGTGCTGTCACACCCCCAAAAGACACACCACGCTCGAACCCGTCCGCAGGCTGCCGACGCTTCACCGGGACGGCTTGCCAGCAAAATGTAAAGGAAACTTACTTACCGTACCGCCAGAAAAAACTAAAACTGAGATACAACTATTTAGGAACTTATTCGAACGGCTTAGGACAGTAGCGGGGGAGCGGCGGCCGCGGACTTTACAAAGTTTTGTGAATGGAAAGTAGCCTAAATCCGCGGCGTCTTACCTTCAAGTTGAGAGGGTACAAGCGGCGCTCCGGAGTGGAACCACGTTGGACTGGCGAGAGATTACAATACGTTCTATTTACAGAAGCATTACATCACCCTCCTGGTGACGTCACATGGGATTCCTGAACTTCTAAATCATTGCGGTCCCGTCAGGAGAGAGAGAGGGATTGGGGTGGGCGGGGCTACGACGCCGTCCGGCAGAGGGACTGGACGGGACACGGAGCAGAATACACCCGGTGTTTTTTTTTATTTTTTATTTTATTTTTTAGTTTTTTTTTTCTCCACTTTCGGTGTCTGTCCAGAAGCGGCGACGTCATGTTGTTGACAGAGGTTTGTTTTCAAAGCTGTGATGAGGCCAGTGCTTTTATTATTTATTAATTTATAACATTGCCAAAACCGTCATGTGGTAAACCTATGAAAATGTGTCTCTCTTAAGAAAAGGTTTTAAAAGATTGAAAACATGCATCTAGTTTTATATTCTAGGTGGATTAAATATTTAAAATTGATCATTCTTTTTTGAAGACACCATTTGACATTTGGTTTCATAAATCACACAATTTTTGTAAAAACAACAAACAAAAACAAATGGACTTTTGAATGACAAGAAACCAACATAACCACACAAAATGCACATTTTGTAAGTAATTAAAATGTATCACCACACAATGATTTATGAGCAATAAAAGTACACCAAAAAAACCAACAGAGCAGCAACACAAAACAAAAATACACATTAGCAACACATCAGTAAGTGCTTAATTTGTTATTATTATATAATAAAGAAAAATTCAGATCTTTGGTAAAAGTAAGCTAAAAAACCCATTTTCAAATTTGTAGGCTACTTAAGTAAAAATACAAAGTTATTAACATCAAATATATACTGACAGTTGTAGGCTAGTAAAGTAAAAGTACTCATAATTCTTTAATTATAGATGCATTAATGTGTTTTTAATATTAATGTTGCAGCTGGTAAAGGTCAAGCTCATTTTAGTTGCTCCATATAGACCTAGTGCTGTGGAGGTTAACCAAAATATATCACTTGTACTATTAGTTGAATAAATGTTGTACAGGAAAAAATTAATTATTTATTTCTGAAATGTAATGGAGGAGAAGTATCCAATAAAGTAACATAAAGGTGGAAATAATCAAATGGTCTCTGAAATTTACTCATTCATAAATGTACTCATTCATAATATGAGTAAATGCACTTATTTACATTACCCCACTGATGTTTATTATATCCCACCATCTCTTTTTCTAGAGAGAACTGAGAACAACATTTAAAAAAAAACAAGCAATTGACAGTTTATTGAATTTAAGTACCTGAATGCAGTTTTGCTAAATTCAGTAGGAAACTATGGGATATTTTGAATTATAATATATTTAAATAAGAATCACTGAATTAATAAATATTTTGTGATAGTCGTTGTCTATTGTATTGTACTATCAATCAAATTTAACTTTGTGATTAGTTATGTTTTCATTAGTAACATAGTAACATAATGTGAGTTATAATGTTGTTAGCCTTTGTGTCATGGGTGACAAATGGTGTCATGAGCCTGCACAAGGTCAAAAAGTTATCCGTTTTTGTATCAAAATGAGATGTTTCTTCTTTTCAAAAACAATGGAATGTATAGTTTGCCGGTGAATATTTGCTTTATTAAGCATCTTTTCAAAGTTTTTTTTTGGGTCAAGTTGCACTTAATATTTACAGACCACAACTACTACAAAACTACATTAATTTGTCTCCAAAAACAATGTTTTAAACTCAATTAAATGATTTACATTAGGTCATGATATGACCAAACAAGGGATTTTGTTCATTCACATTATCAGTGAGCTAATACTGTATACCTGGCATGTTTGGTCAAGCTTTCCGGTACAGAGGAAGAGTATGGTTTTGTTGTGGTTGAAGTGCAAAATCGGACCAAACCTTACTGACTCATCATCCACCAATGGCCTTTAGTATGATAATTCAAGTAGCCACAGCAACAAGGGGAAACAGTGACAGTGGGAAGTTGTGATGACGTCACTTTGTGTTTCAAGCCCTTCCCCCCCACGTCGATGTGAATCACAAGAGTTCTGTTTTCAGTAAAGATAAGGGATGTTTTACAGCATGTGTGTGTGTGCTTGTTTTTGTCAGTAAAAAGAGCATGATGGCAGCCAGGAAGTCTCTAGATGCTGCCCTGGAGCAGACAATGCCACTGAGATTACAACTACCTTTATAATTCAATTGTCTATACCAACCATTACCATCTGGCATCTTCACTGCAGCATGGCTTTTAACAGCCTACTGTTACCTGCTCTGTTAAATGATGGTGTTTTAGGTCAAAGGTCAGAAAAACTTCCCGCTTGTAGACTAACGTTATATTCACTGTGGCAACATCGCACACTTATTAGGTATTTCTTTCATTATATTTCAGTATAGCGTAGGACTTAAAAAGTAAATGGAACAGAACAGTCATCCTGATTATGTAATTCAATGGTTAAATGTACAGTGGGGAAAATAAGTATTTGAACCCTGCTATTTTGCTATTTCTCCCACTTAGAAATCATGGAGGGGTCTGAAATTTTCATCGTAGGTGCATGTCCACTGTGAGAGAGATAAACTAAAAAGAAAAATCCAGAAATCACAATGCATGATTTTTTAATGATTTATTTGTGTGATATAGAGGCAAATAAGTATTTGAACACCTGAGAAAATGAATGTTAATATTTGGTACAGTAGCCTTTGTTTGCTATTACAGAGGTCAAACGTTTCCTGTAGTTTTTCACCAGTTTGCACATACTGCAGGAGGGATCCTGGCCCACTCCTCCACACGGATCTTCTCTAGATCAGTCAGGTTTCTGGGCTGTCGCTGAGAAACACAGAGTTTGAGCTCCCTCCAAAGATTTTCGATAGGTTCAGGTCTGGAGACTGGCTGGGCCATGCTAGAACCTTGATATGCTTCTTACGGAGCCAGTCCTTGGTTTTCCTGGCTGTGTGCTTTGGGTCGTCGTCGTGTTGGAAGACCCAGCTCATCCTCTCTTTAATGCAGTGCACTCGTCCTGTCCCATGTGCAGAAAAACACCCCCAAAGCATGATGCTACCACCCCCATGCTTCACAGTAGGGATGGTGTTCTTCGGATTGTACTCTTCATTCTTCTTCCTCCAAACACGCTTAGTGGAATTATGACCAAAAAGTTCTATTTTGGTCTCATCTGACCACAAAACTTTCTCCCATGACTCCTCTGTATCATCCAAATGGTCATATGCAAACTTATAACGGGCCTTGACATGTGCTGATTTAAGCAGGGGAACCTTTTGTGCCATGCATGATTTCAAATCATGACGTCTTAGTGTATTACCTACAGTAACCTTGGAAACGTTGGTCCCAGTTCTTTTTAGGTCATTGACCAACTCCTGTCGTGTAGTTCCGGGCTGATTCCTCACCTTTCTTAGAATCATTGAGACCCCACGAGGTGATATCTTGCATGGGGCTCCACTCCGATTGAGATTGACCGTCATGTTTAGCTTCTTCCATTTTCTAATGATTGCTCCAACAGTGGACCTTTTTTCACCAAGCTGCTTGGCAATTGCTCCGTAGCCCTTTCCAGCCTTGTGGAGGTGTACAATTTTCTCTCTTGTGTCATTGGATAGCTCTTTGGTCTTCGCCATGTTACAAGTTAAAGTTGCTGATTGTATGGGGTGGACAGGTGTCTTTATGCAGCTAACAACTTCAAACAGGTGCATCTGATTAAGGATGATACATGGAGTGCAGGTGGACTTCTAATGGGCGGACTAACAGGTCCTTTAGGGTCAGAATTCTAGATGACACACAGGTGTTCAAATACTTATTTGCCACTATATCACACAAATAAATCATTAAAAAATCATGCATTGTGATTTCTGGATTTTTCTTTTTAGTTTATCTCTCTCACAGTGGACATGCACCTACGATGAAAATCTCAGACCCCTCCATGATTTCTAAGTGGGAGAAATAGCAAAATAGCAGGGTGTTCAAATACTTATTTTCCCCACTGTACATCCAACTCTGTCCTCAGATCCACTCAAGGGCAGAGTAATGTGTATCCGTGTGTTATTTTGTTTGGTTAGTCCACAGGCATGTGTAAACTGGAGTTGTGTCTTTGGTGGAAAAAAAAGAGCACAGCTTATAATCAGAAAAATCAAGTTTGCGATCTATCCCAGGCTGTAGCACTGTGCACTACACACAGACCTCAGATCAGATGAAGTCATACACAATAAACTCTCCCATCTCCTTTCGTAACACATGCTACCACTTTTAATTGATGTATTACTGTTGGGAACTGCGTCACTGTAGCAGTTCTGACACACCATGTGTGTGTGTAATGAGTGTGTTTATGTAGCGTGTGTGTCCGTGTGTATGTGTATAAGATACAACATCTGTGCCGAGGCTGATGAAGTCATTGGATTTCTATACTGTATGTGCGAGGGACCGTGAATGATGGTGCTATTGTAACCCAGGTGACAAATGCATAAAGGGAAGATATGATAAATAGTGAATAAATAGTGATTAAAAAGCATAAATAGCATAAATAGTAAAATGGGATAATAAATAGTGATAATTCTGATGATGCAATTCATGGAAGATGGGTTGTAATGGTTAAAAAAATGGTTTACATGCACTGTTGTGTCAAGTACTTTTATTGTGACGATTGAGATTTGGTGCTTTTATTTTGAAACGCTGTTTTGCCTCATCCGGCGCGAAGCCGTTCTGTAGTCAGACGAGCGGAGTAGGAAAGAGAGGTAGAGGATTTCGAGTTCTCCTGTCCAATTTTGAAATTAGAAAAGGTTGAAAGAAAATATTCTTAAGTTAATGTGTAAGTTTTCGTTTTGTTCACTGAGCAACAAGCTCCGTGACTGATGCCTGTTTGAAGACCTGAAGCTTCGTTTTGTCGAGTTTTGTTTAATTGTCTCGGTAAGGAACTTCGCCTTTGTTTTCTCTTTACTGTTAAAACAGTTATTTTGTGTAATACTACGGTCAAAAGTTGAAAATTGTATCTTATTTTGTTTATATATGCTGTAATGAATCCGAAACTGTATATTTTGTTTGATAAACTGTTTGATATGATATTTAGCCGAAATGAGCTAAATGTTAAAATCTTTTTATCACGCGCTGGTCACGTGATAGGTGAGAGGACGTGTCTGCAATGCCGTTCAGTTTGAAGAAGTATATGCAATCTGCATAACTTATTTTGAGATTTAGAAAATGTTGTACAACTGTTTGAAGCTTGAAATGAATATAATTGAATGTGCATTTGACATTGGCCATCATAGGTCAAGTCTTTTAACATGGACCAGGATTTCCTTGGAGATTTGAGGTCTTCACGTTGATGGCGAGCCACCCATTCGAACTCTGGGAGCCCTGTGATGCCTGACTGTCATTCCCCATGGCAGGTTTCTGGTAGGGTTGTGGCCAGTACGGGTCATAACAACTGACTTCGACTTGTTGACTTACTGACTGTTGCGCGTACGTTACGAACTGAAACCACAGGAAAGGAACAATTTTTTTGTTGTTTTGGGAAGAAGAGATTGACAACTGAAAGGAACTCTTGAACTTAAAACCTTGAAGGACACTGCCCAACCTTTGAAAAGGAAAAACTGTATTTTTATTTTTATTCTAAAGAGTCAATATTTTATTTTGGGTATTTTGTAAATAATTAAATTTCATATAAAAGAAAGAAAAACGTATTTACTTGTGTGGTGTTATTCTATTGCACTCAGCTCTCTTTTTCTCTCTCCAGAGTCGTAGCCTAGAGTCTCACATTTTGTATATTAAGAAATTGGCCTATTATTGACGTGTACATATCCAGTAGTGGGTTACACGGTAAAACTTGGCGAGCCAGCCAGGAGAGAGTGTGTTTTTGAGAGTGCAAACACCATATTTTTCCCTATTTTTCTCAATTTTGAATATCACATTTCATACGTTTTCCTTTCTGCTTTGATTGCAATGGAAATTATTACGATTGAAAGTGTGAAAGTGCCTAACTCACTTATTATAAGTGGTTTATCTCAAACTGATGATGATGAAGAAGTTTTTGAGTATTTGAAACAATTTGGCAAATTTTCAAGAATACTTAGGGTGCCTGACGATAATAGCAAGGTTATTGTCGAATTTGAATCTGGCTTAGCTGTTGAAACACTAAAAGGTTCTTTACCTTTTGACAGAGTTTGTGAAGGTAACAATGATGTTGTTCACCATATTGATGTTCTTGCTAATGTGTACTCATCTGAAAAAGGTACAGGTTTAACAGAGTCATTCATAACTCAGCTTAGAGACATTGCCAAACATAGTGGGAAACCGTTTGAAACCCTTTTGCAAGACGAGTTAGCCAGAATCTCTGACATGGTTGGCCAGACAAAGCCAGCAGTTGACAGCATAAAGCCAGTGATAATTAGTATGAATAATGAATCAACTGAACATGAAAACAATCTCAAAGATGCAGAATCATACCAAACTCAAATCAAGCTCACCCAAGAGCCTAATAAGACTACTACTACTGACATAAGCCAAACCGAATCACTTCCACAACTGAAACCAGTACCCGATCACCTGAACCCGCCTGAGATGCAACGGTTCATTGTTGAACATGTAGTGAAGAGCCCCAACTTTCACTCAGACCTACACTCATTGAAGCTGAGGACTTTTTCGGGGAGAGTACCGTGTCCTAGCACTGAAGTTGACTACGATACTTGGCGAAGTAGTGTAGAGTTTTACTTGGCTGATCCTTCTGTCCCGAAAGGACAGCTGGTAAGGAAGATTGTTGACAGTCTTTTAGCCCCTGCTGCTACAGTAGTGAAGTCATTAGGTCCCTATGTTTCTCCAAGAGCTTATCTTGACCTGCTCGATTCTGCTTATGACATAGTAAAAGATGGAGATGATCTGTTTGCAGAGTTTCTTAACCTTAACCACCGAACCCTGCACTTGTAAATGCAAAGAAAAAAGAGCTGAAAGACAGACAGCGAGCATGGGAAAAGGCAAACCCTGGTACTGAACACTCTTTAAACATATAACTGTTTCTATTGAGGGACAAATAGGAACAGAGTTGACTAACAGTCCCACCACGACAGAGAAAGTTAAGAAAAAAGTATCACTCAAGGAACACAGAGCAGTAAGAGCTGCTGAACTGCCTAAAGGTTTAGTGGGAAATAAGAGCACAGCAAATGTCAAAGTAAATGGAATTGAATGTAACTCATTGCTCGATACTGGATCGCAAGTAACGACTGTGTCGCAGTCTTTCTATGATTCACACCTCTCTGATTACCTGATACACCCAGTGAGTGACATACTGGAAGTTGAAGGTGCAAACGGCCAGACAGTCCCATACTTAGGCTACATACAACTAAGTATGCAGTTCCCCAAAGAATTCATGGCTTCACAGCCTGAAGTTCAGACTCTTGCATTGATAGTACCAGACACTCGCTCCAATTGCAGTGTACCTGTTCTGAAATGGTACGAATACTTTAGATCCTCTTTATGAACAATTTTGTGAAGGAAATCCTCTGGTAAGCAATACATACTGTGGCTACCTACAAGTTCTGAAAACCCTGCAGATCAGGCGGAAACAAAACTCAGAGGGTCAGATTGGTGTTGTGAAATGTAGTCGTCATGAACCATGTATCATCCCTGCTGGACAGAAAGTTGTCTTGGAAGGCTTTCTCTTTGGAAGTGAAGCAAATAATGAGAGATGGGCAGTAGTTGAAGAGCCCTCCATGCCGTCCTTGCCAGGGGGAATCTTCATTGACAGCTGTCTGATCTCTATCCCAGCACGTTCCCCGTACAAAGTACCTGTTGTGCTACGAAATGAAACCAGCCATGACATTGTCCTTCCATCTCATTCTGTCATTGCAGAACTAAGTATTCCCCATGAAATCAGTCAGACCCACAACACCTATAGCCCAAGTCATTTGTGGTCATCATCCACTGTGTGCTCTAGTCAGCAACAATTGCATTGTGATGAACAGAAAAGTGACAGCCTGAGTTTTGATTTTGGAGATTCGCCACTTCCTGCGAAATGGAAGAAACGAATAACACAGACACTGAACACCTACTCAGATGTATTTTCCCAGCATGACCTCGATTATGGCCACGCGACAAAGGTCAAACATCACATCAAACTGAAGGATGAGACGCCGTTTAAGCATCGACCCCGTCCTATCCATCCTAAGGATTACGATGCTGTGAGACGACATCTCCAGGACCTACTTGAAGCCGGTATCATCCGTGAATCAGAATCCCCGTATGCTTCACCTATAGTTGTGGTGAAAAAGAAGAATGGCGATGTATGCTTATGTGTCGACTATAGGAGATTTAATATGCAAACGATCAAAGATGCCTATGCATTACCGAACCTTGAAGAGTCGTTCTCCGCACTAAGCGGATCACAGTGGTTTTCTGTGATGGATCTGAAATCAGGATACTATCAGATTGAAATGCATGAAGATGACAAACCAAAAACTGCTTTTGTGTGTCCCCTCGGATTTTGGGAATGGAATCGTATGCCGCAAGGAATCACGAATGCTCCAAGCACGTTCCAGCGCTTAATGGAGAAGTGCATGGGAGATATCCATCTGCGTGAAGTGTTAGTATTTCTTGACGACATCATCATCTTTTCTCAAACCTTGGAGGAACACGAAGCTCGTCTAATCAAAGTCCTGGATCGTCTGAGGGAGAATGGTCTCAAGTTATCTCCTGAGAAGTGCCGCTTCTTTCAGATGTCTGTCCGTTATCTGGGGCACATTGTCTCAAAGAAAGGACTGGAGACTGATCCTCAGAAGATCGAAGCTCTCAAGACTTGGCCGAGACCCCGTACCTTGAAGGAACTTCGTTCTTTTCTCGGTTTTTCTGGTTACTACCGGAGGTTCGTGCAGGACTACTCAAAGATAGTCAAGCCGCTGACAAAACCAACTGCGGGGTACCCACCAGCACGAAAGTCCGCCCAGAAAACAAAGATAGGCGTGAAGTATTTCCATCCAAAGGAGCCATTCGGGGAAAGATGGACACCAGCTTGTCAGAGTGCCTTTGAACGAATAATTGAAAGACTTACCTCGTCACCAGTCTTGGGTTTTGCTAATCCGGAGTTGCCATACGTCTTGCATACAGACGCAAGCACTACGGGACTCGGAGCTGCCCTGTATCAAGAGCAGGATGGACGGAAGCATGTAATAGCCTACGCCAGCCGAGGCCTGTCGCACAGTGAAGCCAGATACCCAGCTCATAAGTTGGAGTTTTTAGCCTTAAAATGGGCTGTTGTTGAAAAATTTCAAGACTACTTATATGGGCATTCGTTTACTGTTGTGACTGACAACAATCCGCTTCGGTACATACTCACTACGGCGAAGCTAGACGCGACCAGCTATCGATGGTTAGCTGCCCTGTCCACTTTCTCCTTTGACATACAGTATCGTGCAGGCAAGCAAAACCAAGACGCTGATGGTCTGTCGAGGAGGCCACACGGACCACTGGTGAATGACGACTGCTCACAGGAGGAGAGTCTGCGAATCAGTCAGTTCACCTCTCATCACCAAACTCCTGTGGACGTTGTCAAGGCCACCTGTCAGTACCATGCAGCTGTGAACACAGAGTCACAGTCTCATTGTCTCGTAGAGTCACTCGCTATCCACCCTGATGCAGTTCCACCTGTGTACGAGGATGTGGAGTCAGAGTTGCAAGGGCTCTGCTCTGTTCCAAAGCACAGTGAGGATGATATAGCCAGACTACAGCGAAACGACCCCTCTATCAGTGTGATCATGAAGGCGCTTGAGTCTGGTGAACCTGCACCTCAACCGGACGTACAGTCACCAGAGCTGATGCTTATGCTTAGAAAGATGAGCCGATTTGAAGTCAAAGAGTCACTGTTGTATCGCAAGCGACAGTGTGAAGATAAGACCGAGTACCAACTTGTTCTTCCCCTTGTTTTAAGGCCATCTGTACTCACCAGTCTCCCTGATGAAATGGGTCATCTTGGTATCGAACGTACCCTTGAGCTGGCCAGGTCCAGGTTTTATTGGCCGAAGATGTCAGCAGATGTCGAGTCCAAAGTCAAAACCTGCCCGAGGTGTGTCAAACGCAAGCGTCAGCCAGAGAAGGCCGCGCCGATGGTCAGTATCCAAACCAGCCGACCCATGGAACTGGTCTGTATGGACTTCTTGTCCCTCGAACCGGATAGCCACAACACAAAGGACATATTGGTAATAACTGACCATTTCACAAAGTATGCTGTGGCGATACCCACAAAAGATCAAAAGGCCATTACTGTCGCGCGTTGCTTGTGGGAGCAGTTTTTCATCCATTACGGCTTTCCAGAACGCCTGCACAGCGACCAAGGCCGTGACTTTGAATCACAAATTGTCAAAGAGCTCTGTGCCTTAGTGGGTACTAAGAAAGTCAGAACAAGTCCATATCACCCCAGAGGTAATCCTGTAGAGCGCTACAATCGTACTCTGCTGAGTATGTTGGGTACCCTGAGGGAGAAAGAAAAGACCAGATGGCGAGAGTATGTGAAGCCATTAACACACGCATACAATTGTACAAAGAATGAGGTGACTGGATATTCCCCATACGAGCTCATGTTTGGGCGCCAGCCCAGGTTGCCCATCGACATAGCTTTTGGCTTACCAGTCAAAGGAACCTCATCCACGTCACACTCACAGTATGTGAAAAACTTGAAGTCCTACTTGAAGGAAAGTTACAGCATTGCTATCAAAAATGCAAAGAAAGTAGCTGACAAAAACAAAAAAAGGTTCGATATTAGAGTGAGAGAGTCATGTTTGGAAATAGGGGATCGAGTTCTTGTACGCAATCTCAGACTTCGCAACAAGCATTAACTCGCTGATCGATGGGAGCCCACTGTGTATGTTGTACAGAAGAGAGCAGGAGAGCTACCAGTCTACACGGTGTGTCCTGCGGGTCAGGATGGACCCACCCGTACTCTACACAGGGATCTCCTACTGCCATGTGGATTTCTTGCTGAAGAAGATTCGGAGCCTGAAAAGCCGGTACGAGTCTCCAGACCCAGAACCAGACAAAGTACTCCTCAGCCAGCTGAAAATCCTGATGAGTCTGATGAAGGGGACTATTCAATGTCATTTCCTCTACGGTTTGAGGTAGAGACAAGAGTCATTGGTCCTGAAGTGATGTATCCGACCAAGGAAGCTCCAGATGTTACAAAGCCAAGTCCTCTCAGTCATTCGTCAGCTGTACCTGAAATCACTCCTGAAGTTCAACGCTCTGAAATACCAAATTCCTCTACAGCAGAAGAAGAAGTTGACCTTATTCAGTTTCCACCTGATGAAGAAGGAATTGCCCTTATTCAGTTCCCACCTGATGATCCAGTTGATACTGAACCTGCTGAGAGAAAATCGCCTTCGAACCAGAACAACATGAATGCAGAACCTGAGTCGTCAGTTGAACGTAAAGAAACCAAGCACACAGACAATGATCAGGAAGCAACAATCACTCAGAGTGAGCCAAAGTTCACAACTACCTCCTCTGAAGAACCAAGTGACACTGTAGTATCAGTTCAACCTCGAAGAGTTGAAAATGAAACCCCATTGCTGGATCTATCTGATTCGACCGTTGTTCTTAACACTGACAAACCCTGTCCTACACTTACTAACTCCTGTCCGGAGTCAAATTCTGTAGAAGGCCCAGCCAATGTTAGTGAGCCAGACCATGATACACTGCGTAGATCTGAACGTCAGAGAAAAGCTCCCGGAAGGTTTACTTATCCCCAATTAGGCAAGCCTTTCATTTCTTTTGCTCAGACTATTCTTGAAGCTTTTAACAACGCTTTAGTTAAAACGTTTGAGGGTAACGCTTTCCAGCTGGAAACGTCATGAAGGGACTCATGCCAGTTTAGAGAGGGAGGGTGTAACCCAGGTGACAAATGCATAAAGGGAAGATATGATAAATAGTGAATAAATAGTGATTAAAAAGCATAAATAGCATAAATAGTAAAATGGGATAATAAATAGTGATAATTCTGATGATGCAATTCATGGAAGATGGGTTGTAATGGTTAAAAAAATGGTTTTCATGCACTGTTGTGTCAAGTACTTTTATTGTGACGATTGAGATTTGGTGCTTTTATTTTGAAACGCTGTTTTGCCTCATCCGGCGCGAAGCCGTTCTGTAGTCAGACGAGCGGAGTAGGAAAGAGAGGTAGAGGATTTCGAGTTCTCCTGTCCAATTTTGAAATTAGAAAAGGTTGAAAGAAAATATTCTTAGGTTAATGTGTAAGTTTTCGTTTTGTTCACTGAGCAACAAGCTCCGTGACTGATGCCTGTTTGAAGACCTGAAGCTTCGTTTTGTCGAGTTTTGTTTAATTGTCTCGGTAAGGAACTTCTCCTTTGTTTTCTCTTTACTGTTAAAACAGTTATTTTGTGTAATACTACGGTCAAAAGTTGAAAATTGTATCTTATTTTGTTTATATATGCTGTAATGAATCCGAAACTGTATATTTTGTTTGATAAACTGTTTGATATGATATTTAGCCGAAATTAGCTAAATGTTAAAATCTTTTTATCACGCGCTGGTCACGTGATAGGTGAGAGGACGTGTCTGCAATGCCGTTCAGTTTGAAGAAGTATATGCAATCTGCATAACTTATTTTGCGATTTAGAAAAATGTTGTACAACTGTTTGAAGCTTGAAATGAATATAATTGAATGTGCATTTGACATTGGCCATCATAGGTCAAGTCTTTTAACATGGACCAGGATTTCCTTGGAGATTTGAGGTCTTCACGTTGATGGCGAGCCACCCATTCGAACTCTGGGAGCCCTGTGATGCCTGACTGTCATTCCCCATGGCAGGTTTCTGGTAGGGTTGTGGCCAGTACGTGTCATGACAACTGACTTCGACTTGTTGACTTACTGACTGTTACGCGTACGTTACGAACTGAAACCACAGGAAAGGAACAATTTTTTTGTTGTTTTGGGAAGAAGAGATTGACAACTGAAAGGAACTCTTGAACTTAAAACCTTGAAGGACACTGCCCAACCTTTGAAAAGGAAAAACTGTATTTTTATTTTTATTCTAAAGAGTCAATATTTTATTTTGGGTATTTTGTAAATAATTAAATTTCATATAAAAGAAAGAAAAACGTATTTACTTGTGTGGTGTTATTCTATTGCACTCAGCTCTCTTTTTCTCTCTCCAGAGTCGTAGCCTAGAGTCTCATATTTTGTATATTAAGAAATTGGCCTATCATTGACGTGTACATATCCAGTAGTGGGTTACACTATCATGTTGAGAGGGTGTGTTTGTAACAGCCTGCGCTTTGCAGCCATGGGTCAGAGTGCATTTCATATTTTGAGTTAGTTTTATACAGCTGGGTGAACAGACGACAGTCAGAAAGTAAGGAGTGTGTTCCCAGGGCTTAAGGTTGTTTGCTGAAGTCACTGGCCAGTGGTTTATGACAGGCCATTTTAATGCTCGATTAACAGGTCTAACACAGGCCAGCCGGCCCTGGTTAGCCAACCCCTGTGATTTAAGGACATTCTCCTCTCTCTGGGAGTCACACACACACACAGACACACACACACACACACACATAAACACACTGAAAAGTTCTCTCCTCACCACTGTACCATTATAGGGTAACATTAATCAGGAAACTAGATGCTGTGATCAATGTGTTATGAAACTGTTACAACTTAAATACACGTATACACACTCTCACACACAGATTTGTACTATGACAATTCTTAATTTTGAGAGATTACGTTGTAACAACATTCCCAGCGATGGTAAATAAACCACAATTATTTAAAATGCTAAAAACGACAAATGATTTTCAAGTCTCCAAAATTCCACTTAGGTCTGTTATAAAGCATTAGCAAGCTAAAGCAGCGACATGTTTTATAAACACGTGAAACACTGCATCCAGACTATTGAATTAATTACATTAAAACAAAAAGGCAAGGCAAGGAAAATATTTATACAGCACATAAGTGATTACACAATACGCCAAAGACATTAAACTAGAAATACAGCAGAGGACATTTATGCTAAGCCCCTTACTGAAAATTAATGTTTAGGACAGTTTTAATCCATCATTACCATGGTGAAAATAAAAAGAAGAGAAGATTTTCACCATCTTTTCATTCATCTGTCCTCATCAGATGTCCTGTTTAAAAATGTAGACTTCTCTATGTAATGTTGAATTAAATTGTGAATTGATTGAAAACCTTTTTAATACCCTCTTGAATGATGTCCCGTTTTTAAGGAACAAGCATTTATGGGATGATCAGAACAACTGAGTCTCTGGGTTGTGCTCATTTTAAATTTCCCATATCTTCTCTGCTAATGCCAAACAGTTTATTCTGCTATTGACTCTTTATTTTGAAGTCCTGGTATCTCCAGGTGCTGACGATCAGTTGCATAATTGGCAATGTGCCAGTGATCAATTGGTGTCTAATTCAAGAATCAGCGTGCCATGCATAATATTGAGAAGGTGGTGTTTCACAAAGAAGTTATTGCATCATTTGGAGTGAGCCCTAGTTCCATCTCCAAACTGACTGCACACAGCATAGGCCTAGGACAGGTGTTCTCCAACGGGCATTGGTGACCTGCCTTGGAATCTGTGCATGTGGAGGAATTTTGGAGTAACACTGTTTGTGGAGGCAGTGTGATGGTGTGGGATGGCATCTCCATCACTGGAAAAACAGGCTTGTCATCACTAGAGGCGGTCTCACTGTAGAGAAATATTGAAACGAGATTCTGCAACCTGTAGCTATCCAATAGCTCTACAGTCCGGGACCAGACTCCGTCTTTCAAGTGTCATCATCTGGGAAGACGGAGTCTGGTCCAGGACTGTAGAGCTATTGGATAGCTACAGGTTGCAGAATCTCGTTTCAATATTTCTCTACAGTGAGACCGCCTCTAGTGATGACAAGCCTGTTTTTTCCAGTGATGGAGATGCCATTCCCAGATGATGACACTTGAACCCACAGACTGCAGATTATGACTTGTGGCAAATTCTGGTTGAGGACTGGAACGCCAATCCCACAGCAGTGTGTGACCAGGCTGGTGACAAGCATGACGAGATGCCAGATTGTTGTTGGCTGTGTGGTCCTTCCATAGGCTACTGACACTCCAGACTGTTAAATCAAGAAGTTGTAAAATTGCCAATGTCTTGTTTCTGCCCTTTTACTGATAGACTCCATTCACCCTACCAGCAAACAATACCAAACAAATAAAAAACAACAGCAGAATGAGTTGTTTGGCACCAACTAAGACGATTTGGCAAATTTTACATGAGCGCAACTCACATACTCAGCTGTGCTGCTCATCCATGTGCTCATCCCATAAATGCAAGTTCCTTACAAATGGGGAACCATTTAATAGGGTAGTAAACAGGCCTTCCAATAGTATTAAATAATTTGCCAAAAGGCATTACAGACAAAGAAATAAGACACAAAACTTTTATGTCAATGTTTATATACTTAATTGAAGTAGTTAATCTTTAAAGGTCCCCTATAGGGGACTGCTTGTATATTTATATTTATATATATATTGCTATTGCACTAGTCATTACATTACAACAACTACCTCATCATGCACATAACTGGGACAATCAGTACTGTCTTGTTTTGTCTGTTTTATCTTGTTGAACTTGTCCTTCCACTCCGTACTACTTATGTCTTGTCTTGGGGTACTCATGTCTTGTCCTGTCATACATGTTTGTTTGTTTCTAGTTTTAGTTTGGCACTTTACCGTTGTTGTTGTACCGTAGTTTAGGATTGTCTCGTCTTGCGCACCTGCACTTTGATGTTGTTGTACATGTAAACGCATAGGATAGTGAGAAACGAAATTTCGATTCCTTTGTATGTCAAGTACATGTGAAGAAATTGACAATAAAATTGACTTTGACTTTGATAGATATGTTTTAAACTGTGCAGTACTCTACTTTAAACAATAATTTATCTCTAATTAGTTTTTTCCACAAAAATCACAATCCTCAATTATCACTGAGATCCTTAAAATGACATCTCTTTCTTCTCCCTAATTAAAAACTCCCGAATCTATAAATATGCACATTTTGTTTATTTAAAAAAAGGATGCACAAGATGTCCTACTACACTATAAAGTCCATACTCAGTAGATGCATATGTGCATTGGTTGTGATGTCACAAATGCTGCTACTAAGTACTGTAGGCTAACTTTTGAACTAAACATATGTATATATTAGTGATGCACGATATATCGGCCAACCGATATATATCGGCCGATATGTCACGTTTTTTAACTTATCGGTATCGGTCCGATGTCAACAAATTCTGGCCGATGTCAACAATTGGCAGAGTTAAACCGCTACAGTCAGTTGGGTCACTGTCTGCGTGTCTCTCGGCGACGCGCTAAGCTAGCTGGTCCTAGCAGGCTCCTCCGTCACATCGCATCGCCCGAAAAGACAAAAAAATGCGCGGAACGTTGCTCCGGGGTGTCGGACGCCGTCCTGCCGCCTTCTTATCGCTGGCTGCCGCCTCCTCCGCCTCCGCTTCCGCCGCGGCCGCCGACGTCGCCGCCTTTGCGGAGCTCCATTGGGTCCATCGGGTCCGCTCCGCCGTACTTCCTCTAACCAGCCGCCGACGTAACGGGGAGACGTGACAGACGACAGTGTTTTTTCTGGTCTGTACTAAATTTGTGACACTACAGAAAACTTTTTTTCTCTACATATATCGATATCGGCAAATATCGATATCGGCAGTGACTGCCGATATGTATATCGGATATCGATATCGGCCGAAATTTTCACATCGGTGCATCCCTAGTATATATATATATATATATATATATATATATATATATATATATATATAATTGTGAAAAGGATATTCTATTGTGCAGATGCATCATTATGTCCAGTGAAGTAAAGTAACAATAAGCGAAACATAATTTAGAATAGTGAGGGATCATTGTACCCCCAAGTAAGATTAAGATGCAACAAAAGAATCAAAGAAATTATATCTAGAAAATAAATCAGATTCACTGCACTCTGTGTATGTGTCTTTGATTTCAGCATAAATCACGTAAATCTGTGTTCTGGTGTCAATATACTACCAGTCCGGGTCTTGAGGGCACAGATCCTTACAGGTAGGCAGGTCGTGACGTAGCCGCCAGCCCCCTCACGCCCCCACCTTACACCCACCTCCCGCCTGCCTTGCCCAGCTGCGTCCGCCGCTGTGCTGTCTGGCCACCCCGGTGTCTGCTCCGCCACTCCGCACCGCTCTGCCCCGCTCCCACCCCCGGATCCTAAAACCTCCTCGTTCGCCAACCCCCGGCTCTCCCACGGATCCCCCTTCCCACTCGCTCCCCCTCGCCCCCCACCCCGCCCGGTGAATGTACCAGCACCGAAAAGATGACGGGCATTGCCGCCGCTTCTTTCTTCTCCAATTCCTGCAGGTTCGGGGGCTGCGGGCTCCAGTTTGAGTCCCTCGCCGAGCTCATTGTCCACATCGAGGACAATCACATCGGTGAGTCGGGCCAGAGGGGGGAGCGAGGGACGGAGCTAACGCTAGCTGGCGTTAGCGAGCGTGCTTAGCTAGTTAGCTAAACGCAGGCAGGGCTCGGCTTCGCATTCCGCTATCCGCGCCGCTTTGCTCGCTCTCCGTGGAGACTCTTTTTTGCCGGAGTGCGAGTTTTCTCCCCCCGGCAAAGCACGGGACTCCGACTCTTCTGGGAATACGTTGCCGCTCTGATGAAAACAATGCGCCCGCCTGCTCAGTTCTCGTGGCGACGCTTCGCCGCGGTAGTTACCTTTCTTTTTTGCAACGGTAACTCGACTTCGAGGGCCGCGTAGGTCTCGTAGGTGTAAACTAGCATCCGGAGCTGGTTGCGGGTTCGCGGCTAACGCAGCGGGAGAGCCAGTGTTTACGTCTCCAGGCCTGATGCGGTATTTAAGATGCCAAAAAAAGAGAGTGTGGCTTTTTGCCACCTCGGGTGTCATCATCACACCCACCTTTTACACTGATAAACGCTTATGTTGCTGTTACTATTGACGCCGTATCAATGTTATGGCGTACATGCTCTGACTAATTAGGTTTCCTTCCACATGCATAAGCTTCGTCTTGTTGCACCGTTTATTAAGTTTCCATCCAGCAGTAAAACCCTGATATCCCTGCTCCTGCCTTCTACTTACAGCCATTTAACATCTGACAGACATGAGTAAACACTACTCTTTCGAAGAGTATCTAATTTAAGTTGATTCTGTGTGGAAATTAATGCATATTTCTCTCTTGAGTCTTCGGTACAGGCAGAGTAAATAAAATATTAGCAAGAGTCAGTTTGCGATGAGAGGAAGTATATATTAGTATATTTTGTTGTTACCATATACTGATAGATTATTATTGTATTTTCTCTCATTTTTTGATGAAAACAATTATTTGACGAAGTAATTGTTAGTTGCAGCCCTAACTAACATAACAGAATAAAACATTTAGTTGTATCCTGAAATGTAATGATTGTTATATATTGGTTACTTTGTGAAGGAACGATCAAATTCTCGCTTCTGCCTTACTACCCTTGTAGAATAATCAAAATTCTGCCATAGCAAAGAAAATGTATAATAGGGTTCATTAATGTAAAACAAAGGTGATGAGGGCTAATCATTATTTGTGGCATGTATCCATCCTCTGGAGGCTGGATGAAGGGGTGCGTGGGGTGCAGAATTGATGCTTCATTGAGCCAGTCTCCATGGCAACTGGCTGTCTCTAAAAGGGATGGGGGCAGTATATTGGCTGGGTTATTGCACCTGCCATCTCACTAACAAAAGAGGGCTCCTGCGCAGCCAGCTGTGGCGAGGATGTGATGTCACCTTACATGAGGACAGGACTGATGTGACGTTTTTTAGAAAAAGGGGGTTGACGGTTTTTATTGTGATTGTAGGTAAACGTGTAGTGTGTTGGGATGGTAGTGCGGTGATGTCCACGTTTCATCCTACCATATGCTTCATGGATCACTTCCAGATTAGCCAGAGAGGGGGAATCAACACTGTGAAAATAGCCAATCAATGTTTATTTTACACAACAGATCTTGTGAGGAAGACCTATGGCATTGTTGTCAGTGTTTACCCACCACGACTTGTAAATAAATTAGAAGACATAAATGCAATCTCCACGGTCCCTTTAAGCAAACCATGCAGCCCCATCTGGCTCTCAGGTTGACCTTTGACCCTGACCATCGGCTGAGCAGAATGGCGGTTTACCAGTAAGATCACTTGGATTAATGAGGTAACCCGCTCTTTGCTTTACACCGTAGCTGGTCATCAGCAGTGTCAGGATCACACAGTCTAATCAATTCCACTCACAGATCAGTTACCATGGGGTTAACGCTGACAGATGGAAGGGATTGAGGTGAAGTGGATTGGGAGATGAGAGAAGGGGAAAGGTAATTTTTTTTTTTTTGCTTTTGATTTCCCATTTTGGTTTCTGAAGTGGCATGATGGTGTGATCAATAATAAATCAGAAGATAAGCAAATCCTGCCTGCTCCTTTGAGGGAGATAAACTGAGGCTTTGTAGGTAGCAGATTGTGGTGTATCCTGTGAAGTGCAAACAGCTTATGAAAATGGAAATCATTTATCAGCTAAGATAGTTTTAACAGGCTTGTGTTGGCAGACATAAAAATAGCGGTAAAAGTCAGTCAGTGGGTTTCAGATCAGCATACAGATGTGTGTAGGCCTGCACCGCTACATACATCTGTACGTTTCTGAAGACAACACTGCCCTCTTGTGGTAGGACATTCCATGTGCTAGACTTGCATTGGCATTATTTCTGCCCGATGGTTAATCTTACAAAAACCATTTGGGCTCCTGCCTCCTCTGATGCAGCACACAACAGCCGTCGCCAGATGAGCTTGTCATGATCCTCTCCGTGGGAAAACTGGTTAATATGCGGGTCTGTGGCATTGACCTCTTTCCTAGAAGAAAGGAGCCATGGGCCTCCAAAAACATGCCTGCAACTGTTTGGATTACAGCTGAATGCAGGAGGAAATGGGTTTGGTGGAGTGTGTTTTCGTGTTGTGTATGGTTGTTGTCAGATGCTTTGTGCAGTTTGACTATAGGTAAGGTCTGAGGAATGCAATGATGTCAGCGCTGTCTGCCTGTGTGCACACGTCAGTGTTTGCTCTGTTCTCACTTGCACAAGCACATACCTGTCACTTACCTCAACAGAGAAGGCGGAGAGGGAAAGATAGAGATTAAAGGGAAGATGAGATTTGAAAAAAGGTAAATCTCTGTGCAAGAACAGGGAAAATCCATGGTATCTCATCTCTGTTCAGACTAAATTAGCCCCATTTGTGTGTGTGTGTTTTATCTCATTCATTTAAATTTAGTTTCCTAATAATGCGGGCTCTGCTCAAGCATGTTAATGAGTATTGTTCAAAGACATAATCATTCAGCCCACAGGTCATGCTTAGCTGTATTCCTGTATCTGCTATGGCTCAGGGAAAAGCTAGACACAGCACAGAGAAGCAGTTTTTACTTGTCTGACTTTAAGAAACAGGAAACCCCTTTTCCTTATGTTATTAGTCATTTTCAATAAAGATGTAAGTGCATAGCTGAGAAGGTATTTGTTAAATTACCGGTTTGCCTTTTTCATTTTGCCTTTATTGGTGGCAATCATTGACTGATTATCCTTTATAATAATATGACTATATTACATTATGTTTTTGCAAATTTGTGCTTTTGTAGCTTTTTCAAGCCAAATGTATATACATGTAACCTAGGGTTCTCTATCCCACATAAGAAAAGTTTGGTCCTATATAATGCATGATGATGCATTCTAATAGATTTAAGGGGGTGGCTGTAGCTCAGTGGTAGAGCAGTCATCATTGGTGGTTTGATTACCAGCTCCTCTAGGTTCCATGTCCTAGTGAGGCAACTTTCTTAACCCTCATTTGCCTCTGATGGCATTCGCCATCAGTGTCTGAATGTGTATGAATGATTAGCTTCCTGATGTGCGGGTGGCACTGTAAATGTCAGCCACCACCATAAGTTGTACACTTGTGTACACTTGGTCAAAAAGACTAGAAAAGCGCTATACAAATGCAGACCATTTACCATCAGTTTACTATCAGTTTTGTTATTTCATTTGTAGGGCTGCAACTCATGGTTGTTTCTTTTTTAGCAGACCTGCATAATTATTTATAAAATATTGTAAACGCCCTTTAATCTCTTAGACACTAGAATTAATCGTCAGGTGACTTGTTTCATTAAACCAATGTCCAAAATTCAAAAAGTTTACCAGTTAACTCTTGTGTTTGACACAGAAAAGGAACAGCGTTTGGTAGATTAAAGCTAGCAAAAGTTTGGGATTTTTGCTTAAAAGAAGACTAAAATGATATTCGACCATTAAAACAGTTGTAGAATAATCTTTTTGTCAATCGACTGTCACTGGATCGACTATACATGGCAGTTCTATTATTGAGGTAGCTTTTGTTATTTGTTTGATTTATAAAATGTCATATAGTCAATATTCTCATAACACTTTTTAAAGTCCATGATGAGACATGATGTGATGCTTTGTCAGACCAAGAGGTCTGAGCCAACTATACTTAATTCACTATAGATCAAGTAAAAAAATATTGACAATCAGTATTTTGGGCAGCACTTATATTTATGGAATTAATTAATTTATTATTTGACTCATCCTTTCAGCTTTATATAAATATGATTTTTCATCTATTTACCATATTCTGATGTTAATGATTAATCAGACCATATTAATATCACAAAAATCACTTTACAACCATCTAGCTGAGGCCTAGTTGCAAGGCTGTTCCCCAGCCTCCGTTCTGAGGTGTGACAGGGGAAGGGGGTGTGCGTTTGTGCCTGTGAGAGCATGTTACTACCATACTTCCTAAATTACCTGTCAGGGTGTAGCGGAGTAATTAGTGGCTCGACTTCTCGAACCGGGAAACTACAGACGCTCTCTTTTCATGCTACACACACGCACACACACACACACAAAGTCACACACACACACCATTGGCTTTGCGGAAGTCACAGGGACCGAGCACCCCACCAAGCACTGGGGAAGTGTAATTAGAGAGAAGTTTGGCTCTGCCACCCCCACCCATATCCCTCTCCTCTCCCTCCATCCGGCTGCCTGCTGCTCTAGAAACACGTTATAATGCTCTCTGTGGCTTAATTGGCAGTCTGCAAAACAAGCCATTAATCTTGGCCTGGTATACACAGATACACACAAATACAGACACACACACAGACCTATACATACTCCGTGGACACGTGCCTATGCTGCGTTCAGCAGGGGGCAGCAGTGTGCTTCCAGTGAGAGTCAGACACTTGTGCGTTGAAGTGAGTGGGGCAGCTGTTGATTGGTTGCTGCTTTTAATGACAGTAGTACTAATTTGGGGGATATTTTTAGAGCCATGAGAACCTGAAAAGTCTCAGAATTGCAGCACAGAGAAACATGCAAAAAGTCACAGTCTGCTAAAGTGTTCATTTTGCAGGTCTCCTGCCCCAACAGCAGGATCAGTGTTAGCTTCCTGTCCTGCTAGGTGAGTGGAAGTTGTAAAACTGGTGAATATTGACTGCAGGTCTCAGGTCTTACAAAGTGAATCAGAACCAAGACAAATGGTTTGATTTAAACATGGGTGGTAAAAGGTAAAGTGCGTTAACAGTCAAAAAATGACCAATTAAACCTGAGAACACAGCGCATGGTTAATTTAATGTGATTGCAAGTTCAGTAAATTGAAACACAATCACATTTTATCTACAATGTGTTTAAACAGTTGGAAAAAAAAATGCTCCGTTTTGGCCTGTCTCTCCTCGAGGCGGGTCTGCTCCCTCAGCTTCTGTCTTCAGACAGTCTATAAAGTTATTTGATTTGATTTTTTCCTTCTTTTTTCTAGGGGAAGGAGTTGGGCAGCTGACGTGCCAGAGGAGGTTTTGGCATGGCACCATCAGCTGTGGCAGATGTAGTACCTCTGCTGAATGGACATTCGTCCACATCTATAACAAAGAAAATACTTAGATTTATAGCTTGCTTCCCCTCAGTCTTCTGTGCCATCTTTGTTACTGAGATTGAGGGTGGAGGTAGAAATTAAGAATCACCCTACGTAAGGCATTACTTGAATATGAAATGATAAAAGCCATTCATCCATCTTGTTCTAAAAGGCTGGAGTTGCACTTTCATTTGTTCAGTTCACATGACGTAACTGTAGCTTTGTGATACCATTTGCACAACCAAGTTTGATGGCTGATCGTACAGATCCAGTGAACAACTACGATCTCAAAAACATTACAAACATAATGCCCGCAAATTGTTGGTCACCTTCTTTGTGCTCTGCATGTTCATAGTAAACATCCATTCAGATTATTAAATAATGTTGAGAAAGGAGATGATTATATATTTTGATATAACCTATTCGAGCCTAAAAACACCAAGTAGCAAAGTAACTTAAACTCTACCAGCAAGATGAAGTGCTCAAGACCAGCACTCTCTTTAACTGTCAATGAGAGTATTCCACCACAAACTGTTTACACAAACTCATAAAATGCTAACTTTCCCTTCTCTTACAGTCTCCCTCTTCATTTTCTTCCACTTAATCAAGGTCGGGTCACGTTGGCAGAGAAAACCCCAGACTTCCCTCTCTCAGGCCAGTTGTACAGCTCTTCCAGGGGCCGGGCTGAGAGATTTTGTCATTCTAGTATGTCTTGGGTCTTCCCTGGGAAGATCACCACTCATCACCATGGCTCCCTGGATATCAAAAAAAATTCCTAGAGGAAACACTGAATGTAGATGTTATGAAAAGTTAAATTAGGTCAATGTGTGGCTGACAGTAACTCTTTCATTTAGATGTGTGGTGTGTGTAGCCATACTTGATGTGATCGGTCATGCAAATGTTGTGTTCTAAACAATTGTGTTCTAAACAATGTAAACCAAATTTATAGATCAACTTGAAAGGGGGGCATATTAACCTGTTTAATCAACATTTATCACCTGCTAGTGTTGAGGGGGATGACATGTTCCCGTCAGTAATTTGTTTTTCTCTGTTGCGTGTAAACTGGGACAAGGACAGAAGTCTGATAGCATGCCAAAATAGAAATTTTGAGCAAGCTCAGTTAAGATGTGCATGTAAACACGTTGATGGATGATTGCGATATGAGAACAGATACTTTTTGATTTCCTCTCTTCAGTTACATTATGGTTTAGGCGTGACAAAATGTCTGATGGCTTACTTTTCTGATCCAGCAGAAAAACAAGCAATTAACACCACTCTTTTCTGTCCATGTTACATGTGTGGATTCTGTTTTTTTTTTTTTTCCTTCCAATGCCTAGCACTGCTGCAAAACAAGTTCAACCTGGTGTTTTTTTTATGGTCAGACATGAACTGAGCCTCATCAGTGTGCACAGAGCTCTGGTCTCTGCATCTGAGCAGCAGGTAGATTATTAAGGCTCAGCTATAAACGACTGACAAAGACCACCACTGTGGACCACCTCGTGTGTTTGTGTGTGTGTATATCTAGTGTATCTATACTTGCATCTATAGGACTATAGTGCAGAAGTGTGTGCATCTTTTTTTCCATCTTTTTCCTCTGGTTGTTTTACTGTTTCCGCGTCCCTGTGGTGTTCTCCTGCTCTGTGGGAAGTCTGCATTCCTTTTTAATTATAAGGTGTGAAAGCCTGAAAACCAAAGAAATTAAGATGGCCGCACACAAACATACACTTGGGATAAATTGTAAGGAGTGTCCAGGACTGATAATTGTTGCACAGAGATGATCCAGTTCTTCAATCTCAACTGCAATAAATCTGCTACCCATTACATATGCAGCTGCAATTATGTCTACATGCACATAGACACACACACACAGACATTGACATGTGTGCTATGGTGCAATTCTGCTCGTTGTGTCTGGCTTTTGGACTGGTCAGAATATTTTTTCCCCGTTGAACACTTGATGGCACTGGTACTTCACAGAAGTCCCCACCCGCCGTGTTTTCATGCCCACTTGCTCCTGTTCCTCTGGGAGGTGGGTCTTTGAAGTCAAAATTTCCCTCAGGCGGTGGAAGTTGCTTACTGTAGTGTTACTGGCTTAGCAAGTCACCTGGAAAAAGTGTCTCTGTGTGTGTGTGGTGTAATACTCTGTGTACATTCATCATGGCCTTCGGAAGTCGCTCCTTTTCTCTCGGATAAAATTCTTATCTGGCGTAATCAGACTCGATGGCAATAGTTAGGCAGCATCTGGACTGTGTGTGTGCGTGGGGGGGCATTGATGGTAGTTTATAGACAGCTTGCCACTGGCGTTCTGATGTGCCCCTTCTGTATCTGAATTGCATGTGTGCGCGGCTGCCATATATTAGTAATACAGAGAGTGCAGTGTGGGAAACCTCCATCCATCAGGGAATCTGACAGGAAGAATAGATCTATGATTGAAGTCTGGCAAGAAGAAGAGACACACACTGTGAGTCAGTGACATACTAGGAGTATTCACTCAACAGACTGATTCATCTGAATGCCTCTCTCTCTCTGTCTTTTTGTCGGTCTCTCTCTCTCTCTCTCTCTTTCTCTCTCTCTCTCTCTCTCTCTCTCTCTCTCTCAGACACAGATCCCAGGGTCCTGGAGAAGCAAGAGCAACAGCAGCCCACTTATCTGGCCTTAAGCTACATCAACAGGTACACACACATCTGTGCACACACCAACCAAAGGTATCCTCCTATAGAGGGCAGCATTGCTCCGCCAGTGAAACTTGTGTCTTTAATTTTGGTGTGTGTGTGTGTGTGTGTGTGTGCAGTGTATGTGGGGTCTCAAATGACATGATGATATCTTCCCGAAGACACAGCAGTGACTCATCCACAGACCACAAAAACCACATAAGACTACACTTACCTCCATTCCTGTGCTCCTAATGGCTCAGCCGACAGCGGCATCGCAGGATCTTCGTGTGTTGTGTGTGTTTAACCAACGTGTCATGTCTCAATTAATGTCTTGTTAAATCACTCCACAGCTGACACAATGTTTAGAAAGATAACAGTGACACAGGAAAGAGAGAGAGAGTGGACATTGTTTTGAGGAGCAATTATTCAAAATGGAAGATCATAAATGTCATTGTTTATACCGTAGACTGTTGTGATGACTATATATTTAAAAGAGGGAGTTCTTTCAGCAGTTAAGGTTGTGTCTGGTAATAGCTCTTTAGACTTTCCTATCATAGCAGCAATCTGCAGTGCAGCCATAATTTGATTTTAAATTATTTAAGGCAAGAAGTAGCTGTATAGAGAGTAAGAGAGAAAAAGCTAAAGTAGTAGTTGTTAATAATGACATCGTAATTAGCAAGCTGAGATCTGTAAATTAATCAAAAGCTAAAAAAAAGTGAGGAGGTTGGGGATCTTTTTAAAATGTTTGTAATAATTGTCCCAACATCACAGAACACAATAAGTTCATTGACTTTAAGAAAAGGGACATAACACAAAAATATCATTGTGGTACTCAAGTGTTGAATCTTTAATTTATTGTCTTTATTGCTGAGTGGATATAAATGTCCTCTGTCAAAATGTCAGGTTTTTGTGATGAAAAATATCTTGCATCTAAATAAAATAACTTGCAATATCTCACAACTTTTTCCACCTTTAATGTCTCCTATATCCTGTACAACCCAATTACAAAAACTGAAACCTGAAACTGAAAAAGTAGAATTAAAAAAAAAAAAACTTAAAAGAACCTGGTTGCATAAATACTCACACCCCTAAACTAATGCCTTGTTGCTGCAACTTTGGCTTTTATTACAGCACGAGTCTATCAGTGTGGCACATCATGATGTGATAATATTTGTCCACTTTTCTTTGCAACACTGCTCTGCATCTGACAGATATGAAGAGTATCTACTGTTACAAACCTCTTCAGATCTTGCCCTAGTTCCAGCTGAAGAAAAACAAGGTCCCACTGATGCATTGGTAGCTCTCTAAAATTTAGATGGTGTAATCTTTAAAATGTTGACAGGTGTCTGCTGACTCCAATTTAAAATTAGTCTGAATGTAATTGGTTAAATGAAACACAGCTACATCCCCAGTGTAACCTCATTATCTCAGTATTACTTCACCTCCCTGAAAGTTGTTTTTCATTTGAGTTGTACAAGTTGTAGGTCACATTAAAGGTGGAAAAAAGTTGTGTAATTATTCATTTTGGTCTTCTCGTTTTTTTTTTTTTAGAGTAGACCTCACTCTTTTACTTCCATGAGGAATATTCAGGATGTCATTATTCTTACATGGTTGGAGGCCATTGGCTCTTCTTTGTTAAATTTTAACTCTTTAACTTCAAGTGCACCTCACATTCAACTGTGATTGTAAAGTTGTATTGCTAAAAAGAAATTTGGATATGGCAAGAAACACACCAGCGGTCAGGCAAAAATATGTATGTTTAAATAAAGAAACACAAATGAATGATAAAACATAATCTGAAACATGAGTCACATTATAAATCATCTCATCAATCACATCATAAATCAACTTCTCGTACCAACTTTTAGTTGTGATCACATGCAAGTTTTATCGGTGAATGACTTCATACGTTGGATTCACTGCTGACACACACACACACCTCTTGGCGTCAGGTTCATGACAGATGCGGCGCGCCGGGAACAGGAGACCATGAAGAAGAAGGCCACACCCAAGCTGTCACTGTCCATCACAGGCGCCGTGTCCCGGAACAGTACGGCCACGCCCCCACGCCACACTAGCGGCAACCTGACGCCTCCTGTCACGCCCCCCATCACCCCCTCCTCCTCCTTCCGCAGCAGCACACCCACAGGTACGACAGGTGTGCATGCGTCTGGCATGCGTGTGTGTTGACATGTTGTGTGAGAGTAGGAAAGACGTATTCCTGTTATACGTGCCGAGTGATCGGAGGTGTTGAAAACTCGCTGAAGCAAATGTGCCCCCTCTGGCTGAAACAGGAAAAAGAAATGCAGGAGAGATCTTTACCCATGCTTGGCAGGGTGGTGATTCAGAATCAATGGCTTCATCAAGGGTGTAGGGAAACTGCTTTATATAAGTATTATAACAGCTTAATCCCTCTCACAATCTATAAATACAACCTCAAATTATTACATTGTTAATCATAAGGTGGAGGAGGCTTAAACCCAACACTTTCCGTGCGCGTGCGTGCGTGCGCGTGCGCTGGGTTTGGCAGCCCATGCAGTGAGAAGACCAGCCAACACAGCTGTCACGCTGTGTGTTTTGCGTGGGGGCCGTGTGCTGCACAGCCCCGGAGCAGATGTCCTAATGGTTCCTAACGTAGTGTTAGGTCTGGCTTCATACACCAGCACAGCTTCATGCTTACATACATACACACACACACACAAAACCTCTTTCAACGTGTGCCAAAGTGCCATCCATTTCCTCATGCTGAGGTGCAGCATTTCCTGTGAGATGGTGGGGGGTCAGCCAATGGCCTTTTGTGTGTGTGTGTGTGTGTGTGTGTGTGTGTGTCTGTGTGTGTCTGTGTGTGTCTGTGAGATGCTTGTCTGTACGGAAAATATTCTACACTTAGCAAAGCACTTTTTTTCCCAGACTGAGCAATGGGCATCACTCCCACTTAATGATCTCCTTCCTAATGCCAGCCCCTGTGTTTTGACTCACACACACAGTGTGACATGTGTGCCGCTAACACACTAGAAGCAGAATACAGAGGAATTGTTAATAATGTCACATCTCATTTCTGCCTGGTAAAATTCCAGAAGAGTGATGTCTTTTTTTCGGGTCTGGCTACTATTCATTTTTTTCACTCCAAGAATGAGCATAATTGTTTTTGTTCCCCCCATGTCTCCATCCTGCCTCCAGGCAGCGAGTATGATGATGAGGAGGTAGACTACGAGGAGTCAGACAGCGATGAGTCGTGGACCACAGAAAGTGCCATCAGCTCCGAGTCCATCCTCAGCTCCATGTGCATGAACGGGGGCGAGGAGAAGCCATTTGCCTGCCCTGTGCCCGGCTGCAAGAAGCGATACAAGGTAAAGCGGAACGAGGTGTGGCGGTTTCACACTGGAGCGATTGTCTCCACATCACATGTCTGGACATAAAGTTTGAAAAAAGCACATCGTGAAATCCAGAATGTGGCGATTGTAAGCAGCGATAAGTACATCATCCTGTATTTGCTTTGGTTAAATTGTATTATGGCTGCGAACAAGAAGCTTATTCAGACTTCGGTGACGTGTTTGCTGTTTTTAAATGAGTCAACAAGTTGGATTAAGTTCAGCTTTGAAATAAAAGGCCAATAATGGGTTTCTATAATACCCACTCTCATATCTTTATGTCAAATCTGAAGCTTCTGAAGCTACCGAAGTGGTTATATTTCGTTTGATTGCTTGTTGTGGTAAGAAATAAGAAAGATGTTGCCTAGCAAGCTCACAATGACAGCGAGTTTCATGGTGACTCTCTGGAGTTAGAACTTGTTGGTTAATATTGTGCTTCAAGACAGATTTTGTTATGTTTGGACTAGGCTTGGGCACATTTTTGATAAGCTGCAATATCAATATATTGCTGCCAGATGTAACATTTCTTAACAATATAGAAATGAGTTGGCTGCCAAAAATCTTTAGATTAGGACTAAGCTAAACATAGTTTAGACAGAGACAAACCTGCCATTTCATAACTGTCTGCTGCTGTAGCTGTGCTACCCTACTCCTCATCTAACGTAAAATTTTGCTAAATTTCCCAAAGTGTCAAATCAAAACATCTAATCATATACACAGCTGCAGTTTACACCACAATACCTCTAAATGTTTGATTCTTTAAAACTTTGATGTTTAAAATCTGTGGAATTTCCCTTTAAAGCCCCAAAACACTTTGTGACTGTACCAGTGGTGTAAGTTTAAACATGATGGAGCAGTTTATGAGTTGCATTCAAAGGAAGAAGATTTTCAGAATCACTTTTTTAAAGTTGTTGATTGCGCAATAGCTTGAGGTTAAGAGCTAGTTTAATGTTGTGGTTCAGCAGTGTTGGTGCAGTTTGATAAATCATCGGAAGACCTGTAGTCAGGATGAACATGTTTAAATGACAAAAAAAATGAAATCAGACAAAACTGTGTCAAATAAGAAAAGAAAAAATTATATATGAATAAAAAAAAACAGGGAAAATCATGTTCAGGGAGTAGGATGAAGTCAAGATTTTCCCACCCCTTTGTTGACTATTCAGCATCAGCGCTTATCATTAATATATATATATATAATATACCATGTTGTGTACTTACAAAAATGGTGTACTTACATGTATACTGTAAGTGTAAGTTAACCTGAATAAACTTCCATCTATCAATACATCTACTCATAATGATACAGATAATTCTATTATTAATGTAGCTCCTCCTCCCTGCACCTCCTTGTAATACTTTTTTTATACCTTTTTTGTAAAATGCGTATGTTTAAACGTTGCTTGTGCTCCAAGAGTAGTAATACTCTTCGATAGCATAACTCCACAAACCCAGATACAATGTGATTTTACAGATACAGTGTGAGTTTTTAAATGTAGCTCCCTCTTAGATTATAGCTAAAATCCCTGCCACAAAAATAATTGTATATTTCCAGGGAGTTGATTAAACCTTGCTTTATACATTATTAGGGCAGTTATATTCTTTAATATCCATACATTTTAAAAGATTTGAATTAGATAATATGTTGGTATGATCTTAATATGCAGCCTTATATTTAATTGGTATAGCTCTTTCAAGTATACTTTATTCAAAAAAGTAAAGAATGAAAGTACCACACCTAACCTCACAACAGTAATTTAGATATGGTAAAACCAGGGCACACTACAGCATTTGAGTGAAGTCCAAAATGAAATACTTTTTGATAGCCTAGTACATATATAATGTTATGTACAATAACATGATTGTAATTTTCTTTTACCTCCGTCCCTCCTTTAGAATGTGAACGGTATCAAGTACCACGCCAAGAACGGCCACCGCACGCAGATTCGTGTGAGGAAACCCTTCAAGTGTCGCTGCGGCAAGAGCTACAAGACCTCGCAGGGCCTGCGGCACCACACCATCAACTTCCATCCACCCGTCTCCACTGAGATCCTGCGCAAGATCCAGGGCTAGAGGCCGCACTCACAACCATCAGCTGCCCCAAACATAGCCCTGTCGTGACTCTTCTCACCCTTTGATACACATCCCTCACACTAAAGGATCAAGTGCATGCTTTAAGTTGAAATTTTTATTTTTGTTCTCTCTTTTTTTTTTTTTGTTGAATGTTACATTTTTTTCTATCCATGTTATTTCACTTGTATTTTTGAAAAAAAAAAAAGTATCTTTGTAGAATTTCTATCGTTGTACATTTGCACATTTCGTATATGCTATCACATCATTTTTTCTATTGTTTGATTTCCATAAGGTGCTAACTGTTAAAAACAAACAAACAAAAAACAAAACTGAAAGAATAGACAAAAAAACAAACAAGAATCAAGGGGAAAAAAGGAGACATGAAACATTAAGTGCAACCCCCTTTGTACCCCCGTTTGCGTTGGAGGGGGATGAAGTTGAACTTTTCCATGCTGATCTAAGCCCAGTGGTTGTTCCACTCCTTCACCGTTAGATGCAGAGTTGGCTGAGCCTGGATCTGTGCCTTCAAACCAACTTCTGGGGCAGTCTGACAGTTAAGTTATACATGAAATAGATATAGATATATAAACAATAGACAGATATGTATGTGTATATAAAAATATATAAAAGTATTCATGAGCATATACATAAATAGTTACATTTTATTTTCAAGCTTTATTTTATATATTTTTGTCAGTGTTTTTTTTTTTTTTTTTTTTTACCCTCTACGTATCAATAAGTGTTCCTTCCATTCCTTATTTGCTGAGATGGCCAGTTTAGTCACCTCAGAAATCATATGAGCTCGAACAGCTGGTTGACTTAAGGTTCTAGAGAATCACAACGTTCTCTCCCCACATCCTAGAGTTTTAGGAGCTGATGATTTTTTTTTTTCCCCCTCGGGTTTACGGTACTCATGTACACTGTGTCATGTACAAAAAGTGTTTCTGTTGATCAGGGTGAGGTGTTCTAGGCCAGTAATCCATATCTTAATGCTCCATTGAAACATCTCATCCCAGTAGAAAGCCATCTGTGTCAACCCCCCCCCCCCCCCCCAAAAAAAAAAAAAAAAAAAAAATCATTTCAGCATTTACAGGTTCCGGATTTCTAATTCAGAGTGCCAGAGCTGTGTGTTCCAAGACACCAAGCCTTTAATTCCAGTTGCCAAGATCTTTGTGTTTTTTTGTGTTTTAACATCATTGTTGCCAACAGCCCTCCACTGCCAATATACATACCATGTGCCTGACGGGGAGGGGGCGTAAAGAAAAAAAAAATGGAGGACGCTGAAATGTGTAGCAGTGATGATTTTCTCGTTCAACGTGCCTCTAAAAACGAGTGGATGTACATTGAATGTTTTTTGTTTTTTGTTTTGTTCCCCCCCCCCCCCCGTCTTCCCCAACGCATGCTTTTCTTGGGTCGTAACAGGAGAAATATGGGTTTGTATTTGAAAGAGATTACAACCGCTGTAATTACAACCGCTTTAATTACAAGACAAATTTCACCCATGACTTCATTTCCTTCAGTCGTGCAGAAATTTTTTTTTTTCTGCAGAAAAACACTGAGCATGAGCTTTAAGTCTGATGGTGTTTCTGATGGTTACGCTGACCTCTGACATGCACACATCCTCATGTCCTTCAGTCTGCGGCGTTGCCATGGACATATTGAGGTTAACATGGCAAAAGGGATTTTGGGGAATTAGCTTTCCAGGAATTCATATTTTTTACTATTACACCAAGCAACACATGTCTGCAACTTCTACTTAAAATGCTTTTTATCAGTGTGCTTCTAAACAAATAAAAGCACAAATGGGGGAGGGGGGGCTGAGAGACTTCTACTGTGATACAGCGGCTCCAAAAAAATCTTGCTATCAGTTTGCATCTGAGTACATCTCTGGGACTTAACCCTGGCACAGTGGTTTGCATGCGATCAGCAGAAACTTCATTCCAAGGGGGGGTTTAGTGGACGACAGAGTCTCCAAGCCAGGCTCTGTCAAACACTCGTAAAAACCACCACGGCTCCACAGACACAATGTCACCATGGCAATAGTTTCAGCTTTAATGGGAAGGGGGGGGGGTGATTGTAGTATTAGAGGCAGAGGAAGAGGAACAGAGACTGTGCAGGAGGAGACGAGGGAGGGATTTCGATATATTGTGTACAGTGAATGTATTGTAACGTGTTCTGTTAAGTGATTTTAAATTATATTTTCATATGTAACGTGACAACCACCCATCTTTTTTATATGGGGGGGGGGGGGCAAAAGGTTCAAAGCAGTGAAGTGTCAATGATGTCAAACTGTCTTTCTATAGAAAAAAAAGAAGCTCAATGTAAACAAACACCTGGGTAACAACAATAAATATAAAGTAAAGAGCTCTTAAACTCACATTTTACATTTTTTGTTCTCTGCTGTATGACTCAACACTTTCACACCCAAATGAGGAACATTTCAGTCATGATGCGTTTAGACAAGCTTGCTTTATTCATAAAGATCCTTCGGTTCACACCTGAAACCACCATTCCGACGTTCTCACATGGAAAGGACTGTGTTGGACACAAGACACACACACACACATTAACCTTGTGATTACTGGCCATGTGCATTTTTTTTTAATTAATTTTTTTTTTTTTTTTAGACAAAGCAGTGATATGGAGCCATGTGGATACACATAAATTACATTCACTCATGAGGGCTGAAATGGACCTGGGCACATAGCAATTTTTATCCCCCCTCAGTTCTAACCTTAAAACATGGCAGTACGTAACAATAAAAGTGTCTGTAAGTCTATTTGCTTCAAACATGTTACAGTATCTCTCGGATTTAAATAAGAGAGCAGCCCAGCTTCCTAAAAGACTGGCCACAGACCAGAAAGTGCACACCTGGAGATAAAACCCATCAGTCGATCAGTTAATCACAAGTAACAATAGGGGGAGACTTGGTCACGACAGTAATTCACAGGTCTCTCCACAACTTATTCATTTTCATATGTACAGTACATTCAGAATAAAGCCTTATTTAGTGCAGATACATGGAAAAACGTGGTGCTGTTTTTTTTATTTAAACCCTCCGACATCTTTGTTTTGCAAAACACTACTGTACGAACCGTAGTACTGGAGTTTTGGAAGAAAATCTTAAGATCCCTTCCCATTCAAGTAAAAAAAAAAAAAAAAGATTTCCCAAATCCAACAAGCTCCTTCATTCATGAATAACCAAAGACATCACATATTCAGATCTTAGGCCGCATTTATTCTTAAAAAAAAAACAAAAAAAAAACACTCATCTTGTGGACAATCAAAAAAGTTGAAGTTTACTCTTTTGTCACAAGAGAATCCTAGTTATTTTAAAGAAATATTTACGGTAATTAAGAACATCTGTCAATTTGAGATACATTTTTTCTTATCAAAGCCCTGGTTGAAGTTCCTACTACAATTCACTCTTTAGGCTTGAACGTATGTAATTTTTTTAGTTTTGAACACAGAATATACGCATGCACTACCAATGGTACTTTAAGTCCCTTGAAGCAGAAAGATGAGCATTTAAAAAAAATAATAATAAAAGCTTAAAAAAAAAAGACTGGTTCAGCGCTATTCCCGAGTGTTAAAATTCCCTCATCCAGTGCCTACATGATTAACGCCTCGGTGGAGATGCCACCAAAGGACAAACTGCTTTCTTTCAGCAGCGGACTACATTCTTTCTAACCTTTGTCAAGATTGCAAAAAAGTGCTCATGATTGTATATTAACGAGACGACTCAACCAAACCTCCAATTCGAACTGAACTGACAGCTGAAAACACACATTGACTCGTATGGTGATGTTGCCATTTCCCAGGCCCATCTCTCTCCGCTTTCATTCGGTGTGCTCGAAGTTGAGCACGTGGCCGTCGAAGTGCGTGAGGACATGGCGCTCGAACAGCTGCTGCTGACAGTTGAGGGGGAACTGCTCAGAGCACACAGGGCACACCTTCCAGTGGCTTTCCACGTGCTGCTCGAAGCTGCGCTGCTCAAAGTGGGGCGGGAAGATCACCTCACACAGTGGGCAGCGCTTGTGAACGTCACTACTGGAGAGAGGAAAGGGACATGTCAGTCTGGTTTTCATTCACAGCAGAATCATGGCAGTATGAGTGTATTTATTGCATAGATGTGACGAGAAGATGTATGACCCAACTAGAAAGATCACTTCCAATTAAATTATTCTCAGCAAGTATTTAACCAAAGTAGCTGAAGCTGATTTGAATTTAATTCCCTCAACTTCACAATGAAAGTATTCAGGGTGGTTTCAGACATTAAAAAAATGTAATTAATAATATTATTATTATATCAATACTAATTATTTCAATAAAATAAAAGACAAACTCTCTGCTTGGCTGTGTGCCTACAAACCACTCGGGAAAAGTATGATTTTTACTATTGTTTTTTGACATTAGAGAGAATTTATCTAAATTAAACACCAGGTTAATATATTATCAGTATTTTGTGCAACTGAAAAACATACCTAACACTCTAAATACAGGTCCCTCTCAAAAAATGTGCATATTGTGATGAAGTTCATTCTTTTCCATAATGTAAAGATAAAAATTAAACTTTCATATATTTTAGATTCATTACACACCAACTGATATGTTTCAGGTTTTTTATTGTTTTAATACTGATCATTTTGGCATACATCTCATGAAAACCCTAAATTCACACACACCCTGCACCTTAAGTGTGCATTAGCTATGTATGTGTACATGTTGGTATGTGCGTGGATATGTATGTCCATATATATATATGCAAATATGTGTGTATGTGTATGTATGTAGGTATGTACATCCGTGTATGTATGTATATATGCCTTGCTTATGCATACTTTTTTTCTTACTATTTATTAGCATTTTCTCTCCATTCTGTCGATAATGCATACTGTGTATGCGGATTAACAAATTCTGCGAATTTGTACATTGTGTTGTGTGTTTTTTTATTTTTTTATAGTTTTTTTTTTTTATCTTCTTCAACTTTATTTTTCTTTATCTGTAACGCTGCAGTAACACACAAATTTCCCCGTTGTGGGATCAATAAAGTTTATCTATCTATCTATCTATCTATCTATCTATCTATCTATCTATCTATCTATCTATCTATCTATCTATCTATCTCAAAAAATGTACATATCATGAAAAGGTGCTCTAAACGAGCTATAAACCTAATCATCTGAATCAACGAGTTAACTCTAAACACCTGCAAAAGATTCCTGAGGCTTTTTAAAACTGCCAGCCTGGTTCATTACTCAAAACTGCAATCATGGGTAAGACTGCAAACCTGACTGCTGTCCAGAAGGCCATCATTGACACCCTCAAGCAAGAGGGTAAGACACAGAAAGAGATTTCTGAACTGGCCTGTCAACTCTCCTGACCTGAACCCCATAGAGAATCTATGAGATATTGTGAAGAGAACGTTGAGAGACGCCAGACCCAAGACTGTGGATGAGCTTAAGGCTGCTATTGAAGCATTCTGGGCCTCCATAACACCTCAGCAGTGCCACAGACTTATTGTCTCTATGCCATGCCACATTGAAGCAAGGCATAATTCAAGTCAAGGCAAAATGATTCCTGAGTAAGTATTGAGTGCATAACTGAATATAATTATTTGAAGGATGACTTTTTTGTATTAAAAACACTTTTCGTTTATTGGTCAGAAGAAATATGCTAATTTTCTTTTATTTTTTTTACTTTTTTTGCCAAAATCATCAATTTTAAAGTCTTGAACTATGTCAGTTGTGTGTAATGAATCTAAAATATATGAAAGTCTAATGTTTATCAGTAAATTACAGAAAATAATGAACTTCATCATAATATGATAATTTTTTTGAGAAGGACCTTATTTCCACAAATAAGGAGAGATTACATGAGAAAAAAATGTCAACAATATGATGCCTCAGTTTTTCTAAATTCAGTCACTCCTCTGAATACTTTTGCATTTCAATTCTGAACATTTACTTGCTAGCAGGTAAAGTAATCTCCTGTCTTATGAACCATTTAAAAATGTAAATATATTATTTTATAATTTCCGTAAATAAAACTGAACTATTCCATTTTTTAAATCCCGCTGTGTACAGTCATCTAATGGACTGGACTGAACCCTTTAACAAACATTTGACACCTCTGATTTAGTATGTCAGTTCTTGGGAGAACCATGATGTCTGGGATAAGCATTTATATTTTTTCTATTTATTCTGCAGTCTTTATTTCTGTTTGTTTTTGGGGGTATGGATACTACCTTGAGTCAAAGCAGAAGCTGCTCCTGGCTTCACTACGCCTACTGGACTGATGGTCACATGACGACTGAGCCCCGTCACTCACCTGCGATGCACAACGCACGCATGTACGCACGCACACACACACACAAACATATAGGAAAATGCTTAGTGTTGCTCATAAAAACAACAAAACCTCCCAAAAACTTGTAGCAAAATAAGCAGAGATGGATTGGAAAGGCCATGAAATGAGCCAGTAAAGATGTGTGCATATGTCTATGTTTGTAGTTAAAGGAAACTATAAACCTCCCTCCCTGATCTCTGCTCAATTTGCTCTCAAACAAGCAAAGATATAATCCCACCGACAGCAGCTGATCTAAATTCTGTTGCAGAGTCTCGCCTAATTACTCTCCCCCAGCCACATGTGTTCCTCTCTCACAAGCACTGAGGAGTGAAGTTAATTAGAGCTTTATGCAAATGAGTTCAAAGCTTCGTCTTTTAAGGCCATACTACGGTTTCCTTCATTCAGTGGGAGGGGGGGGGGGGGGCTCCGGAGACAGAGAGCGTAGGTTTCTCATCTTGCTAAACATGATGCGTCCCACAAAACCTCATCCATTCTTGTGTTTTTGATCGTTAAAAGAGTGTGTGTGTGTGTGCGCGTGCTTACATTCCGCGGCTCCTCTGGTGACTGCTCCAGGCTCTCGGGAGGACTTGTAGTGCGGGAGGGCTGGATGCAGACCACCTCGCTCTCCCAGCCTGGCGCACCAGGACCAGGGCTTGGCGGTATGATGGGGGGAACGCAGGGGGGTGGGCAGGGCGGGGCCTCAGGCGGAGGGCGGGACATGTGCTCAGGAGTCAGTGCGGTGTCCACGCGGTCTGAAAAAGAAAACATCGCTGCGGTGTCATTATCACAGACGGCGTGGAAACCACAAATGAACTTGAGTTTCCTCTCTCACCTTTCGTGGTGTCGGTGGAGTAGGGGTTGCCGTACTGCAGCTCCGCAGGCCTCTGCGGCACCAGCGGCGGCGGGGAGGGATCCTGGGGGTAGGGCAGGGGGTATTGCAGCACAATCGGCTGCCGGACCTCAGCTCCTTGAACGGTGGCCTCCTGCTCCCTCTGCCTGCTTGCAAAGCGCTGTAGCTCCTGGAGTCACAGAGAGACGAGATCCAGCCCTGGCTGGAGCTGTCACACAACTACAGATATTACTTATGGATCTATACTAGTATACTTTACTAGTCATTTTTCTTCAGGCGGCTTTTCACTCCTACTTTTCACTTCTTCTGTCGAGCAAAAGACTACCAAAAACTGCATCATTTGACCTGCTCTGTTCCCATTTTTCTTGTTAAAAAGTATTGTATGTCCTTTAAAAAGGACATACAATACAATGCGTAAAACAAATACTTTTAAAGGGATAATACAACACATAATCTGCGATATCTCAGCTCAGATATTTTAATTAATTTTTTCATTAATTTCACTATTGTATGTGTATGTATGTGTGTGTTATGTATTATGTTAATTAAGTAGTAAGCTTTTGTTGGTACTACAGAAGTTTTGTTTTTTTTTAAGATTTTTTGTTACATAGACAGAGAGTAAGTTGTCATGCAGGAAAGACAAGAAAGTTCCGGCTGGCAAGTAAATTACCTCATACACTACCACAGCACACCGACTAGGTTTAGATAATAATAATCCATCCATCCATCCATTGTCTATCCCGCTTATTCCCTTTCGGGGTCGCAGGGGTCTGCTGGAGCCTATCCCAGCGCGTTAAGGCGAGAGGCAGGGATACACCCCAGATGGTCGCCAGCCAATCGTGGGGCACACACACCATTCACACACCATTCACTCTCACACTCACACCTATGGGCAATTTAGAGTTTACCAATTAACCTGAGCATGTTTTTTGTATTGTGGGAGGAAACCGGAGTACCCGGGGAAAACCCACGCAGACACGGGGAGAACATGCAAACTCCACACAGAAAGGCCCCAGACCCAGGCCCAAGGCGGTCTTGAACCTGCGACCTTCTTGCTGTGAGGCAACAGTGCTACCCACCGCACCACCGTGTCGCCCGATAATAATAATAATAATAATAATAATAAAATGAATTTTGACTATCCCTCTGAAAAATTTTACCAAAAAGTATAGAAATATCCATCCAAAAAAGTAAGTCAGAGAGATATACGAGGTACAGACTGAAAGACACTCCTTGCATTACAGATACAAATTACAGTTCTCCTCTCACAAACTTTTGACTTTAGCTCCAGAAAGCTTTGAGAGAGAAATCCAGGCAATGTTTTAATAATGCTTTTCAGCTGCTGAAACCACCGACGGGGTATGCTGCCCTTTGTGATCATATATGAAGCAGGAACATCAGTACCCTACTCATTACTGTAATGAGTGTGAAACTCTGGCTCATTCTACCCTGGCTCTGCTGATGGAGGTGCTCGCCGCTCGCTTCCCCACCCCCACCACCCTCCTCTCTTGATGACTTCATTAGTGTGCTGCTATCAGGTTTAACATTTAAACCGAGGTTGGGAAGGTGAAACAGACACGTTGGCATTTGCACTGTATAATGGCACTGTACCCAGGGGTGAAAGAAGCAAGTATGGATGTATTAATTAGTGGAGGAGGGAAGGGTGCTACAAAAGCTCAGAATTATATATACCTGGACTTCTATTTAGAGCCTGTTTGCCTGTGATGTAAATTTCACAGTTGGCAGAACATTATTATTCCAATCTAATGTATTTTATACAGCAAGTCCATTCCAGGTACAATGCATGGCGTTGCTTTACCTCCTCCAGCTGCTCCTTGTCTCTCAGGGCCTGGGCCAGGTTGTGTTTCAGCTCCATCACCTCAATGGCTCGCTCAGCCATCTGCAGCTGCAGACACAGACAGACAGACACACACACAGAGACACAGAAAGACATACACACACACAAACACACTCGCATGCACACGCACACACGCACGTGACGAAAACACCAAGATCTACTACGGCAAACATTCGGCGAACAGAATTGACAGATTTCCTTATTCCTTATGACAAATGGGAAATCTTTGTCTTTTCCCTCCGTCCTGTTCACTGATGATAGTAAGGCAAAAATTTTACAGCAAGATCTCACATTTTCGTTTAAAGGACCCGTATTTTAAATACAGTTTTCATTTGAAGTTTTGAAATCTCTGACAAGATAAAAAAAATCTCAATATAGTTTTACATCTCTCTCAAGCTTCGATCTGGAGCTCTAGAAAGAACTGGTTGTTTTGTGTGTGTACAAATATTAATGAGACTCTACTCTGCCTGATATAAATGACAGTGAAGGGGTACCACAAGTGATACAATCACTTGTGGTAATTGTGACATCCATTATTGAAATGATTATTAGATTAGTTGCTTGGTTCATACAATTATGTCAAAGTGGTTCCCAAAGCTGAAGATTCAAACTTAAATGTATTTTTTTCAGACCGACCATCATCATGATAATCAACTTACCATTACAAAAACTAAAGAATCCAGAGAATTTGGACAATTTCTTCTTAAAAATTACTTAAATCCATTCATAAATTATCAAAATAGCTGGTGATTATGTAATAGTTGGCAACTAATCAGTTAAACCACTAATCATTGCAGTTCTAGAATGTGTGCATTTCTCTGTATCACCTCAACTGCCTCATAATCAAAATCACTTTCACTTTCCATTATGGGATCTTCTGTGTCATATATTAGTGTCAATTATTTCCATTACAACTACTCTGCAAACACCACAAGTAGTATAATATGGAAGTGTAAAACCTCTCTTTTTTCCCCATTTTCTTGCTGGTCAGATTTCCATTTCGCTTGTGTCAGCTGACCGTCACTAGGCGTACACACAGGCACGGCAAGCAAACTAAATATTTGGGTTTAATTTAAACCGTGAGCTCCAGCAAAACATGTGGCATTTACTGTAAAACACACAGCTTGAATCCACAGAACTGGGACAGAGTGGAGGCTCGCTTCAGAACTGAGCGGGCAGACTCCAGTAAATCTCAGACTCTAACTCAGACTGCCCTGTGCAGGATAGTTTACATGGCAAGCTGCCCACTCCTCTCTCATTTAAACCCATTACAAGGGCTCTAAACCCCCCTCCTCCGTGGAGTTCCTCTTTCTGCATCATGTCTGCATGTCTGAACTACTACTTTTTTACTCCGAAATTGTGTTTGCTTCTCTTTCATCTCCTTTTTTCTCCCCCCCTCTCTCAGGGATTTATGGTGCAGCATCAGCAGGTTAAGTTCAGGTAGGGAGTCTGCAACAGTGGATTTCTGTGGCCCCCCCCCCACTCTATCCTTTCTGGGTGGCTGATGTAAACAGCCGTAAAGCATGACGCTGCGTGGCTGCCTCTGCTGCCAGTCTCAGGGCCATTAAGAGCAGCCTGGGACAGCAGACTCTATCCAAGACAAGGGAAAGCCTTATTTACTGAGCTGAGAAACACAAACCTCACTCATGGAGATTAGATGCCCGTAAGGTACTTCGGGGGATGTTCGCACGCAAAAATGCAGAAAGCCCCAGAAAGCTTCAGCACTTGGACTGAATCACACACATGCATGCACACACACACACACGAGGTCTACACATGAAGTAATGTGGATACTCTGGTTAAATGTGTGCTCAGGTAAACAGTTGATACTCAGCATGACACAATAATGCTCTTGAAATGCATTGAAATGATTTCCTGAGGAGAAACTGTGAACGCTCCTTGGAGTTCCAGTGTAGTTTATAGAAACAAGAATAGATGACAGCACATGAAATTTTCTTACAAATGTTGCTGTTTTGTTGGTAGCTACGGCCACAGTAGTTAGTAAGGAATAAAGTAGCAGCTAAACCAGGAAACAACGGAGATATAAATGGTAAAGAAAATTGTGGGCTGTGAATGATGTTGTGATCTGAAGTTGTAACACTGAGAAAAAAAGCCTTTTTTAAATATATATTGTGGCACACAGAAAGAAATGCTATAGCTAGAACTCAAACACAGGTTTGCAGCGTTTGAGGCAAGCACACTACCCCTACAACACCACAGAATACCTATGGTGATAAGTTTTAATGATAACACAATACTAATGTTTTGACTATCAGTCTGAAAAATTTCACCAAAACAGATAGATATATCCATTCAAAAAACTTTACAAAAATTGATCCCCGACATCCTGCCATGCCACAGACTTCCCACTGAGGTGCCTTGATATAGCACTTTGGGAACAACCTATTCATTCAGAAATCTCTTTCTGTGTTTTACCCTCTGGCTTGTGGGTGTCAATGATGGCCTTCTGGACAGCAGTCAGGTCAGCAGTCTTACCCATGATTGCAGTTTTGAGGAATCTTTTGCAGGTGTTTAGAGTTAACTCGTTTATTCAGATGATTAGGTTCATAGCTCGTTTAGAGCACCTTTTCATGATATGCACATTTTTTGAGATAGGAATTTGGGGTTTTCATGAGCTGTATGCCGAAATCATCAGTATTAAAACAATAAAAGACCTGAAACATTTCAGTTGGTGTGTAATGAATCTAAAATATATAAAGGCAAATGTTTATCAGTACATTACAGAAAATATGCATATACAAACGTTGAGGTTGATCCAACAAACGGTCAGAGATATGAAAAGGAACAGACTGACAGAAGAATAAGAAAATTCTACTCAATATTTATAAATTGTTGACCTTTGGGTTGTGGACTGTTGGTCTGGACAAAAAGAAAAGAGATTTTAGGCTGAATCTTCAGCTTTAGGGAACACTGACCCACATTTTATACCATTCAAAGAACCAAACAACCAATGGATTCATTGTTTCAATAACCAAGAGCTGAATTGACTCCCAGATTATTAGTTGGTTGCAAATCTAGATGTAAGCCGTGCAAGTAAGAGATATTACTATTGTTGAAATTGTTGAGCCCCTGGATTGTGTGTGTGACTCACTCTGAATCGCTCCTCCTCATTGGCTAGCCGCTGTTTGAGTGTCTCGTTGATGGCACACTGCTCCCGCCACTCCTCCTCCATCATTGCCAGCTCCTCCTCCACTGAGCGCGTCTGCTCCTTTTCTGCCTCCCCCCTGCTCCTCCCCTCCGGCTTCGGCAGCACCTGCTCCTCCGTGCCACCTTGCACTCCCTCGGCTCCCTCGGCCTCGCTGCTCTCCTCGGCCTCGCTTGGCCTTTCGTTCTCGAACTCCACCCAGCTGGTCATCCTCAAGCTCTCTTCCGGCAGGCTCACCCTCTTTTCTTGGTTGTCTCCCCTCTCAGCCTCGCTCTGCTTTTCTTCCTTCTCCATGCTGATGCGTGCGTCAGTGTATGTAAATTCCCTGTTATTAAGTTCTGGAATGATTGTCATTTCAGCAGCTTCTTGTAGGACTGCATTTGCAATATTTCCTTTTAAAACACAAAGAGGTCAGCAGATTACACGAAAGAAAGATTGCTTTTTTTTAAATCAGTATTAAAAGTTCCTTATTGTGCACATTTCCTGCTTTACCATTATCTTAATATTGATTTATATCTCCTAGGGTGTTTTGTCGCTTGTTAAAGAGGCCCTTTTTGTTGTTTTCACAGTTAAATTTAAAATTGTCTATCTATTTAGAGGAAACACTGTTATGGTGCAAATGCACCTAATTAGATCTGTAGTAGCAACATTACCCGTCTGCACTTACACAAACAAACTGTCTCCTTGTTGTGACATCACAACAGGAAACATTTCCAAGTAGCTTCTTTTCAGCCAGGTTTCAGAACACAGCGGGAGACCTAAATGTTTGCAGACAAGCACTGAACTTTTTTTTCTCACGATAGAGCGCCTTTAACTATGCATACAGGGTCCAACATTGACTTTTTAGCTTAGCACCTAGCAGGCTAGTAGATGATAAAAATGTATGAGTCAGACAGATTATTTTCACTGAAATTTCCCATTATTACTATTTGGTATGTCACATTTTTCTTATATGCAGTTTTAACATTATAATAGGGTGCAGCAGGGTGTGAACATTTTTTTGTTTCCCCCATCAATGACACTCAATATATTAACTTTTTTTTTGGCTGGTGACCAATGCATACATAGCAGCCACATTTATATTTTACCAGCATTTGGCCAGTAAATGGTTTAGTCCTTGTATGTATATTTTTTATTTAATGAAACTGGATTTAATGAAAATTTTGTGTAGCCTTGAGATATGTTATAATATCTATTTTGCCTACTATTTTGATGTAACCACTATCCTTATGAATTTCTTACAATATCAAATCTAATTTAGGATAGCTAAAATTTCTAGAAAATGCACACATTAGTCTAGATTACTATGTCTAAAGAATGATAGTATAGTGTACATTATTGTAATGGTATTAAACTACAATATATATGAACAAATACGTTTGTATTTGAAATACGTTTGTTTTCTTTAATTTCAGTTTAAAGTTACATGAGTATTTATGCTTTTGTACCTTCCGTGGGTGACTCTGGACTTGGGGTCAGTGGCTCCAGTGTTGTCTCAGTAGAAGCGTTTCTCTTTGGCTCCTGCAAACAGCACAACGGTGATGTCAATGATATGGAATCATGAGTGGTTCTGGTTATCTGTATCTAATTAAATTAAATTTGGATCTGTCTCTTGGTTTCACTGCACAGTAACTCACCCCCTGTGACTCAGTTGTGTTCAGTTTGGCCACCTGCCTGCGGAGGCGCTGGCACTCTCTGTACTTCTCCTTGTAGTGCTCGGCCGCCATGTGGAGACGTAGCTTCAGCTCCTCCACCTCCCGCTGCAGCTCGGCCTCCACCTCCGACACCACCATCATGCTGGGTGTCACCTCCCCGCCAGTACAAACACCCTGGATCACAATGAAAACTTCTAATCAAACATCTTGGTTGACGACAATGTCAAAAAATAGCTGTCACTTGTCAGAATGTTTCAGGGACAGATCATTTGCAAATGACTTTTTAACTTTTCACATTCAGTTTCAGGCCCAATCAAAAGACTGAAAAACAACTTAATGGAGTCACACACTGACCACTTCCTTCTGTGCAGAGCTCCTCATTCGGTCCAGCTGGCTCTCCATACGCTGGCACTCGGCCTGAGCGTCGGCCAGACTCGCACGGAGCTTGTCGGCCTCCAAGCGGGCGCGGTATAGCTCGGTCATGGTGTGGTCGCGGGCACTGGCTGAGTCACGGAGCTCCTCGGCCAGCAGGGTGGCCTGCTGCCGCGACGCCTGGAGCTGCTCCTCAGCCTGACGCAGCTGCTCTTGCACGCGGGCCAGCTCTGCCTGAAAGGGGAGAGGAAGAAATGAACAGATTACATCACATAGACAGGTTATTAAATGAAAAATGTAGTTGAATTTTTAGTTAATCTAGTTAGCCTGACAACAGCATTTTTATTGCCACCACTACTACCTTGTCGGCCTTGTGTGCCAGCAGGTCTTTCTCCAGGCTGTCCCGCTGGGCAACACATGCCCTGAGCCTGTCCAACTCCTCCTGGAACTGAGAGATGGTCACCTCGCGGTTCAGCTCCACCGCCTTCAGCATTTGCAGCTCTGCACTCAGCTTGGTGTTCTCCAGCTCTGTGCTGCGGAGGTGGGCCTACACATGTAAAAAAATAAAAAAAATGTGCAGGTTACAAGTTAGCGCTTCACAGAAAAAAAACTGGCTTCCTTCACTCGAAAGCATCCCATCCTTTATCCTATGAAGAGCTTTCTCTCACCTTGTAGAGGTCTCGCTCATCCTTTTCGTTCTTCAGCCGGCTCTCTAAGCTGTCTCTCTCTGCTGTCAGCTTCTTCAGACGGTCCCGGAGGCTGAAACACACACGTTTTTAGAAGGTTTTACATAGGTTCAATATCCCTGAAGAATACCTTTATGAAGCTTATCATTTTGATGATAGATGGTGAAAAAGCAGGAGGCAGGAAAGAAATCTCCACCAAACACATATTTTAAACAGTCAAGGATGCATTTTGAATGATTGATGATTATGTGTTTACACATCTCTGCTCACCAATCCAGCTCTGTCTCCTTTTGTAGACCCCTCTGAGTGACTCCGAGCAGGTCCTCCTCCAGCTGGCGGACCCGGTCCTTGGCCTCTGTCAGCCTCCTCCTCACCTCCTCCCGCTCTTCCGACAGGCTCTGTGAGGAACGCAGCAGCTCCTACGGGACAGAGCAGCAACTATGGGTCACACTGACAGCGTCAAAGTGTCCATGAAATTGAATCAAAAACTCTCTAGAAAGGAACCGAATGGGGCAGCAATCCCCTCTTTTTAGCTCCCCCTTTACTGCCTCTCTCCAATATACTATAAATAAAAGGCATAAGAGCCAAAAAATTGGCTTAAAAGAAGTTGTACCTCTGGACTAATATGTATCATGTATTTTTTTCAAGCTGCCCCTTTTAAGACGATGAGTGATAGACACAGGCTCAGTAACAGAATGCATGGTTATTTTCAATAGGTCAATTAAATGACCGTGGAACCAACATCAGTATCCTCACCATGAGAGTGTAATTTGTAAAAAAAAAAAAAGGGGAAGAAGGTATTTTTTTTTCCAGAAAAATTACCAAATTGCAGGCCAGAGCAAGGCATGAGAACTATTAAACCTTAAATTTAGGCTACCTAACATAGGTTGAACATGAACTCAACTGCATTTGCAGAATAGCCTAACATTTCAATTCTTCAGCAATATTTAACACAAATATTAAATAAAATATAAAATATACACTCATGGACAAAATTTTTGGTACCCCTCAGTTAAAGAAAAAAAAACCTACAATTCTCACTGAACTCACTTAAAACTTACAAAAGTAACAATGAATAAAAAAAATATTGAAAATCAAATAATCAAAATCAGCCATTACTTTGAATTGTTGATTAACATAATTATATAAAAAAAAAAAACAACTAATGAAACAGGCCTGGACAAAAATGATGGTACCTATAACTTAATATTTAGTTTCACAACCTTTTGAGGCAATCGCTGCAATTAAACGGTTTCTGTATTTGTCAATGAGAGTTCTGCAGCTGTCAAGGCAGGTATTTTGGCCCACTCCTCATGAGCCAACTGCTCCAGTTGTCTCAGGTTTGATGGGTGTCTTCTCCAAATGGCATGTTTCAGCTCCTTCCACAGATGTTCAATGGGATTCAGATCTGGGCTCATGGAAGGCCACTTTAGAATAGTCCAACGCTTTTCTCTCAGCCATTCTTGGGTGTTGGCTGTGTGTTTTAGATTGTTGTCCTGCAGCACATTTCTCTCCAGAATGCATTGATAGATGATAGATGATAGACATGGAACTGGAGCTTTTTGGTAAGGCACATCAACTCTATGTTCATAGACTCAAAACCCAAGCATACGAAGAAAAGAACACTGTCCCTACGGTGAAACATGGAGGAGGCTCTGTAATGTTTTGGGGCTGCTTTGCTGCATCTGGAATAGGGTGTCTTGAATGTGTGCAAGCTAAAATGAAATCTGAAGACTATCAAGGCATTCTGGAGAGAAATGTGCTGCCTAGTGTCAGAAAGCTTGGTCTCAGTCGCAGGTCATGGGTCTTCCAACAGGACAATGATCCAAAAAACACAGCCAAAAACACCCAAGAATGGCTGAGAGACGTTGGACTATTATAAAGTGGCCTTCCATGAGCCCAGATCTGAATCCCATTGAACATCTGTGGAAGGAGCTGAAACATGCCATTTGGAGAAGACACCCATCAAACCTGAGACAATTGGAGCAGTTAGCTCATGAGGAGGGGGCCAAAATACCTGTTGACAGCTGCAGAATGCTCATTGACAAATACAGAAATGGTTTAATTGCAGTGATTGCCTCAAAAGGTTGTGCAACAAAATATTAAGTTATGGGTACCATCATTTTTGTCCAATCCTATTTCATTAGTTGTTGTTTTTTAATAATTATGTTAATAAACAATTCAAAAGTAATACTGATTTTGATTATTTAATTTTTTAATTTATTGTTACTTTTGTAAGTTTCAAGTGATTTCAGTGAGAATTGTGGGTGTTTTCTTCTTTAACTGAGGGGTACCAACAATTTTGTCCACGTGTGTATAAAACAATATAATTTAATTTTTTTTCTTTTTTGTGTGGTCATTCGGTTAGGTCTGAGTCTGATGTCAGACTACGAAAATAGTCTGATGGACTTCTGATTTTTTTTCTTCCTTTCCTGTTGGCAAACTTGGTGTGTCTGATTCAACCACATCTCCACAAATCTATGGAAATGTGAGTGCAAACTCTCTAATGTAGATAAAATCAGAGTAAAACCAGATTGAACATGGACCCGGTGTATTTTGTCTTTTATAATCAGCCTACTGTGTAACTGGTGAAAAAATTTGGGTGGAAGGGAAACATTTGTGACACGCCACAAGAAAACCAGAAACAAGTCAGCCTGGCACGAGTCAGACAGAGGAAAACGTATATTCACTGAGAAAATAATGATTTTTGATTTTTGTAAAGTATGCTAGTTGAAATCATGAAGAAACCACACCATGCTTTAAATAAGTAGGAGGATTTAAAACACTCAACTTTGTGTTTGAATTTGGGTTGCTTTTTTCATTGGAGCCTCCTGGTTATGTGGTGGGGAAAACCACATCTGATTAACATATCGTCTTTCTTTGGATATTCACATGCTTTTGTTATTGGTTTGGGCCAATCAGCAGCTCCCTGAAGTGGAAGCACATGGCTACTTATGCAGCTGTGGGAGGAGCTGGAGCTGGACACACTGGCTGAGTGGAGAGAGAGAGGAACAATTAGTTATCCAGAGAAGAGAGATATTTAAAAGCCCAAACAAAAATATTTACTGACAAGAAGTGATTCTAATCAACTCCGTAATTCAAAGTAGGAAAAAAACGAAAGAGGCTTCAACTGTGGTCGAAAACCTTATAGCCTACTTTTGGCAGGTCTAAAAACACAACAAGGGAGCCACACATAGCTGCAATCACACAGAATTCTCCTAAAATCCCTAGGAGCCACACATCAGAAGACTGCATTGTGACTTCTGGTCAGTTTTCATTGAAAAGCCAGAGGCCGCCGCCAGGGCTCATACCTTCTCCCCATAAAAATATAGTGATTCAGTTGAGAGGAAAAACAAACAAAAGCAACTGCGTAGAGACCATTTTTATGTAGATTTAATACTGCTATCATTAATTATGATAATAATATTAATAATACTCCTACATTACGCTATTGTTAATTTAAAGACTACTACAGAATAATAAAAAGTATATTTATTATTATTGTGTTATTATTGTGGTGTGTGTCTTGTCTCATCAATCACTGGTTACATAATATATATATTATGTAACCAGTGATTGACACACACACACATATATATATATATATATATATATATATATATATATATATATATATATATATATATATATATATATATATATACACACACACACAAACATTATTTTTCTTTTTTTTTTATGGTTGCTAAACACACTTCCGATACGTGAAGTGCTGTATCAGTATGTGGTGAATGAATGCAGGAATAACCTGTCCAGTATGAGTGAATTCCTCAGTGAAACAACTTTCTGCTATTGTACAAACAGGTGAAGTCTGTTTTCTGCATGCGGTGTGGGCCTCCTGAGGAAATGCCTTGTTCAAACTTGCTGCTAATCATCAGTGAAGAACAAAAGAAATAAATCATCCATAGCTAAATTTGGTTTTGACAGAACAACATACCTCTGCACACCTTTTCTATGTGTAACCTGTGCATACACATACTCACCTGTGCATACACATACACAGGTGTGCATACATATTACTCACCCACACACCTTGGTGTATGGGTGAGTAATATGGAGACGGGCGAGCGGTAGAGAGCATAGCCATCACTCCAACAGACACAAACATGCACACACCAATTTGTACCCAAGACCCGTCTCCCTCTGGGCTTGGCTTATAATTTTTATGGCTGGCGATTGAGAAGCACTTAAACAGTGCATAAAGACCTTATAAAAAGTGTAGTCATAAAATTAGCAGCCACAAAATATGTACTCATGTTTTCATGTTAAAAGTCAAAAGGATATTTTCATCAGAACACCGCCAGTGTAAAAGCTTCACAAAAGAAGTGCACACAGAGGTCTGTACACACACCTACAAGTCAGATGTCTTCAGATGGACATGTGTTGAATGAAAAGCAGTGTGGTAATAACTGTGTGTGTGTGTGTGTGTGTGTGTGTGTGTGTGTGTGTGTGTGTGTCTGTATTGCCAGATAATTTACGTCAATTTCGTCCTTCATAAAACAGGATCAGCAGACTAACTCAAAGCTGCCTGCTCCTACTTTTGGGTCTGGACCATTGAGCTGCACTAGGGGGCGATAAGAGACTATATTCAAAAGTCCCTGAAACTCTTGGCAACTTTATTTCTCCCCTCCTTTGCTGCTACCACCACCTCTCTGTCTGCTTTCTTTCAATTTCCCTGAGGTGACTGTTTTCAGACATGTGTGCCAACACCAGTGCTTATCAAATGAGCAACTCATAAATAATACTGAAATCCAAATCCTGAGTCACCCTGGCAAAGGAAGCCGAGAGGAAAAAAAAAAAAGTAGATACAAATCAAAGTAGGCTTTTTACTAGTTTTTTTAACAATTCAGCCAATTCGGCAAATTAAGTGCTGTTTCCTTTCATGCCAGTACTGAAACAAAACATCTAGCCCTGAGAGAGAAAGACGGGGGCAGACAGACAGCAGAAATAGACAGTGAGAAAAGCAGTGGCCCCTGAATCGCGTGACTGAGTGGTGTTTGTCCCTGAGGCTGGGCAGGGCTCTTTTTTCATGCAGGCGGTTTTGCGGACTACCCTACTCTCATTCCACACACAGACTAAAAGGGTTTGTAAGCGGGTGGCATAATGAGTGTATTTGTGCGTGTGTGTGCGTTTTGTGCATATGCGAATGCACATTAGAAGGGCCCTGTGGTGTGGGACCTGAATGTGAGGGTGAGAGTGAAGGGGGGTGGGGGCTGGGGGGTGGCATATGTGTATGTGCGTGTGTATTGAGCGTGTGCGTTTGACGTCATGTTTGTTCACTCTGTGGTTGTGATGGCATCGTTTCTGACGCCAGATGCCAGAGAAAACTCAATCCCAATTCCGTTCTGGCCCACTGAATCGGGTCATTAAAAAGGGAGCGAAAGACTGTGGCTGTGTGCGCAACGCACGCAACGCACACACAAACAGAAACTCACTCACACACACACACACACCTTGTGTGTCTCCTTTAGTATGGACACAGATTATTAATGAATTCTGCCTTTTGAAGTTTGCAGACCTGTGATCACTAGCGAGGAACCGGCTCCGCACACATGTGCAAATAGCGGCTGTCCGTCTGCACACACTTCCATACAATTACATGCATGCCTAAACAACTGAAACTTCTCCGTAAATCTCAATGTTGCACAAAAAAAAAAATTGTCTTTTATTTGATCATCATTTCTGTCTTTCCCAACAGCCTTCAGACCTGGTTGTGTGTGCGCAGCAGGCAGCACGTCTCCCTCTCCTGCTCCCGCTCCCTGGCCAGCCGCTTCTGCTCCTCCTGCAGCTGCTGTTTCTCCTCTTGCAGGAGTCGCATGGCCTTCAGCAGCTCCCTGCGCTCCTGCTGCGCCTCCTCCACACGCTGCCAGGCGACAAGGTAAAGTAGGAGAGAGGAGAGGGAAAAAACAAACAAAAAACATGACAACTGTAGCATTGAATTGAAGCGTTAATGTTTTGTAATTATACTTTCGATAATATATTGATCATTATCAATGGCTGTCTACACCGACAATAAGGTAACAGTATTAACCCATTTATACCTATAGGCAACTATGATTGCCAAATTCTATGACTCTCATTTTCTACTCCAAATAAAAAAAAGTCTACATCATACATACATACATACACTTTTTCCCCACTGACATGTCAGTAAATACCTCGGACAAAGGTTTTAATGCTTCCAAGTGCTTCCTGTCATTTGATGTTGTTGATTTCTTGCCCCTTCTACCATGACATATATATTGCATATATCAATTTAATAATAAGTCTCTTGAATAGCCCCAAAAAATGTGTACCTAGAATTAATATTTTTTGTTTATGTGCATATTTGTGTAAGGGGACACAAAAGAAGAGTATAAATTGGAAAAACAGATGCATAATATGATTGTTAGTGACTTTCTTGATACAAATATATGCATGGAAACCTTGGAAAAATGGGCCTCAATGAGTTACTACCAAATAATTTCCTATTACTCAGTGAGGTGAGATTTCACAGTCAGTACAGAACTATGCATTAAGTAGGAATTTAATACCCTGCTTTGGGATCCATTAGTGGCTGCCGAGACACAAAAGTTAAGAAAAGTACATGTCTTTATCTTTCATTGCCTACCTCTAGCAGGCCTGTTTTGGTTGAGACAACCAGTATATCAGAGTTGCTGTCGTCCTCGGTAACTGTCAGAAGCTCTTCGGTGGGCGTGGCCGACCTGAACTGGAAGGGTGTACTGGCTCCCCTGATGTCACCGGCATATGTGACATAACAGAACTGGTAGAACTCTCCGTCAGACTTGGGAACATAATAACCTACAAAACAAAATTAACAGTGTTTGTTTCGGTTGCTTTAATTTTTCAGATTATTTAATCTTCGAAAAATCATGTAGTACTTGCTAAATTTTACAGGCATGCCTGACCAAAACTTTCCGCAATATCAATAACTGCAGAATTTCACAATGGAGTGATGCCAGTAAACTGCACAGAAAACAATAAATACTAACTTTACACATCACAGTTGTGGGTCATTATACTGGAAAATCTATGCTCCATTAGGTAACACATCATTTATATATACATGACTCCATGAGATCTAACAGTGTTCACAATGTAAACCCAATTCTCTGGGATGGAGGGTATGGAACATCTGGTAGCCAACTGGTTTTACTGACTACTGACACACACACACACACAGTCTGCTCTCATATTTTTACTGTGTAATATCTGACCATTCCAGGCCCAGTAAAACTAGTTTGCATGCCCTCAAAGTCTGAGTGTGTGTGTGTGTATGTGTGTGTGTGTGTGTGTGGTTTGAGAGGTGCTAAGGTCCCGCAGTTTGTGGTTGTGTTCCCTTATTAAATAAAAGTGCTTGTTTTTATATGCACCGTAAAATGTAGGAGTTACTTTGAAATATTTTCGGTGTATATAGTGGTTTACATAATATGCATGTGTGATTGTATGTGTGTGTGTTCTGTACCTTGGAACACCACCGTCCTATGTACAGTACTTCCTGGTTCATAGTTTTCCGGCATGGGAGACCAAAGGAAGGTATAGTAATCCCTGGCTGTGCTCCAACCCACCTATGGTCAAATCATGCAAAAAAAAAATGGTAATCCACAGCAACACATAGTGCATAACTAGACAGTATAAAGCAAAACATATAATGGTGAAAAAACATACACTTCAAATATATTCTACTAGATGACATTATAATAATGTCCTTTACCGTACATTTTTTTTTGGAAACACACTTAGAAAGAAAAAGCTGGATGATTATATACAATGTTGAAGGCAAGAATGGAAACATTTAAAACTGTGCCCCTTCATTCTACAACACACCTCGCCCCAGTTTCTCGCCCTTATAGGATAACAAAAAAAAGAGAGGCAGTTAAGGTGTAAGAAAAGGGTGGGTGTGCAGGGTTGTATGCAGCTTTGTATACAGCACACACATGCACAGACTCAGAGGGCGGGTGCAGAACAACCGATGTGGAAATGGGAAAAGGAAAAAAAATAACTAGTATGAATAAAGGAAAGGTAAACATTTTACACAAAATGGCAAGGGGGATGTAATCCCTTGGATTTCATGTGTTGCGGGACGACAGATGATGAAAGGGAGTTGTGAACATCATAACTCAGGTCCTTGGTCATAAATCTGTTGCACGAAAACCACACACTCTCCCAGTCTGGGCCGCCCACGCACAGAGACACACCTCATTCTAACTCTCATGTGCCCCACATGTTTATGACACAACATAGTTGCACTTAAGCTGTGGATAATGCCACTACCTGTGGTTGAATAAGACGTGGGTTTTTTTTACCATTTTAAGAAATGAGGGGAAAAAAAGTTTCTCATTTGAACTACTGCCACACAGCAATCATATATTATATATTTATATTGCAGGCAATTAGTTGACTATACAGGACTATTCCAGGTGTTTGAATGCAACACAGGGGGAAGATATATGGGTCAGTGACAAATCATTTTGGCAAGATGAGAAAGTCAAAAACTTTTTTATAATAGATTTTTCAGAAGCCTTAATCAGGTCTCTCAAAATGTATATTTTGTGTTCATGTTGTTACATGTCATTTAAAATCCATCCATTCATATTTTTTCTTTTTTAGAAAAAAACTTTTTTTTAAAAGTTTGTGTGATTTTTGACAAAAAACATAAGCATGTATTGTTAATCTTTTAAAAACCTTTTAAGAGATTTAAACTATCTGGTACAGAGTTTTTCAGAGTCACACCGCATGGCAGTTTTGTCATTTGTTTTTGTTGAATTTCTAAAGCCATAATTAAAAAAAAAACTTGCTAGTATATTTCTTTTAACCAGAATCACATTACAATGTTAAATATAACAAACATTAATTACATTAACAATGATCTTTTCATTGTTAATGTAATTTGAGTGAAAAGAGGAAAAAAAAGTGGGCCAACAGCTGAGAAAGTATTTGGAAGCTTTCACTGCGAACAGTAAATCAAACATGTCAAAATATGAAATGTGATAATATATGAATCTTAATTACAGTGTTTGCCTTATTAACCCATTACACACAGTATAATGCTCTCCCAGACAAATGGTAATTGTCAGTGTGGAACATTCTTTCCACCACGGACTTTATTCTTGCCAGGGTTACTTGTGTGCTCACGTGTGTTTGCTCAAGAGAGAACAGACATATTTTTCTAATTGCAGAGTTGAGTTGACTGACATTTGGTTCGGTATGGTGTGGAATTCCAGCACAGGAGTGATGTTATAAAATAATCACAGGCAAAGAAGCTATCAATCATTCAGCCAAGGTGTGAAGGAACAGCGTGATGACACCTTAATTATATACCAACACAACGGGTTTCTCCCTGCTGACCCAACAAACATGCCTCAACCTAAAACCTCCACAGGGCTTTTTTAGAAAATTGTGTATATATGTGCGTCTGTATCACAATGCTGTAACTAAACCAAGCTTTCACTGAAGAAATGTTTAAATAACGAATTATACACAGAAAAAAGTGAGTTAGTATTAGTGGTGAAGTAGACAGATCCTTTACTTGAGTAAAAGTAGAATTAATGTTGTCAAAAAATACTCAATAGCATGTAAATGTCACTTGAATAAAAGTACATAGTACTTACAATTAGTTATGTTATTATAGTATATTTAATTACTTCAAATTTAATTAATATACATTAAACAGTTTTAAAGTTTTAGTTTTTAGATAATAGAATATCATAATTACATTAAAGTTGCATCTAAAGAGCAACAAAAGTTGTCACATAAATGTCATAGAGGCGAAAGTACAATATTTGCTTCTGAAATGTAGGGAAGTGGAGGCAATTAGTAGCATCAAATGCAATTATGCAAGTAAAGTATTCCATTAAAGTACAGTGCTTCAGTTCCTCCATCTATGGTGAGCCAGTTCTAACAGGATCCTATTTAATGGTGCTATGGACATTTTTAGCCACTAGAAGGTGTCTGTGCACAACTCAAAAACTCTCTCACACAGACCCAGACAAGCCAATGTATGTTAAATTTAAGAGGGAGAAAATGCCCTCACCCAGAGTCATCTCTTTATTGACTGTAATTTTGCCTCTGGTGGGCTAAAAATCAAGTGAGTCATCAGTCTTTTCTTTTTTTATTCATCCAGATTGAAAAGTCTGTCTAATGCTCTTCTGGATGTTTCCCTTTTTTGTTTATTTATCTGTTGTTAAGCAATTTAAGATGCATTTCTGTATTAAAGGTGCTACAAATACAAATAAAGTTATCAATATTGACATCAATTAAATAAACATACACAAGTACCTGCCAAAATTTATGCTTAAATCTTTGTCATGACAAAAAAAGACTGATTACATTTTCCAAGCCCTTTTCCAAATTAACCTAGCATCTTTATTCCTTTTTATTTGAGCTGGCCAATTTGATTCACTTCTTAATCAACAAAAAAAATTGTATTTGACTTAACAAGACATTCCCTAGTTCACATTTCCTGTTAATTCCGTGTGAAATTTGATGGCCTTGATAGAAGAGTGGTACGTACAGGAGGGCGTAGGAAGCAGGGAGAAGACCGATGGAAAGACAGGGGAGCGGGAGAACAAGTGAAGTGGGGGTGGTCCCTGATAGGAATCAGAGTGATTCATAAAGAGCACCAAATGCCCGAACTACTAACCTATGGCCAATTAATAGAAACCCAACACATAATTCACGTCACAAACACGTAAGTATTGAGATGGGAATGACTTCAAAATAGAATCTACCGTTTTAACAAATAATCCAAATGGGTAACAGTTTAGTCCTTATTTAATTATGCCATCAGGTCTGTGAAGCATTGTCAGTGACAAGAGAGTAGCTGTTGTGTCTCTGATTCACCTTAAAGATGCCCACCCAGTCTTTGGGGTGGGGAGTAATGTAAGGGGTCAGGGTGTAGCAACACTCCAAGGGCACCTGGGGAAGAAAACTCTTGCCCACGTTCTGGAAGATGACGTGGGCAAAGTTGGACGTTTCCATGACGCTGACGCTGCTGCCCGGCGACGAGTCCACCACCTGGAACGATGACATTGTATCCTGTTGGTCACTTCATTTGTCTGTAAGGAAAAAGTAGCAAGTAACAGAGTATCACAAACGGTATGCTGACGGAAGGGTTGAACTCTTTGGTCACACAAAAGAAAGACAAATACAGCTCGAAACAAAGCTGACAAAAAGTTGTTTGAATTCCGACAACAGCTCAGAAAGCATGAATTACTTTAGTTAGTAAATGATGAGGCAGAGGTGCATTGCTTTGCATACACAGGTATAAAGTGTATATCTACCTCTGTATAGGTATCTAGAATAGCCAGAGGTGTGCAACAATATCCAACTTACACAACAAGGCTGCAAGACATCATATTACAGGAAAAGATGTAACCCCCTGCATAATATTATCTTTTTAGAGATTTATAAAAAAAAATGTAAATAAATATAAAAGTAAATAAAAAGAGGAAAAGTGCACAGAACATTACAGTTACTTAGGTGGAAAAATCAAGTATTATTTTTTCACAAAATGTGATATAGGTGTTTGGTTTATTGTAGAGGCAGCATTGCAACATAAGAAGCACCTAAGGGCGAGGCATTTGATTTCCAGCTAAATGAGCCTCTGGTGGTTGGTGGAGTAGAGCAAATAACAAGTGTGTATGAGTGTAGTAGCTGCTTTGCATCATGTTCATTCAATCATCTGTTCCTGGATGACAATGAAACTTAAAAAAAACACTCTCACCTGCCTGTATCTCCATATAATAAGATCCCTGAACTGCGTTACATGAAATAATTGAAAGTTAAGGTGAAACAGTTGCTGCTGCTACCCAGATTCAGCTAAGTTATCCAGCTAAAATAACATCGTCACAGGCTCTCGGTGTAGAGCTATAGTCAAACACCAAATGTATCGGTGAAAACCCTTTATAGGACATCCGTGCTGTTAATAAGGAACTCACCAAGCCACGGTATAATCTCCTGCACCGTGACTCGGCAGCTAACATTAGCTCTGAACAGGCCATGTCGTGTCAAGTCACTAGCTAACTACACATGAACCAGGAGACAAAAATATTACGGGCGTGGGGGGAAAAAAAGCTTCAAATTGAAATAGTACCCTCGTCCATATGAATTCCACTTGCAAGAAAAGGAGGGGCCGCTGTTTATGCCCCCTGTCCCCCGCCTGTTTCCCTCGTTGTTGTCAAAGCTCCGATGATGCTGGCGTTTCTTCCTGAAGGAGCAAGTGATGCTGAACTTCCGGGATGCTGAGGAAAAGAAGGATGAAGAATAAAGCGGGAGGTCTCTGCGATATTAATTACACGAGTTGCTTCAGTCAGTTAATAGACTCTTTTCCTATTGAATCGTTGATATTTCTCCCCTTTGTGTAAAAAATAATGCCAGATGATACTTGTCGGAATATCTGCACTTATATTAAACATTGCAAAAACACAAAAAATACATTGTGCATATAATTTTCAAATTAATTTATATTTATTTGACAGTTGTTTGGTGTTTCATAGTGAATACTGTACTGTACTAGCGGGTAAAGGGCAACAGAAAAAACAGGATATCCCGCCTTAGGTCCATTCCTATTAGCTGCGGGGAGCTCGTCTGAGAGCTGTGATTGGTGGATAGTCGCAGTCAATCATAACAGTTCCTATTAGGCTTTCCTTCCTTGACAGCTGTCACTGTAACGCTGGGCTGAGGTCAAGGGGAGTGGAGAAGCATGGCCGCGTTGATTAGAGGGTCTCGGAATGCATTGCGAAGGTGGAATAAGCATGGCGACCTTGCCTTCGGTAACGTATTTGCTGAAACCGGCGGTGTTATTGTGTGTGTGTGTGTGTGTGTGTGTGTGTGTGTGTGTGTGTGTGTGTGTGTGTGTGTGCGTGCGTGCGTGCGTGCGTGCGTGCGTGTGTGTTTGCGCGCACGCGGACCACCACTCCAACATGTTCGCTAGCATGTTAGCCCTCTGAAGAAAGCGTAAATGCTTAACGTTACTGCCCATGTTGGAGAAGTGCTCCAGGCTGGACATGGAAACAATGTCCCTGGGTCGGCCCACCTGCCGTGTTGGCTCAGTAATGCAGTATCTTTAGGACAATGTGATACAAAAGACATTAGCAAGCTGAAAAGTGAAGCAGTGGACAACTGCAGCTAATTTTAACTGACAATGACTTACTGGGTTGTATTTGAGTTATGTGTAAGATTTGTGTTGTTTCTCATTATGTTGTTCTGCTTTAATCAAGACGTACTCATTGACGATACAGTACTAAACTCTCACCCTAGCATTGCACAGTAGTGTATGTAGTAGCTCATAGCCACAGTTAAGTCAAGTTACAAATATCTTAAGACAATGGTAGAAAGTAATCTATTAGAATATTACTAGCCTTAAAGTATCAGATATATGTATTAGTGATTTTTTAATTCCAAAAGTCATGATTTTATGCATTTTTTGACACAAAATGTCAAATGGTGTAAACTAAAATAATATTAAATTATATACATATCCACCTATCACGTTAATCATATAAAACTTTTTGCAGTTTTTTTTTTAATGTTTTTTTTTTGTTTTTTGTTTTTTTAAACCTTTTTAAGAGAGTTAAACTATATAGTACCAAATTTTTACGGTTACAACTAGTGCTAGACATGCTAGTTTTGGCATTGTCCCATATACCGTAGATCAGTGCATCAAATGTAGTATTACATATTGAAAGCAAAAGTGCAAGTTATTGCTGTATTTAATTGCTGTAATTAAAACAATACACTAGAATTGGTCTAGTGGACTAGAATTGGTAAACTATTTGTGACGTCACAAGTCTGGCTTTTTTCAAACTGCACAATTGTCATTTTGTATAGAGAAACTCAATCATTCCATTGCAGAATTTTAAGCGTGTGCTCTTCTTGAAAAAAAAATTAGATCTTATGTTTAAAAACAAGGTCTTCAGTTCACATCTTTCCAACTAATTTATTAGATTTTTTTTCAGTAGCGAGTAATGGAGGTTATGACAGTAGTGAAGTGAAAGTTGATAGAAATATCAAATCACAAGTACAGATACACTCGCAAAAATATGACACCACTGTCCATCCGTTGCACCCATTCATCACTATAACAGTACCTACTCCTGAATATTGATTTGAATTATTTTTAGTTGGAATGCAAATGTGGGATTTAAGAGATCTACTATCTTGATATTTTATTACATTTGTCCCTGCTTTCTTGCACATGTAACCTTATCATTTTGAAATATGTGTGTTTTATGACCCTAATGTGAAGTCCTATATTGTATTTTCTCAAATATATCTTGGTATTGCATTGTAATATGGCTACAGAATCATTATTTCTGTATCTGTTGGAATTGAATTTCTGTGAAGGTCCAACAACTTTAGACCCAAAAGCAGTGCTTTTGTTTTCTTCCCATAATGCCTTTTTTAAGCAGACATGGTTTAGCCAGTCCCATAGAGCAGCTTTTTAAGTTTATTGTATAGTCATGCCACCGGAGGACATGCATTCAGTGGTATGAACAAGTGTTTGCCCTATTCCTGAGTTTTTTTTCTTGTTTGTCATACTTCAATGTTTCAGATCATCAAACAAATAACATTTGTTTTGAATATAAGTCAAAGACAACCCAAGGGGACAGGAAATGCATTGTTTTTGATAAAGTTGATTATTATTATTAAGATATTAAGAGAGGGAAAAAATCCAAACATACATAGTCATGTGTGAGGGGGGGGGGGGGGTGATTTCCCCAACCATTAAGTAAGACCTGCCTGACAAACTGAAATAGACCAAAAGATTATTATGCCAAGATCTAATGCAATTTAGGAACAAATGAGGGAAAAAAGGTGATTGGAATCAATCAGTCTTGTTTTAAGCTCTTGTGATTTGCTTGAATTAGCTTGTGACCCAGAATGGACCTGACAAGTTTAGTGAGAGTAGTAGCCTTTTTTCTACTCTTATCGAGACTTTCCACCGCCGCAACTGGTGATACCGTGAGCCACTCTATTTTCTACAGTCAGGATCAGCTGTGGGGCGTTACACAACATCAGCGTACTTCTGGAGGAGCGACCCAGGATTCCGAAGGAATTACGGTGTCGGGGGAGAGGATGCAGAGCTGGAGCGAAGTACTGGGAGAGGAGATCATGGTACAAACCAAGCGTCCCATCTGTTATCATGGGTAACGTAAGCTCTTTACCCAACAAGATGGAAGAGCTGAAGGCGCTAACCAGACTGCAGTGGGAGTATAAGCAGAGCAGCCGACTGCTGTTCACGGAGGCCTGGTTCACGGACAACACACCGGATTCCGTCATAACTTTGGACGGCTTTCAACATATTACTGTGAAGGAGCAGCGCTGTACCAAAGACATTGAACTGTTAGCGGTTAGCGTTAAGACATATCACCTGGCCCAGGAGTTCTCGCATTTTATCTTGTTAACAGTTTACATCCCACCATCGGCCGATGCCACGGGAGCCTGGGAGGACATTCACACCACCGTCTCTCAGTTACAGACGCCACATCCACAGTCCCTCATTATTATCTCAATCATTCCTCACTCCCCACTCTCCCTAACTTCACCCAGTATGGTGACTGCCATACAAGGGACAATAAAGCTCTGGACTTGCTGTTTGCAAACACAAAGGAGGCTTACAGCTCATCACCCCTCCCCCCACTTGGCTGTTCAGACCCCAACCTGGTCATCCTTCAACCCACCTACATCCCCGTAGTGAGGAAGACCCCTCCCACCAAGAAGGTGAACAGGCTGAGGACTGCAGTGAGGCCCTGAGAGACTGTTTCGAATGTACAGACTGGCAGGAACTCTGCAGGCCAAATGGTGAGGATATTGATGGCCTCACCAACTGCATCACAGACTACATAAACTTCTGTGTGGAGAACATTGTGCCAACCAAGAAGGTATGGTGTTTCTCCAACAACAAACCAAGGGTGTCCCCAGAGCTGAAGGCCCTGCTTAATGAAAAGAAGAAGGTCTTCTGATCAGGGGACAAAGTGGAACTGAGGAGAGTGCAGAGGGACCTAAAATATAAAATCCGGAGTGGCAAGGAATGCTTCAGGAGGAAGATGGAGGAGCAGCTCTAAGTAAACAATGTCCAAGAGGTCTGGAGAAGCATCTTTGGTCACCTCAAGGACAATGGAGGAGCTACAGTGTCCACCGACCGGGGGTGGGCAAATGAATTGAATCTGTTCAACAACCTCCCCCACCCCTCAGCTTCCACCAACCCCCCTCCATATGCTGTCTCCCCCCTCTTCTGGCGCCTTGCTGTCGCCACATGCACTCCCCTCGAACCATCCCACCACACCCCCATTACACCTACCCACAGTAAAGCCATCCCCAACCCCCACCCAGGACCAGCCGCAGATCTGCCTCACAGCTGATCAGGTGAGAAGTCGGCTAAAGAAGACAAAGGTCAGGAAGGCAGCAGGTCCAGACGGAATCAGCTCCAAATTGCTCAGTATGTGCAGACCAGCTTTGTCGGGTGGTCCTGCACATCTTTAACCTGAGTCTGAGCCTGGAGAGGGTTCCTGAACTGTGGAAGACTTCCTGCGGGGTTCCAGTGCCAAAGATCGCACGGCTCAAAGAGCCCAACCATTACAGACCTGTAGCCCTGACTTCCCACCTGATGAAGACCTTGGAGAGGCTCATCTTGCACCATTTTCGCCCACTGGTGAGCTCAGCACTGGAGCCTCTGCAGTTCGCCTGCTGGCCTGGCATCGGTGTGGATGACGCTGTCATCTATCTTCCCACCTGGAACAAGCGGCGAGCATGGTGAGGGTCATGTTTTTTGACTTCTCCAGTAGGGCTGGGCGATATGGCTTAAAAAATAAATCCCCGATTTTTTCACAAAATATCCGATTAACGATTTAAATCGATTTTCTCAACAGCCCCCAAATTCAGATGCAGATGACAAAGAAATAGCTCCAAAAATACTTGTTTATTTTGATTTGGCTGTGCGTGAGGTGCTTGGGGTGCTGCTGTCTTTTTCATTCCGCTGCGCGCAACATTTCTCCCATTCGACGGGATGCTTTTGTTTAAGGTGCTGCAGTAAATTTGTCGTACTGCTGCCTTTACTAGCAACAGACTTCATACATACTTTGCAGCGGGGTGTTTTCTGGTCTAAGTCTGACCTCGCGAACGCAAACCAATTCCAAATAACGGATGACACGGTGCCTTTCTTCGGAACAAGTTCTTCCCTGCTTGACGCCATGTTGTCACTCACTCACTACTATCTCTACTTGGTAAATGAGCGCTCTGTGCGAGGGGAGGGAGGGGCGAGCTCATTATACGGGAGGCCAGAGAGAAGCGTTAGCTGATGTTAAAGAGAGAACCGATTTTCATTCAAACAAGTCGACGTGAACTATACACTCGAGTTAATCGATAAAATCGGTTTATCGCCCAGCCCTATTCTCCAGTGCTTTTAACACCATCCAGCAGGATGGGGGCGCCACAGGGTACAGTGCTCTCACCTTTTCTGTTGAGTCTGTACACCTCAGACTTCAGCTACAACTCTGATAACTGCCACCTACAGAAGTTCTCAGATGATACGGCTATCATTGGGTGTGTATCAGATGGGAACGACCAGGAGTACAGGGGGGTCCTCAATGACTTTGTCAACTGGTGTGAGACCAACGCTCTCCAAATCAACGCCAGCAAGACAAAGGAGATGGTTGTGGACTTCAGGAGGAAGTCACCCCCCACCACACCGGTGAGCATCCAGGGGAAAGACATTGAGACAGTGGACTCTTACTAAGTACTTGGGTGTTCACCTGAACAACAAACTGGAATGGACCACAGACATTAATGTCCTGTACAAGAAGGGCCAGAGTCGACTTCACCTGCTGAGGAGACTAAGGTCCTTTGGAGTGTGCAGGACCCTGTTAAAGACCTTCTACGACTCTTTCGTAGCATCTGCCCTTTTCTACGCAGTGGTATGCTGGGGGGTGGATGCACGGACAGGGACAGAAGGAAAATTGACAAACTGGTGCGGAGGTCTAGCTCTGTACTGGGATCGTCCTCTGGAGTCGGTGATGGTGGTGGGAGAGAGAAGGATGTTGGCAAAGCTGACATCCATCATGGACAACCCCCATCACCCTCTGCATGGGGTGGTTGGCGGCTGAGCAGCTCCTTTAGCCAGAGACTCAAACACCCTCGCTGCAAGAAGGAGCGCTCCCGCAGATCATTCATCCCGACAGCAATAAGACTTTATAACATAACAAACATAAATCCCACTGTAGTCACTTTTCCTCCACTCGTCACTTTACTCTACACACACATCCTGCACCTTAAGTATGCATTAGCTATGTATGTGTACATGTGTATATGTGCATGGATAAGTATGTATGTAGGTATGTACGTGCATGCATGTATGTATGTATACAGTGAAGAAAACAAGTATTTGAACACCCTGCTATTTTGCTATTTCTCCCACTTAGAAATCATGGAGGGGTCTGAAATTGTCATCGTGGGTGCATGTCCACTGTGAGAGAGATAAACTAAAAAGAAAAATCCAGAAATCCCAATGCATGATTTTTTAATGATTTATTTGTGTGATATAGCGGCAAATAAGTATTTGAACACCCGAGAAAATGAATGTTAATATTTGGTACAGTAGCCTTTGTTTGCTATTACAGAGGTCAAACGTTTCCTGTAGTTTTTCACCAGGTTTGCACATACTGCAGGAGGGATCCTGGCCCACTCCTCCACACAGATTAGATTAGTTTAGATAGCTCCTTTATTGTCCCACAGTGGGGAAATTCACAGTGCTACAGCAGCAGTTAGAAAAGTTACAAAAAACTTTAAAAAATTTTAAAAAAGAAAAATTAAAAAATTAAATTAAAAACAATATACAGATATATACAGATATAAATATAAATGTATTGCACTGGTCTACGTATACAATGTCCATTTTTTCTGTTGGGGAGGGGGGTTACTGAGAGCTGTACTTGTTGTATAGTCTGACAGCTGCAGGAACGAAGGACTTCCGATATCGCTCCCTCAGACACTTTGGATGGATTAGTCTGTTGCTGAGGGAGCTCGTCAGTCCAGACAGTGTGTCCTGCATGGGGTGGAAGTGGTTTTCCATCATTGATGATATCTTCCTTATCATCCTTTCCTCTCCCACCACCTCCACCGGGTCAAGCAAGCACCCCAGGACAGAGCTGGCCTTCCTAATGATCTTGTTCAGTCTCTTCCTGTCTGCAGCTGTTATGCTGCTTCCCCAGCAGACCACCCCATATTGTATGACTGATGCCACAGCTGAGTCATAGAATGTCTTAAGGAGTGTCCCCTGCACTCCAAAAGACCTCAACCGCCTGAGCAGGTAGAGCCTGCTCTGGCCCCTCTTGTATAGAGCAGTTGTGTTGTCAGTCCAGTCCAGTTTTTTGTTCAGGTGAACACCCAGGTACTTGTGGGATGTCACCATCTCAATGTCCATTCCCTGGATATTCACTGGTGCCGGGGGATTGCATGCCCGCCTGCGGAAGTCCACCACCAGTTCCTTGGTTTTCCCCGTGTTGATCTGGAGATGGTTCCGCTGGCACCAGTTGACAAAATCCTGCGTAAGTTCTCTGTATTCCCTGTCGTCATCATCCTCAATGAGGCCAACGATGGCAGAGTCATCGGAGAACTTCTGCAGGTGGCAGGTTGGTGACTTGTAGGCGAAGTCTGCAGTGTAGAGGGTGAAGAGGAACGGAGCCAGGACCGTTCCCTGTGGGGCCCCCGTACTGCAGACGACTGTGTTGGATACACAGTCCCGTGTCCTCACATACTGTGGACGGTTGGTGAGGTAGTGCAGAATCCAGGATGTGAGGTGACAGTCCACCCCAGTATTCTCCAGCTTGTTCCCCAGGAGTGCTGGTTGTATCGTATTGAAGGCACTGGAGAAATCAAGGAACATGATTCTCACAGTGCCTCCAGGCTTCTCCAGGTGGGAAAGAGCACGGTGGAGGAGAAAGATGATAGCATCGTCCACCCCGATGTCAGGCTGGTAAGCAAACTAGAGGGGGTCCATCAGTGGGCTCACCAGGGGGCGGATATGGTCGAGGACCAGGTGCTCCAGTGTCTTCATCAGGTGGGACGTTAGTGCCACCGGCCTGTAGTCCCTGAGGTCCTTGGGGTGTGGCATTTTGGGGATGGGTACCACGCAGGATGTTTTCCACAGTTGTGGCACCTTCCCCAGCTTCAGGCTCATGTTGTAGATATGCCCTACAATCCCGCTCAGCTCGTCTGCACAGGACTTCAGGAGCCTGGAACTGATGCCATCTGGACCTGCAGCCTTCCTCGCCTTCATCCTCCTGAGCTTGTTCCTCACCTGTAGTGCTGTGAGGGACAGGCTGGAGATGGGGGGCTGTGTGCCCGAGTGTGTTGGGGAGGGGGTTGGGTTGATGGTGTGGAGTGTCGTTGATAGGTGTGAACTCAGCCAGGGCTGAGAGGCGGAGGTGGAAGCGAGGGAGAGGGGAGGGCATTGTCCAGGAGGTAAAGTCAGGGGGGGCTGCAGCAGGGCAGGCTGGGCCAGGGGAGGGGCAGATGACTGGTCGAACCTGTTGAAAAATAGGTTTAGGTCATTCGCCCACTGTTGATCCCCTGGCGTCTGGGAGTTTGGTTCTTAGTAGCCCGAGATGGTTTTCAGGCCTCTCCAGACTCCACTGATGTTATTCATCTGCAGCCGATCCTCCATCTTCCTCCTGTAAATGTTCTTCCCCTCTCTAATCTTCCGCCTTAGCTCTCCCTGCACAGTCTTCAGCTCCTCCTTGCTACCTGACCTAAAGGCCCTCCTCTTCTCCTTCAGGAGAGCCTTTATGTCGGCATTAATTCATGGCTTATTGTTGGAAAAACACCGTACGGTCTTAGTGGGTACAGTATTTTCCACACAGAAGTTGATGTAATCCGTTATGCAGTCTGTGAGGCTGTCAATATCCTCCCCATGGGGATCACACAGTTCCTCCCACACGGTTGTGTCGAAACAGTCCTTCAGAGCCTTTTCAGTTTCATCAGACCATCTCTTCACTGTGCGGGAGACAGCTGGTTGCCTGTGTACCAGTGGGTTGTACACAGGCAGGAGATGCACCAGCTTGTGGTCAGATCTTCCCGGGGGGGGAGGGATGATGAGGTGTACGCCTCCTTGGTGTTGGCATAACATAAGTCCAGTGTTGTATTGTCTCTGGTGCAACACGTGACGTACTGGGAGAAAGTGGGCAGAGCGGAGGATGGAGAAGCATGGTTAAAGTCTCCAGAGATGAGGAGGAGGGCCTGGGGGTGCTGTGTTTGCAGCCTGCTGGTGACAGTGTGTAGGACATCACGAGCTGCGTCTGCGTTAGCCGAGGGGGGAACATACGCAGCTATCGCTATAACTTGCGAAAATTCCCGCGGCAGATAATATGGCCTCATGCTAACAGCTAACAGTTCAATGTCCTTACTACAGAGCCGCTTTGCATACACAGCCAGTCCTCCTCCCTTCTTCTTACAGCTGTCCTTTCCTCTGTCCGCGCGCACCAGATTAAATCCGTTCAGTGTGGCCGCCGTGTCCGGAGTCAGCGTGTTCAGCCATGTCTCCGTAAACACCATGATGCGGCTCTCCCGGTATTCCCTCTGGTGCCGGGTTAGCGCTGCTAGCTCATCTATCTTATTGGGGAGAGATCGTACATTCCCCATAATAATGGACGGGAGGACGGGTCGGTATCTCCTCCTCCTGGCACGGCGCTCAGTCCCAGCACGGCGTCCCCGTCTCCTTCTCCTTATCTCACTGGGGACATCGGGTCTTTCCTCGGGCAACACTACGGAGCTACAGAGCGCCAACAGCTGATCCCTACTGTAAACAATAGAGCCATGGCTGCTCACGGGGTCCCCGGACACGAAAAGTGTAAAAAACAGCAGAACGGCCACAAAAAACACAGAGAAAGTGACTTCCATAGTGAAAAAAACTAATTCCTTGATCGGTGGCTCGAGAAAAAAGTAAGAAAAATTAAGTTAAAAACGTATGAAAAAGAAAAGAAAACTCAGGTGAGCGAGAGCTGCTATAACAGGCTGCCACTGATATGTTTCTTACGGAGCCAGTCCTTGGTTTTCCTGGCTGTGTGCTTTGGGTCGTTGTCGTGTTGGAAGACCCAGCCACGACCCATCTTCAATGCTCTGACTGAGGGAAGGAGGTTGTTCCGCAAAATCTCATAATACACGGCCCCAGTCATCCTCTCTTTAATGCAGTGCACTCGTCCTGTCCCATGTGCAGAAAAACACCCCCAAAGCATGATGCTACCACCCCCATGCTTCACAGTAGGGGGGTACTCTTCATTCTTCTTCCTCCAAACACGCTTAGTGGAATTATGACCAAAAAGTTCTATTTTGGTCTCATCTGACCACAAAACTTTCTCCCATGACTCCTCTGTATCATCCAAATGGTCATATGCAAATTTAAGATGGGCCTTGACATGTGCTGATTTAAGCAGGGGTAACGTTGGTCCCAGTTCTTTTCAGGTCATTGACCAACTCCTGTTGTGTAGTTCCGGGCTGATTCCTCACCTTTCTTAGAATCATTGAGACCCCACGAGGTGATATCTTGCATGGGGCTCCCCTCGATTGAGATTGACCATCATGTTTAGCTTCTTCCATTTTCTAATGATTGCTCCAACAGTGGACCTTTTTTCACCAAGCTGCTTGGCAATTGCTCCGTAGCCCTTTCCAGCCTTGTGGAGGTGTACTCTTGTGTCGTTGGACAGCTCTTTGGTCTTCGCCATGTTACAAGTTAAAGTCTTGCTAATTGTATGGGGTGGACAGGTGTCTTTATGCAGCTAACGACTTCAAACAGGTGCATCTGATTAAGGATGATACATGGAGTGCAGGTGGACTTCTAATGGGCGGACTAACAGGTCCTTCAGGGTCAGAATTCTAGATGACACACAGGTGTTCAAATACTTATTTGCTGCTATATCACACAAATAAATCATGCATTGTGATTTCTGGATTTTTCTTTTTAGTTTATCTCTCTCACAGTGGACATGCACCTACGATGAAAATTTCAGACCCCTCCATGATTTCTAAGTGGGAGAAATAGCAAAATAGTGTTCAAATACTTGTTTTCTTCACTGTATATGATTTGCTTATGCATACATATTTCTTGCTATTTATTAGTATTTTTTTCCATTCTAAATATGTCTATAATGCATACTGCATATGTTGCTCAACAAAATCAACGAATTTTGTGTATAGTGTTGTGTATTTTTTATAGCTTTTATTTTTTTTCTCTTCACTCTGTGCTTAGCTGCAGTAATGAACAAATTTCCCCGTTGTGGGATCAATAAAGTCCTATCTTATATTATCTTATCCTATCTTAAAAGGTTGTAGAAAAATTCTAAAGCTTTGGGAACAACAGTGACAACAGGTATACAAAAAAGAAGAGAAATGGAGCAGTGGTGAACCTTCACAAGATTGGCCAGCTAACCAATATTAACCCATCCACTCATCCAAGAGGTCTCAAAAGACCCCACAACAACCCCCAAAAAACTGAAGACCTCACTTACCTCAGTTAATGTCAGTGTTTATGTCTTGGTAAAAAGGCTGCATGGCAGAGTTCAATGACGAAAATCAATGCTAAGCAAAAATAACTTCAAGGCTTATCTCAATTTTTCCACAAAACATCTTAATGATCTCCAAGTCTGATGAGACAAAAGTAGAACTTCTTGGAAGGTGTGTGCGTGAAATCTGGTGTGAAAGTAGCAGCCCATATAAAAAAAAGGAACCTCATACTAACAGTAAAATTTGAAAGTGGTGGTAAGTGATGGTCTTGGGCTGTTTTGCTGTTTTGCTGCTCCAGGACCTGAAAGACATGCTGTGATAAATATAACCTTCAATTCTAATGTCTATATAAAAATCCTGAAGGAGAATTTCCAGCCATCTGTTTGTGACCTAAAACTGTAACCAACTTGGCTTCTGCAGCAGGTCAATGATCCAATACACAGCAGCAGGTCCACCTATGAAAGCCTGAAGATTTTGGAACAGTCATGTCAAATGCCTGACCTGAATCTAGTTGAGATGCTGTGGCATGAGCTTAAAATGCCGTTCATGCTCCAAAACCCAAATGTGGCTACATTATAACAATTCTGCAACCACGAGCGGGCTTTAAGTGACTCATTGCAAGTTATTGTAAACGCCTGATTGCAATTGGCCCCGACCAGTTATTAGGATTAGGGGGCTCATCACTAGGTTTGGATAATCGATAATAATAATAATAATAATAATAATAATAATAATAATAAAAAGTAATTTTGAAAAGGTATTTTATGTTCACTTGTGTTGTCTTTGACTGATCCAATTAGTTCTGAAACCATTAAGTGTGACAAAAACATAAGAAATCAGGAAGGGGGAAAACACTGTATATAACAGGGGTACTCAAATAGAAATGATGATGGGCCACTTTTTATTTTTCCATTGACTCAACGGGCCATTTATTGACAATGTGTATGATGGATACCATAACAATGAAACATTTATTTTGAACTTTCCTTTTCATTGAAAACAATAATATAAGGGCCTTCATAAAATAAAAGCATACTTTCCATTTTGGCACATAACTAAATAAAATAAATAAAACAAATAAATAATAGAAAACATTACCCTGTTAATAATCAAAAACAAATACCATTCAAACTGCCCATTTTGTGTGCTTTGGTTAACAAACTCAAGAACTTGTCACACTGTCAATAACGCTTAATGTGAGAAATGGCCTCGAGTGTCTTTGGCCAGCCTTTGGAACCTTGGCTTGAATGGTGTGACAGCCAGGCAAACACACTGATGTGTGTGTTCATTTGTGAGTCGGCTGCGGTACTGGTTTTTGACAATGTTCATGGTGGAGAATGCAGATTCACACCTGTACGTTGACCCAAACATGGTCAGGATGTGAATAGCCAGCCTCTTCAGCAGAGGGAAATTGGCTGCAGTTACCAGGTTTGACCAGAAGGTGATGACGTCACACTGAGCCTCCTTGAGTGCAACGTTCTCTTGCAGGTCAATGAGCTCAATTTGCAGAGCAGCAGCTGGGATGTAAGGGAAGATTTGATGTGCTTCTGAGGAGAATCCTCTCACATCATTCACCAGGAATGGGTTACTAATGCAAAGAAGCATTTTCTCTCCCAGAATGAAATCATCAAAGCGTTTTTGGAAATTTGCAATAAGTTTCTCCAGAAATGGCATGTGCTTTTGGTGAGCTCCTTTTTCTTTGGTCTGCTCCAAAAGTCTGGGAAAATGGAGCAATTCCTCCTGTAAACAACAAAGAAAAATAACAATTAGGCCTACCATTTTCATCTCAAATTATTGTTATCATTATTATATTATTATTAGTAGTAGTAGTAGTAGTAGTAGTAGTATTAGTAGTGGTAGTAGTAGAATTGTCATTGTTGTTGTTATTATTATTATTATTATTATTATTATTATTTCAAAGGACATTACAAAAAAAATAACAATGTGTGGTAGACAATGTGACAACAGCATACCTGTAAGTCACTCTTAAAGACCTGTAGTTTCCTCTGGAATGCCCGCACTGCTGACATCAGCTCGCACACCGTGTTGCCCTTCCCTTGGAGCTTCAGGTTCAGGTCATTCATGTGGGATGTCATGTCAGTCAGAAATGCCACTGCCTCCATCATTTCTGGATTTTGCAGGAAATCCATGAACAGTTTTGCTTTGGCACTTTTTTGTTGTGACAAAAATAGTTGTAGTTCATTCCTGATGGCCCAAAAGCGTTCCAGGACCTTGCCCTTGCTCAGCCATCTGATGTTGTTGTGTAGAAGCAAGTCGTCAAATTCAGCATTGACCTCCGTAAGGAATAACTTCAACAAGCGATGCTGCAGTGCAGATGATGCTCTCAAGAAATTAGCCAGCTTCATCATTGTGTTCATGATTTCAGCATCGATTTCTCCCAGACTTGCACACAGGATGGACTGGTGAATTATGCAGTGGTACGATATGAGTTGAGGGTGAAGCAGCTTCAGTCGCTGAACTAGTCCCTTCTCTCTGCCCATCATAGATGGTGCCCCATCAGTAGCCACTGACACAATTTTCTTCACATCAATTTCTTTTTCATTCAGAACTCCCATTACGGCATTGTAAATGTCTTCCCCCCTCGTCTGTCCGCACAGGTCTGCCATGCCCAGCACATCTTCAATAAACTCCCCTTTTGACTCGTCAAAGTACCTCACAAACACAATCAATTGCGTGACATCGGTGGCATCAGTGGATTCATCCACAGCTATGGAAATGCACTCTGTTTTTTTAATCCCATCACTCAACTGTCCTGCTACGTCACTAGCCAGCATTTCTGTGCGCCTGCATGCTGAGGAGTCGGAGAGTGGGATTTGGTTGATTAGGGCTTTCATCTCTTCTTTTTCTTTCCCTTCCAAGAGCGTGTCCATCACGTCAACCATGCACTCTTTAACCATCTCCGCGTCCTTGAATGGTTTCCCGTGCTTTGCTAAGCGCCACGCTACTCTAAAAGAGCATTCGGTTGCCTTTTGCTGTTTAGTCAACGAATTGTGGATTATTCTGCTGGATGTTTGATATGACGACATTAGGGAATTTAATTTAGTTGTTCTAATCGTGGAATTTTGCGGAAATGTTTCTTCGAAGTGCTTGTGTTTTGATTCATAATGCCGTTTAACATTGCACATTTCCACTTTCTTGGCAAATCAAACACAAAGGTCGCGTGCTGGATGGTGGGAGAAAGAAGGCAAACCTCTCTGTCCATTCTGGGTGGAACTGGCGGTTCTCGCTGTCTACTTTTCTTTTTGGCGCAACCTTTGAACAAGCCATTGTGGCTGTGGCTCCGTAAAACGTGTCTGTCTAGTTTGCGAGTGTGGTGAGGGCTTGCTTGCTATTTGTTTATTATTGCCATGGAGCCAGTCCTCACATCTCGTTGCAACGTTGCAACGCGTTTCAAAATAAGAGCGTCTAGCGCATTTTTTTTTTTTAATTAAAAATAAAAAATAATAAATCCGAACGGCTCACGGGCCATAAATAGACCCCCCGTGGGCCTAAGATGGCCCGAGGGCCGCCATTTGAGTATGGGGGGTATATAACATATTTCGCTAACACGCTATAACTGACTTACAGTACTGTTTATATTAAGTGGTTTGATTAGAATTGCTTATTTGAACAAAAAATGTATATATATTTTTCTGGTCTCCAGTAGCCACAACATCTCACACAGCAAGCCTGTAATGGGTATATTGTATTAATACATGACCAACAGGGAACAGATTAAATCTTACTTAATGCCTTGTCTGCAGGAAAAATATTTTCATTCTTCAAAAAAGAATTTAAATATTTAGCTACTCTTTCATGTTTAATCAACGTTACAGGTCTTAATTCTGATTATTTGGAAACAAAATAAGTGGCTGCAACTCTAGGCAAACAAATAATAAATCAAGTGTTGTGTTGTTGCACACATAAATACTTCCAAAGGATGTAAGGACCCAATATGTGTGATCAAAAAAAAAAAACAGTTCTATAGAATTGTCTGATATTGTACATTCTAATTTATCATTCAAATTTATATAATATTTACTGTGTGCATCTTTGTATGATACAACATAGCCTATAGATCTTTGTCACAGCAGCAATATAGACATGAAATAGTAGGTAAACACAGTTGTGACCAATGATATTTAGTTTCTATTCCATGTTTCTTAAACACACTGCTGGTATCATGCATCTTAGCTCAGTGGAAAGACTTTGTTACACTAAATGGACTAGGACCGTCAAAGTCAAAGTCAATTTTTATTGTCAATTTCTTCACATGTACTTGACATAAAAAGGAATCGAAATTTCGTTTCTCACTATCCTATGCGTTTTACATTTGCAACATCATTAAAGTGCAGGTGCGCAAGATGAGACAATCCTAAACTACAATGGTAAAGTACTTTTTTACTTTATTACACATAACTACTACGTGTAAGGTCATTCATCCTCTCTGAAGTGTTGGTCAAGGTTTGGGATATATATATTTTTTTCCTCTGGACTTTAGCTAAACAACTCGTATTACTCTTAACATTACTAACACCCTCTCTGTTTTTGTTTGGTTTTTTGTGTTTTTTTTCCAGTGTCAAAGCGATCAATGGCTTCAAAAACACCCATTGGATTTATCGGACTGGGAAACATGGGCAGCCCAATGGCTAAAAACCTTCTAAAACATGGTTATCCTGTTATTGCTACAGATGTCTTTCCTGAGTCCTGCAAGGAGCTACAGGACATGGGTGCCCAGGTAACATGCAGTCAGTATATTGAGACAAAGCGTCTTAAAACCACTGCAATTTAAACTACATGCCTTTGAACTCAGTCAACATATCACAGGTAAATATATTGAATTATTTAATGAAGGTATTCTTTTGTGGCAATGATCGCTCAAACATTCAGGTAGCAGACTCGCCAGCAGAAGTGGCTGAGAAAGCAGACCGCATCATCACAATGCTGCCATCCAGTCCCAACGTCATAGAGGCCTACACAGGCCCAAATGGCATCCTCAAGTAAGTGTCTCTGTTCATGACTTAACATCAAGCTTATAAGAGCTGCAACTAAAGATAGTGTTTTGGCAATCTATTAATTATATAAGCATTTAACAATTCAATGTTTGGTTCATTAACCCTCTATAGCATGGAATATTACTTAGACATGGTAGAAAATGTTCAAATGTTTTGTTTTTCTTACTTAAAAGTGTGTGTGTGTGTGTGTGTGTGTGTGTGTGTGTGTGTGTGTGTGTGTGTGTGTGTGTGTGTAACTGGAGTGCTGGGTGTGTGTGTGTGTGTAACTGGAGTGCTGGGTGTAGGAACTGAAAAAGGCAGCCAGCCTTTTTTGGGTCAAAGTAACTTAAATCAGGTGACAGTATCTAAAGGGCCACAGTAGTCATGTGATCACAGGACACCACCCACATGGCCTAAGTTATCAGCAATACAGTCAAGAAAAAAAAAAGAAAGGAAAATATTCTGATGTATAATAAAATATGATTCCATTAGGTTCTATGTATTAGGAATTTTCCATTTTTCGCATATTGCTTCCATATGGCATCAAATCTTTTTCGGCAATTACATTTTTTTTTAAATGTACTTACCCGAGATGGTGAGTTAAATTTTGTCTATACTATATACACTGAATAAAAGGCACTCTTCGGTTGTGAGACAATGATTTTCCCATGTCAAATGTTCGTCATGAACTGGACTGCCAAATAGGATATCCTGGTCATGTGATCTGACACATCTTCTATCCTTAAAAAATAAAAATCCTCTATTCACATTGAATGGCGATAATAGATTTTATATCACAACCTTTTAGAAAAATTAAGATAAAGTATCTCCATATGGAAACACTGTTACTGAAGCTGAACATTCATCATAAAATGTGTTTTTTTTTTTTTAATTTACCATTATTAAAAAAAAACTAAAGAAACCATGAAAATATTCTGATCTGAAATGTTTTCTTCTCAAAAGTGCCTCAAATCCATATTAATTGATTATCATAACAGTTTGGTATAAATGTAATAGTTAGAAACTAAAGTATTCTATTCTATTATATTTATTTGTAGAAGCTCAGCCTGCCTGCCATTTTGGGCATGATCAAAATTATTTTAGGCACTATACATGAAGAGGTAATGAATTTGTCTGCTTGCACTCTTCAGGAAAGTGAAGAAGGGAACACTGTTGATTGACTCATCCACCATCGACCCAGCGGTGTCAAAAGACATGGCCGTCGCTGCAGAGAAAATGGGTGCTGTGTTTATGGATGCTCCAGTGTCAGGAGGTAATCGCCCACCAACACTTTCTTTCATTTTGGAAATTTGATTTCTCCATCTTTGCAAATACTCTGGTTTGGTATTGTGCTATATATTCCATCTTCCCTTCGGTGGTTACTTTCCTAGTGCTTACTACAAAAGGGAACATGAGCAAACCAGTGTCACATTGCAAGTTTGAGAGCAGGCCTATGACCCTGCTGCCCTGCTTCTGTACTGTCTTACACTCTTTAGTGTGTGTGTGTGTGTGTGTGTGTGTGTGTGTGTGTGTGTGTGTGTGTGTGTGTGTGTGTGTGTGTGTGTGTGTGTGTGTGTGTGTGTGTGTGTGTGTGTGTGTGTGTGTGTGTGTGTGTGTGTGTGTGTGTGTGTGTGTGTGTGTGTGTGTGTACACTATTGGACCTTTTTTGGCTAGGATAGAACATGAGTTTTTGTAATTACCGTGCAGGCCAGCTAGTAGGTGCCCTCTTCAGGTTTTATTGCTGCTTTTGACCGAGGGTCTTTGGGGCAGGTTAAGGTTTTAAGTCCTCATTATGTCTGTGCTGTCTGCTGGTGAGGGCTTCTTGACAGAGCACAGGATCACCAGTCATCTTTAATGGGCTGAGACACAGCAGAGAATCCCGTGTCCGAGCTTTTCATGTTGATGGAGCCGTAATGGCGGGTATCCCATGTTAGTGCCTTTCATGTCAGATAAAGAGTCATAAAGACGAGAGAAACTGCTCTCACATGAAGTGCAGGAGAAGAGACGTGGGAGATAAGACATGAAGGAGACCCATCGCTGTAAAATTGCCCCTTTTGTCTTTCTGTGGCTCTGTCTCTGTCACACAGAATACTTTTGATTCAGGTATTCAGTTACACTCCTGCCTGTCTGACTACTTAATATAATCATAGTCTCTTGGTTTTCTATTGTACATTCTTTAATTCATGCACAAAATGCATGGTGTCTCTTCTTATCTCCCATACAAACACAGATTCGTCCCATTCAGGCATGTTTACCAGCTGGCATCTGCAGATCAGACCAACTGCAGCCAGGGAAATCAGAGTCTTAAACCAGTTACTCTCCCTTAACACACACACACACACACACACACACACACACACACTGTTTACATATGAAAGACAGCGAGCAGTTTGTGTGTGCAGTCCTCTGTGAAGGTTTTTCCTCTCCTGTCTCAACTAAGCCTTTTTTACTAGCCTGAGATGACCAATGATTTACCTGCTACCTCTGGCTTCTACAACCCTGCAGACACTCTTCTTTCACACACATGCACATGTTCCGCACGCACCCGCCTGAGCAGCCAAGTTTCCATCCACATACACTGAAAATTTTAACAGAATATGCATAACATTAGCAAGAAACATATGAATTAATTTGTTTTTCATCATTCTGTAAAGTATGAGTTGATTTCCAGTGATTTCACTCAAGGTGTTATTTTTTGTTTATTAAATGTGTATTAAAAGTTTCCAAAAGTGCAGTTCATCTGAGGAGTAATTTATAAAGGGGAAAAAATATTATCTAGTTCCACTGGACTTAGTGATATTCTGTTTTTATAATCATTCAAAATTCAATATTTTTGAGTGTGTGTTAGACAAAACAAGAAATTTGAAGATGTCACCTTGTGCTATTCACAATTTTCTAACACTTTATAGACAAAACAAACTTACTTTAGATGGATTGCATAAATTAAACAACAATAAAAGGAATTGTTAGTTGTAGCCCTACGTGGGGGATGAAAGTGGTCAGTGGTGATGGGGTCACCCTGATAAGCCAGGCCAAACTGACAGGTTTCCTGGCAACTTCAGGAAGTGAAGTCTGCACACTTTTAAGCTCCTGAAAAATAATTTTATTTTTTGGCAAGACAATGTTTCGATTTTGTAAGATCTTCCAGGTTGCCTGGTTAAAAAAGAGACTGAAATTAGTTATTGGGAGCTCAACATTTTGCAGACCTCAATACCTTTGTATTCCGCAATTAAAAACCTTCTCTCTCATACCTTATAATGTGCCTGGATGTGCACACACACTTAGTCCAACTCTACGGAAAATGTCAATGATTGAATATCCTCACCTGTGTCCTCCCCACATCCCAATATCATATATCTGGGTGGGATATGAAATTACATGCACTGGTCCAACCAGGAGATGGCACCATACCCAAATAGGGCACTATCCTAGTCATGAGGTTTATGCAGTAGAGAAAAACATCAGCTCAGCTCTATGATCAATTATTTATTAGTGTAACAAACTTAATCTTTTCATACTAAGTCTAGTTTGCTGTGGGGGAGAAAAGGGCTCATATTGTTTGTCCCAGTACTTAATTTTATTTTTAAAAAATAGTTTTTGTATCGGGTCAGAAACAAAACAATAAAACATGTATGTTAGGGATGCACCTAATGTTTTTTAATAATGAATGTAATATATTCTGGCTGTTTTCTCACTTAATCATTTGGTCTGCAAAATACACAAACATATTTTTAAAAGTTCAGAAAAGTCCAGAATCTGAAATTTGATTTTTTTGGCTTTTTTTTTTTTTTTTAATTAAAGAAAAATATTTTCTATGATTACTGGTATACTTAAATTTCTGCAGTTGCAGCTTGTTTTCTTTTTCTTTTCTTTTTTTTTTCTTTTTTTTGAGGGTTCTGCATATGTTTTTTTAATTTAGATTTGCTCTCGATATAAAATGAATACTTTCGTGTGTGGTGTGTGAGGTGGTGCATTTTACACAGAATTGTGTGTTTTGTATGTTGTGTGCGTCACTAGAGGTTTGGCAGGCAACCGAGGGATCTGAACTAGAGAGTCACAACCTTTCTTTTTTTTTTTTAACAAAGGCCAATCCAAAAAGCGCCCCTTGGCATCGTTCACTTTCTTCTCATGAGCATCTTGCTGGCTTCCATTCTTGTTGTAGATTCACCAGTGTGCTACTGGCTTCAGTCCCACATGAGCCAGCTGTGTTCTGCCATGCACACATGCACGAATATGGGTTTCACATAGATCGGTTATTCAGGCATGCTAGCATATGCTCGCGCTCGCTCGCGCGCACACACACACACATACACACACACACACACACACACACACACACACACACACACTCTTCTACCACCGTCTGTGGTCATTAAACACATCCGCATGCAAAGTTGACCCACAACAAAACAAGTTTTGATGTCACAGGCTCAGGGTGTTGGCACAGTGATGGCAAAAATAGGAGGTCTGTCTAACAAGTGGCGGGGGTCGTTAGACGTAATTACCCAGAATGCCTGTGTTTGTGTCTGTGTGCACATGGTGGGTTGCCACATGCTAACGGACGATGGTTTTAAATGGCCCTTAGAAAAAACCCTTTCATTGTGTTTTTTTCCCAGCACTGGGAAAGTGAGCAATCCATGCAAATGAAAGCAAGGAGCACTTTAAAGCTGTTTTGGGACCATGGGCGTTCAAGCTAATATTGCTTGTTTGTGAGGCCTTATAATCCTCTGCTAACTGTCTACTTAGGCTGAGTCTCAACACCACTCTAATCATGTCCACACCACATCAACTGAAGCCTGAGTGTTGCAGTGTGTCATTTGCCGATAGTTTGAACATCATCCTCCAGCTCATAGAAGCTTGTTCAAACCAAGGCTGGCACCAGCTGGTTTGTCAGACTAAAGCTATGCAGCCGAACCACTCCTCTGCTGACTAATCTAGGCTCTATTTCTCTCTCCAGGCCCTCAGGACCTGGGGCTGCTTCCATAAACATCTATTTTGACTGTTTAAACAAATTGTCACATTGTGTTAAATTTGGAGTTGTTTCTGGTTTCTTCTATTTCAACATAAGAAATGTTAAGTTCTTAAGCTTGAAGGTTTATTCTTGATCCTGGAAATTGTAGTTTGACAATATGGTCCCAATTCATGTTCCACTCACTATCTTTTTCTAGAGCTTTAACCAGTTTTTTTAAGTGAATGAAGTTTTGTGAGTTTTTTTTGTTTGTCAGAATGCTATTTCTAAGATAAAAAAATAATTTTCATGCCTTGCTTATAAAACAATTACATTCAATGATGAATTATATGGTTGAAAGCTCATGGAAAAGCTCATTTTAAAAGATAATCCGTAGACCCTGGTTATGGATTGAATCGTCAAACTTAAGTTTTTCACTGTTAAGTTTACTTTGTTTTTTGAATAAATTATAAACTTTCATACTGAAATGCACTGCTGCTAAATAAACACCTGATTTGAGCTGTTCATATATGTTTACGTCCACAGAATACTTCTGTGTTCTCTGGAAGAATTTGGCAATTACACACTTCAGCATCACACAATTTAAAGTGTATCACAGTGTCTTAACAATGTTTGCGACACATACTTGAATCACAGAGTCCAAACAAGTAGAGCAATCAAACTTTATAACCAAGCCTTTTTGAAACCTGTCCTGGTGCCACCTGCTAGGACGTAACAGGAGAGAGCATTCAGGCCAGCCTGGTCTGGTCAGAGAATCGTATTAATGAGAGGAAGAGTCTAAAGCAAGTTTACTGAAGGTTAGTGATGACTCTCTTGACTGGAGTTAAGGAATCGGGTTGGATGGCCAGAGTGGGGGGGGGTCTGTCGCAGTCATTTAGCCGGCTAACCAGTCCTAGAGAGAACTGTTCCAAAGTCTAGATTAGCATAACAAGCCCTTCACTGACGGGTTCTGGTGACATGGGGGCGACTGGGGACTGCAAAGTGATGATGGTGGGGGTTGGGGGGGCTATGTTCCAGATGGAGATAGACCCACAGCAGCTGGGGACTTGTGAGTGTGTGTTTGGACAAATAGTCAGCTGGTCAGCATGTTTCTCTATCTATCTATCTGTCTGTCTGTCTGTCTGTCTGTCTGTCTCTGTCTATATATGTATATAAATGTGTATATATGTTTATATATATGTATATATATATATGTGTGTGTATGTATATATGTATGTGTGTATGTGTATATATAAAAAATACTATGCATGCATGCATCCATCCCTGATTGGGGATCATTATTAACTTGCTCTTTTCTAGATGAGTCTCATTGGACTAAGGAAAGGATTGATTGTGGATCTCTCCTGTCCCCTTCATTCTCTGTCATCTACCATTGACCAGCCTCTCCCCTATGGGATAGGGTAATGATGGTGATGATGATTAAGGCTGACCCCCTGGTCAATGAACAGGCATTGCAAACCAAACCCATATTGCTGTAGTTAAGTTTAAAAAATACTAGCAACTGTTATAATGCGCAAAATAAAATAAGTCTTGCTGTTTGCGTTTTTCCCCTCCTACATCTCAAATTTTCTCCAGTTGCCTACTCAGTTGAGGTTCTCATAGAGCATTTGTGTACAGGAGCCAGTTCTCAGGGCTCTGTGCTCATTAGCTGGAGTCGATAAACAGTCTGTTTTTTACATAAAAGAGCAGCATTAGCAACGTTGGCAGATAAACTGTTGAAAGTGCTGATTTTTTTTTTCTATATGTGTGTGAGCACTTTTGATTTATGAACACCCTTGTATCGTTTCACTTATTTACTCAATATCCGTTATGCCTTTTACAGGGCCTTTGTGGGATTTTAATTCATCTAAGGAAAAATATCTGCCCTTGGGTGTAATTATAACGCTGGACCACATGAGGCTGCACTGTTGCCCCATAAACATTCTACCCCCACTGGCTTACACAGCAATCAGTCATCTCCTATTGACTTAAGTCTGTTGCACTATTAAGTACAAAGCCTTGTTCCATCTGAATTATATATAACTGCAGCCATACATGTGCATATACAGTAATCCCTCGTTTATCGCGGGGGTTACGTTCCGAAAATGACCCGCGATAAGTGAAATCCGCGAAATAGAAAACTTTATTTTTTTTTTACAATTAGCAACTATTACATGTATACAAATACAGTGACTCGCGTGTAGGCCGTTTCACTGCTCTTCAGACGGGGCCGCTGCATCCTGACTGCGCTCTGCAGTGTTCTCTTCTTCTGAAGCCCGCGGTGCAGATGTGTTTGTTCGGGAGAAGAACATAGTGATAGGCAGCTGTTGTCGCTCTTTTTTCTTCTTAGCAAACGAGACGACAAAATGATAGCACAATTCGTAGCATGTTTTGATGTGTGTGGCAAATGTAATTTAATTTAAACCCACAACCAATAAAATGTGCCTACTAGTTTACATGTAGCTCATAACTCTTGAGAGGCCGCTTCGGAAGCGCCAACTGAGGTCTTATTGGCGATCTGTGATCCGCACCTGTCCTCAGTGCTCACACACACACACACAAACAGCCATACAGCTACTGTATGCACAAATGCACAGACATTTTCAATTTGGAGGCACAGATCCCACTTCAAAAAGAGCTTAAGCTTAAAAGTTAATAAGGCTGTTTCTTTGGTTGATTCTTTTGTGTCCAATGAAAGGGATATGAATGATTTTAGTGTTCACTAAAACTAGCCAAACCGAAGTTGTATGTTCTCTGAACTACGGTTTCACGGTTTCACCCTCTTATGGTAAAGGTTAATGCCAGACTGTGAGGGCCCGTTGTTTAGCATCTGTCCTAAATGTGTTTGCTTGTCTGCCTATTACCTTGATTTGTGTTATGAGAGGAAATCAGTTGTCTGTCTTTCTGTCTTTTCTGATTTTTTTTTTTTTGCCAGACCAATAGTCCACCCACAACCCATATATGGTCAGTTTACTGTTATAGAAGACCAGAGAATTTGGACATTTTCTTCTTGACTCAATCAATCGATTTATCGAAATATTTGCCAATAAATAGTGGGCAAGTAATTGATTGTTCGTTGCAGCCCTTCTTCTCACCCCACTATAGGCATTAATTCAATAAATTCATTGGTTCAATAAATTGTCTGGCCAACTTCAGCACCCAACATTTGCATTGGGTTGTTGGGTATTTGGTTTTGACAGTCAGCCAGAACTGGTTCCTTAGAGCCTAATGAATAAGTGACCGAAGAGTGCTTATTTCACTAGGGAATTATTCCCTAAGAAAGGATAACCTGATAGACATTACAGTGGCATGTTTATTAAACTCAATTTACTCCCACCCCCCAAAAACAATAACAATAGTTACTGTTTCCAGCACCCTGCTATAATTTGTTATGCTCAGTTTATTACTTAGCATTTGTGGCATGATTAGAACTCCTGTGGCTCGTCATCCCTCCTCCATCCTCTCCATCGCTCTTCCGTGTATCTCCTGCCTCCCGGTGGGGGGACAAGGCTTAGTTCTGCAGTGCTAACGATCCAGGACTGTCACTCCCGCTGGGATGGATGAGCCCGTGGACCCAGCACTCAGGAAGCCTCATTAGGATTTCTCTTTAATCTGTCTCTGACAGGACTGGCCCGAGAATGGGACATCGCCTCACTCCCTCTCTCTCTCTCTCTCTCTCTCTCTCTCTCTCACACACACAAACACACACACACACACAGTGGATGTGTATCCAAATAATTAGACTTACTGATCCCCCCCCAACATACACACACATACACATTGTTATGCTAATGAGGCGTTATTCAGCAACAAAGATCTTCCATCATCCTTGTGTCACTGCTTATAGAAATCCACTACAGATTATAAGAGCTTATTATGGGTGATTAGTTAATTTGAGGGAGGGAGAGTTGGGCGGGATGCTGGGAGGTAGTAGAGAAGAAGCTTGTTATCCTTCTCTGCTGTTGTCTCTACGTCTCTCTCGCCCTTTATTGTCTCACCCTCCTCCTTCCTCTACCTTCTTTTCATTCCCTTCTTAGTGTGATATATTGATCAGTGTGTTGACTGTGTTATCAACACAGAAACTGTGTTATCAGTGTGTTGATAACACAGTCAACACACTAATAACGCAGTTTCTTACTTGCTCTCTTCTTACTTAAGAAACTGCGGCAAGTAGGTGAAATCAGAATTCAGTAAGATTAAAAAAAATATCATGTCTGTGGCCTGTGGACCATATGTGTTTATGATTGTTGTGCGTGGCGGCCGTATGTTAAGTGTGTTTAGTCCATAGGCAGCTGCCGCAGCGTGAGCTTTGGGATTCATTATGAGGCCCTATTGACCTCCTGACAGCTGACTACTGACATGCACACACACACACACACACACACACACACACACACACTCACACAATGTCACAGCATCATCATACATTTGACAACAGCACAGCCAATTAATGAACAGGAAGGAGATATGGGGCACGTATAATTATTAGGCTTTCAGTATTAAGAGGCCTTTCATTAGAATTAGACGACACCCTAAAGAGTTTCTGTCTTTCTTTCTTTCTTGCAGAAAACTGGAAATCTATTGCTCCCAAACCTTTCTGAAACTCTTTGTGCATCTACTTTACTTGCCAATATGTTGTGGGCCAAATACTGTCCCTTTTCTCACCCTGTATGTTTATGTCAGTGGTTCTCAAATAATGGAGGGGGGCGTGAGGCTCCGTCAAGGGGGCACGTTTGACCTTGGAATATGCTTTTTTATTTTATTTTTTTTATGTCCTAGAAAAAGTGCAATTGCACCTCCACTACATCAGGGGCGCTCTCATTGTCAGAGTGTGCGCAGTGAGCATTCGCTCGGTGGTGTAGGTGTATGAGTATGAAGTGTAGAAATGAAGTGTAGCAGACCCTCAAGTGAGGCCATGAAAAATATATTTAACAAGGATGAGAAGACAGCGTATGTAGCGCTTTGTTCACTGTGAAATACAGGTGTGTTACCGTCTAAAATGTCGCCAGCGTACAGCATAAAGAAAGAAATAAAGACATTACACCACAATCATGCTGATAAGACTATTTTATGTAGTTTTATTCCATCCATCCATCCATTGTCTATCCCGCTTATTCCCTTTCGGGGTCGCAGGGGTCTGCTGGAGCCTATCCCAGCGCGTTAAGGCGAGAGGCAGGGATACACCCCAGATGGTCGCCAGCCAATCGTGGGGCACACACACCATTCACACACCATTCACTCTCACACTCACACCTATGGGCAATTTAGAGTTTACCAATTAACCTGAGCATGTTTTTTGTATTGTGGGAGGAAACCGGAGTACCCGGGGAAAACCCACGCAGACACGGGGAGAACATGCAAACTCCACACAGAAAGGCCCCAGACCCAGGCCCAAGGCGGGTCTTGAACCTGCGACCTTCTTGCTGTGAGGCAACAGTGCTACCCACCGCACCACCGTGTCGCCCTGTAGTTTTATTTTTCTGTATAAAATGGTTTGACATGGTCAGTAGAATTTTTATAGTTTTAATAAAGGATTTACTTGTATTTTTGAATTTGACATGCACTTTAAATCTTTTCTGTTACAGTTAATAAAGCTACTCTTTTTTTTCTTATAAGTTAAGGATACAGTGTGTAAGGTGTACTTAAAACAATTTTATAGACAAATGATATTATTTATAGTCGTGCGGGGGGTGGAGATGTTTTCTTCTTCCATGGGGGGGGCGTGACAAAAAATAATTGGGTAGCCCTGGTTTCTACCAACTGGACCTATTCAATGAAGCCTTTGAGGGGAAGTGCCTTTTTAAAAAGGGTCTCAGGCTGGCAGGGTCCACCCCATCCTGAAAAGGGGGTTAGTTCTGCATTAAGGACCCTGTGAGACCGGTGTGAGTGGGGTGAACATGGCATGGTCCTTAAGCCATCAGGCATTGGGAGGGATGCCTAATTGAACATGATAAAGTGCAAAGTTAATTACCCCTCACGCCTGTCACTGATGCTCCCATGAGGGTGGGGGGAGGGGGGGTGGTATGACAGCCTCAGAAACAGCTGTTGGTGTGTGTGTGTGAGACACCGAGTAGGGGTGACAGCACAGGCAAGGCAAGGGCTCCCATGAGAATTATGCCCATGGATGATAGCAACAATCTGCTTTTAAAGATACCTCTGTCCCTCTGGTGCACCACTACTTAACACGACTGTCCCACTCAGTCTCTCTCACATACACACACACACACTCACACACACACACACACACACAGAAAAGACCTTTTAGACACTGTTGTGTTGAAACAGTCTAGTGGTTGATATATTATATTCGTTTGTCTGACAAATATATGTTTTATATTGGGCACATGAAAAAATACTTTGGTATTTTTTTAATCTGCCTGAGTGTGTTGCAAGTTTTAAGTGGATTTTTAAGAATACTATTGAGTGTGTGACCACCTGAAATAACCTCTGTGTTATGTTTTAAACGTGCGTTCTGTGTTTAGGTGTCGGAGCTGCCAGCTTGGCCAAACTGACTTTCATGGTGGGTGGACTGGAGGAGGAATACCATGCTGCGCAGGAGCTGCTCACCTGCATGGGAGCCAATGTTTTCTATTGCGGACAGGTTGGCACTGGACAGGTAAAGACACATACACAACACACTGCTATACAGACAGACACACACACACACACACACACACACACCTTCCTGTTTTTCAAACTGCATCTTTGCTGGCATACACAACATTTTATATACATACATATTTCTACACATAGTCAAACTTTAACATATTATTAATTTCATTAGTTCAAGCTTCTGACATCATTGGTGTGTGAGTTGCATAATGCAGTTATTTATTTATATTTATGTTATTTGTTGTTCCATCCTGCACATACATGGGCCCAGCCCACATAGATTTAAATAACACAGATAATATTGAAGTTGCAAAATTTTTGAGAGAAATATAACCTGTAACTTTACATTATAAAAATAGATGTATCTCAAATATGCTTTATGGAAAAAAATGAATATTATAGTTTTGAAAAATGCATACATAAATAAAAACTATCATTCTGTATTAAATGTTGTTTTGCAGACCTAGACAAATGCACACAGTAATAGTCTAAATTTCCTCTCTTTTTGATCGATACCCTATAGGCAGCAAAGATCTGCAACAACATGCTGCTCGCCATAGGGATGATTGGGACCGCAGAGACCATGAACCTTGGCATCAGGTATTGTTAGCCAATGCTGTGCTAAGCTGATTCCTGCATGTTATGCTAATTAACGCAGGCTATATTTACATGGAAAAGGCTAATGGAGTTGTAATAACTGCTGGCAAGATAAGGTGTGTTTATTTGTTCACATTTCAACAAGATAAGGAATTAAAAAAAAAAAAAAAAAAACTTCAGTTCAGGTTTCCGACAGACATGGTCAGTTTTTATGTGACTGAGACTCATGTGATTTAGAAATGGGCTCCATGGAAAAATAAACTTGGATATGGCGCTATGACTTAGACATTG